>JANAVB010024597.1:12446980-12593839 GCA_029216955.1 Iris pallida | reverse complement strand
ATATATATATATAATATATTATATATTATATATAGTAATATTATATAATATTATTATATTATATATTATATATTATATATTCTATATATATATATTTATATAAATATATATATATATATAATGCGATTATCAATAGCATTCCATATGTATAGATTAATTGTGTTATTATTATGTGTAAATAAGCCATTCCATATGTATACACATATATGTAAAACTATGACGGTATATATATAGGTAAAATGTTTATATATAATACACAAAAGAAATAGAAAAGGAAATAAAGAAAAAACCAAAGCCCACACATAAAACTCCAGCCCAACTTTAGCCGAGCCAAGCTATCCCAAACCAGCCAGAAAGCTAGCCAATCTTATTATTAAACCGAGCCTATATATACAGATCGAGACAGCGAGAGAGACAAAGCTCGTCGAAAATGTCACAAACCTAAACTCCTACGCCACCACACCCACACGCGCCACCCTCCCCTAGCCTGGGCGGCACTTGTCGCCGGTGCCACCGCCACTGGCACACCAGCTGTACGCGACCAGAGCGTCGGAGGCAGAGCGCGCGCGCGACAGCACCACAAAGGTACGATAGTAGCTAAGCCAATGCCCCTCACTTCGCGGTAAGATTACTCCCTCGATACTCCATAATTTCACGATCGGTAAGTTTCTACGGAAAGTCGATAACCCTCTCGAGATCCCTACGAGTGGATCAAGATATAGTCCAACTACCAGTCAGAAAAATCGACACAACATGGTCGAAAACTGCTCGTGAACCAACTAGAAAACTGTCCACACCACCTGTTTGGATGGCGATTTGTCGCCAATCCTGAGAGGATTTTCAAAAATAATTGAACAATATTAGAGACAATATAAAACACCATGTAAACCCTATTTTTATTTTGATTTTATTTGGTTATTTTTTGTTAGAACGAATTCAAAATCAAAAAATAATTAGGAAAACTATTTTCAAAAATCATAAAATTCCGGTAAGGGGTCCGTTCCGACAATTCGGGCGACTTGGTCACGAACCGAAAGCATCGAAAGGTACGTATCGACTTCGCGGACGTGTAGGCTTTGACGGAATTCAAATAGGTTGTGTGGGCTTGACAAATTTGATGCGTATGAAATTCACCTTATCGGCCTATTTAAAAATTTCCTAATTACTTTGTACACGTTTGTCAGATCGAGACGAAACTTGTGCCAACAGGACCGAATCATTTTTCTGGTCTTATATGACAAGTTTGGTTTGATTCTGAGACAGTTGATCGGATCGCCATTTTGTGGGCCCCACGATCCGATTCAACGGGCAATTTCTTACGCGGCCTACCGGAATCCAAAATTGGACATACGGTTGAGTTTATATCATAAAAAAATCTGTAAACATGTAGTTTGGCGACTTTAGAGACCACTGACCCTGGCACGCTTTTCGGTGCAAAGCGGGACCAACGGCGGACATCGTATTGACTCAAAATTGTCGTTTTGCTCCTGTGTCCAGAATTGGACTTAAGGACAGACAAGCCTAGCTAATTTGACTATTCTGAGAATTTTATCAATGTCTGTTTTAGCTTTCGGAGATAGTTGTGAGATTTGGACTTTATGGCCTACTAGTTGATGGTATATTGTTAGTTCTTCGTGCTACCACCAGGCAAGTATACATTGTCTCTCTCTATAGTTTATTTACATGCTTGTATCCTTTCAATTTATATCCTATCATCGGACTTCTTTGGTTGATTTTGGTTTATATGCTTTTCTTTATACTATGTATATTAGTTTATTTGCCTTGTTCGTATATCAACATCATTCATGACTTGATACGGTAGTTATACCGGATTCGTGTCGTCACATGTGTCATGACTGAGTCATATCATAACATAGGATGAGTAAGTCATAGTTGAACTGCTATACCTTGTTTTAGAATTCCTATCTACGAGTCCACACTAGGGGCGAGGGTGATTTCTTGTAGCTAACCTACGAGTCCACACTAGGGGCGAGGGTTAGTAGTCATTCGTCCGCACCTATGAGTCCAAACTAGGGGCGAGGATGATTCTTAAAGCTAACCTACGAGTCCATACTAGGGTCGAGGGTTAGTAGTTGTTCAAACCTGCGAGTCCGCACTAGGGGCGAGGGTTTGAGTATCCGATTGGTTTTTTGTCATGAGTTCATATTTTCTTCCAATAGTTCATTTATGCGTAGTGTTTCTTGTGTCCGTGTTCATAGTCACCTATCGTATTCTATCTGAAGAACAGATGGCAACTCTAGAGGGGGGTGAATAGAGTTTGTAGCAATAATAGCCAATTAAAAAATAAACTCTTTTACAATCTAAAATTAATCAGCGTAAATGCGGAAATAAATAAGGAGCAAGAAAGCGTACGCAAACACAGCCGATTTTAACCTGGTTTCCATCGTGGAGGACTAGTCCAGGCCTGAGAACTCTAGCTCAGGATTAAATCCACTATTTACGAAATAGTAGTTACACCCCGTGCTTTTTCTTCAGAAGAGCACGTCGACTTCTTATAAAGGATCGCAGTGGCGATACTTGGAATTTTCTAAGCGACTTCTTGAACTCTTGCACAAGACTCCTAACTGAGAGATGCTGAGCACTCGAGGCTTAGGAAGCTTGTGGCTAGTAGATGAAGAAGAGTATGGCTTGTATTGAACTTTTGAGAGAAGTGAAGAGAAGATTGGATGAATAAAAATGAGAAAATCCATGGCCTATTTATAGGGTATTAGCAGGCAGAATTCGGCCAGAATTCTGGTAGGATTTTTCAAATATTTGGCCGTTGGACAACTAGGAACCAGCCAACCCTAAAAATTAGGGTGCTAATTTTTAGGGGACAGAGTTCGGCCCGAACACTGTGTGGAGGCAGAGTTCGGCCCGAACTCTGTCTCCAGAGCACATAATGGGTCTTAGGGTCCAATGGGCTTATTTTGGATGTGTGGAGCTTTATGGATTTCGGGTAGGTTATAGGGCAAGTCTCAAGAGCTCAGCACGACTCAGCTTATATCAGTCTAGACTCAATAAATATAAAATTACAGACTCAACAATGACTTGAAATTGCAAAACTGAGATGTCGTCTGACTTGAGCTGGATGTAGTCATCGTGTGTCTAATTGAATTATTACAAGTATTTTTTAGTCAATATTATTAATATTTGGTTGACAGTGACTTTGTGTCAATAATGTCCCCCATATTAATAATTGACAAAATAATAATTGTATATTCAATATTCATACCTGGACACATGTAAAGCATAGCTCCCCCATAATCAGTACCGAGCTTAAAAATCCCCCATAAATAATGATCTTTTATAATGATAGTATCCATGTTGGCATGACCAAGACGCTGGTGCCATAACGATCTTTCATCCTTATGAGCATATAGGCATCTACCTGCATTGTTAGTATTTAATGACAAATAAAAAATATAAATATTATCCTCTCTTACCCCTTCAAAAGCAATGTCTTCCGTTGACCTATCATAAATAAGGCATTTGTTTTGTCCAAAGTTAATATCATATCCATGGTTAGCAAGATAACTAATGCTGAGCAGGTTATGCTTTAACTCGGTCACAAGGAAGATATCCTTTATTACGGGTGAGAGAGGATGACCAATAATGCCATTACATATAATATAACCTTTTTGGTTATTGCCGAAGGATACATATCCTTCTTTCTTTATCGATAGTGATGCGAAAAGATTTGGTCTCCCATCATATGCCGTGAGCATCCACTATCGAGAATCCACTTACTCTTAGTTGAGGAGGGAAGGTCCACCTACATCAAGAGTAGATGTGACCTTTGGTACCCAAGTTCTTGAGGGTCCTGAAAAGTTAGTTTTTGGAAACCATGCATATATCTTTCTATCTACTAATCTTCTAATTCTATATTATGGTGAAATGTGTCCATGTAAACCACAATAAGTACATGTAGCATTTCTATTTATATTAGGAGCATGCTGATGATGTCTATTAGTAGAGTGATGAGGAGAAGTATGATGATATGTATAATTAGCATGGTGATGATGATTATGTATAGAGTGATGTGGAGTGTCATGGTGATATTGTCTATATGGAGTAGCATGGTGATGATGTCTATATGTAGAGTGATGGTGATGCTGTTTTTGTGCAACATGGTGATGATTGTATCTGTATGTAGCATGATGATTTTGTGACATATGATGGTTATTTCTACGTGCATGTGGTTTGTGTGCTTTGTGAAAGTGTGTGTATATGTAAGCATGATTATGAGCAGCATGTGGATGACGTGGTTGACTAGTGTGAGTAGTGTCATGCTTTGTGTGTGTCTTATGTAATTGGGTTTGAGGTTGAGCAACCTGTTTTCCCAATTTAGTCTCTAATTTCTTAGAGACAGCTTGCAGTTCAGTAACCTTAGCATTCAAACCATGCATCATAGTAATAGAAATCTTGTGTTTACTCTTTTCTTCTGCAAGCTCCGTGTTAAGTGCTGTAATTTCTTCTGTTTGTTGTTCAATACGTGCTTCGGCATCATGTAAGCTTATTTTAAGCTTAGATACCTCATTTGTTACATCCGTAGGTGAAGTGTCTCTAATGTTATCAAGCAGTAAAGAAAGTCTTTGAATTTCGACTTCATGACTTTTGATCTTGTCCTTGGCATGTTTTTATTTGCCAATGACCTTTTTGTGATCATTAAGCAAATCGGTAAAAGCATCGCCAAGTTCATCAAAAGTGAAGTCGTCAAGAGTTTCGTTTGATACCATGTCGGATGTTGCCATTATGCACACATTTGCAGTATCTTTAGGAGAATCCTTATCTTTCTCGGAGTTACTAGCTTCACTTTCATGCCAAATGCTCATGTTGGCATATTTCTTTGAGGAAGTCTTCTTGTAAGGTTTCTCATAGCGGTTGCTCTTCTTTAAGAATGGACAGTCTTTTCGGACATGTCCCGTCTTCTTGTAACCGTAGCAGGTTAGCTCTTTTTCGTCGTCTTCTTGTGGTTCCTTCTTTCTTCGGTTGAAGCAAAAAAATTTCTTGATGTTGCGGACGAGGAGAGCTTGATCATCACCTTCTGAGTTGTCGTCGTCCGTCTCTTCGGGGTCAGCCCTCCGTAGGTGAGCTTTGAGTACGATCTCCTTAGCCTTAGGAGCAGGCTCTTCGAAGTCCTTGAGGTCAAGCTCATGAGTCATCAGCTTTCCCATCAAGGTCTCCATGGACATGGCTGTGAGATCATTCCCTTCTATGATGGCTGCCACCTTAGGGTTCCAAATCTTTGGTAGCCCCCTAAGTAGCTTGTGAATCTTCTCATGATTTGAGTATTGTTTGCCGAACGAAGATAGAGGATTGATGATGTCGAGGAATCTTGTGAACATTTGCGTGATCGTCTCATTTGGCTTCATCTTGAAAGCCTCATATTCTTGCGTGAGACGGCTTATCTTTGATTCCTTGACTTGGGTGGTTCCCTCATGCGTAACTTCTAGAAGTCTCCATACTTCGTAAGAGGTGGTGCATGTAGAGACCCTATTGAACTCATTCCTGTCTATAACACAAAATAAACCATTAACAGCTCTCGCGTCTAGACTTGCATGTTTCTTCTCCTCGTCAGAATATTTGTCATGTGATTTTTCAACGAGATTACCATTGACAACTATTCTGGCGGGCTTTTTGTAACCGTCAGTGACGATAGTCCATAGGTCAAAGTCTAGCAACTTTAGATAAAAGCTCATCCTTATTTTCCAATATGTGTAGTTAGTTCCATCAAATAGAGGAGGCCTATGAGTGGACTGCCCTTCACCGTGATTAAAAATCAAGGATTGTGTGGTTGCCATGGATCAGCTCTAGGATGTTAGTTCTTGTTGAGAGAACAGAACTCTGATACCAATTGAAGAACATATGGCAACTCTAGAGGGGGGGTGAATAGAGTTTATAGCAATAATAGCCAATTAAAAAATAAACTCTTTCACAATCTAAAATTAATCAGAGTAAATACGGAAATAAATAAGGAGCAAGAAAGCATACGCAAACACAGCCGATTTTAACCTGGTTTCCCTCGTAGAGGACTAGTCCGGACCTGAGAACTCTAGCTCAAAATTAAATCCACTATTTGTGAAATAGTAGTTACACCCTGTGCCTTTTCTGCAGAAGAGCACGTCAATTTCTTACAAAGGATCGTAGTGGCGATGCTTGGAATTTTCCAAGCGACTTCTTGAACTCTTGCACAAGACTCCTAACTGAGAGATGATGAGCACTCGAGGCTTAGGAAACTTGTGGCTAGTAGATGAAGAAGAGTATGGCTTATATTAAATTTTTGAGAGAAGAGAAGAGAAGATTGGATGAATGAAAATGAGAAAATCTATGGCCTATTTATAGGGTATTAGCAGGCAGAATTTGGCTTGAATTCTGGTAGAATTTTTCAAATATTTGGCCGTTGGACAACTAGCAACCAACCAACCCTAAAAATTAGGGTACTGATTTTTAGGGGACAGAGTTCGGCCCGAACTCTATGTCGAGGCAGAGTTCAGCCCGAACTCTGTCTCCAGAGCACAGAATGGGTCTTAGGGTCCAATGGGCTTATTTTGGATGTTTGGAGCTTTATGGGTTTTGGGTAGGTTATAGGGCAAGTCTCAAGAGCTCAGCACGACTCTGCTTACATCAGTCTAGACTCAATAAATATAAAATTACAAACTCAACAATGACTTGAAATTGCAAAACTGAGATGTCGTCTGACTTGAGCTGGATGTAGTCGCCATGTGTCTAATTGAATTATTACAAGTATTATTTAGTCAATGTTATCAATATTTTGTTGACAGTGACTTTGTGTCAACACTATCTTCCCTGTTTATTTCTTGCATGATAAACTGCTAAATAGGCATATTTTTATGTATCTTGCTATGTCCCCTGAGGACCTGATGATCTCTTCAGGTTTGGCGATTGCGAGGAGTTTTTTAGCAGTTCCGGATGGCGGATGATTATGACACTTATAGGTTTTAGATGATTACGATATTGCTTGCGAGATTCGGGTATTGATATTACGTTTATTATCTAGCTCGTGCTTTCCTTTCATCATTATGCGATATCTTATTTGTTGATTTAGTTTATAGACTCTTGTTATATTCTTTGGAGTCATATCGGACATTTATGCTAGTGGGCTGCAGACCACGACCCGTAGTGTTCATTCATGTTTCGTATACTTATTATGGATTTCAGATATAGTAATGCCTTGCCATGATTAGACCCATTACATAGTCTAGACAGCGTTTACGTATTCGGGTTGGGTTGGAGTCGGCTCGATATGTAGCTGGCTTGTTTACGAGCTCGCACCCGAAAAGCGGGTGCGGGTCATGACAGTATCAGAGTCTAGCCTTCCATATGGTTGGGCCGCAATCTTTATATTATGCGGTGGTAGACTTCGTGTAGTGTGCGTGGATGCTGGCAGGTTTGTTGGATGTATTCTCAAGGGAGAATGTCTCGACTTTACCCGATTCTCCTTCAATGCGACCTGACCAAGCTACTGCAAGTGGGTCCTTGGATATTCGAGGGATGCCACATTATGACCTTATATATTATCGCTTTGGAGAGGGATATTTACTAGCTATTGTGCTAGTATGGATCTAGTTTTTGTCAGTATTATAGTGTCCCTCTTCTAGCAGGGGCACTGTATGAACTTGAGGATTGAATACTGAGTCAGAATTAAATTATTGTGAAGAAATTCTTATGGTATCCGTTGATTGGGATAAAGTAAATCGAGACTTTATCACATTTATGGATTGGCTTCTTTACAATTGAGTCCTAAATAAAGTGAATTATGTCTTGAAGAATGAAATCTATATATGAGTCTATTCCTTAAATTATTTCACTGTTTATTTTTGTTTGATGCTTTTTTTGTAGGCTTTGTTGAATGCATTTTTAGTTGTTTTTGATGGATGATTTTCATTGTTTGTCTTCATTGATTTTCATATTCATATCGAATTCGAAGAGGAGAAAGAAAGAGTATTGAACCTCTGCTTGTATAGTTGCACGTGAACGTATAAACAAAGCTTGATCAACGAGTATAAAATTATGTCGCTCTCGATAATTCTTCAACTGTGAGTGGTTTTGATCCTTCGTTCTTTTATCTCTACAGCTTAACAAGAAGAATATTCATTATTACTAGGAGCCATTATATATGACCCATCCTTGCACCATCGCCTTCTACACCTCCAGTCCTAACTTCTGAAATTAAAGTTGATAATTACTAGTATAAATATCCAAATTTCTCAAATAGACATAGTGTAACCTCCCATGTGTATATGTGCTTATGTTGTTAGTCACCTTCATGAACACTCTTTGTCCAAGAATGTGAGTGTTGATTTCTTGCAAACAATGCATTATCTTTCTTGGAAATTTCACGATAGTACATGTATACATGCATGCGAAATCTATGATTCTACACTGACAATACTTATTACACATTCTTTCGTTGTTGAATCCTTCGTAACTATAAATAAGTCTCAGTCATTCACTCCAAATGCATGCGTTATTCGTGATTTATTCTACCATTAAAGAGAATGAAGAAGGGTGCAAGCATTTCCTTAGTCATCCTCCATATGCTCTTTTTTTATGTCATTTAATTAATCAGTCTGTAACATTTTGCTATATTTTGCTTGCTACACATCATTAGAATTATTGAAGTGTGTATTCATCTTATATTTCTGATGCATTAATCTTATATACATATATGGTTAACTAAAATAGACATGGGCACTAACTGTAGACTCAAAACTAACATGTTATATATGTAAGCTTCAAGATATACTATATATCTTAATTATTGCAATCCCGTATTGAAAGCTTTCTTAAGAATGAATCGAGAAAAAATATAATTCTGGTAGTTAATTTCTTTTTTTTTAACTCAAAATAATAATAATAAATTAAAATAAATCCAACTAAATAGACCATATTAAAGCTCTAAAACGTTAATATTATTATATATAATTGGACTAAATCTAAATGATAACTTCTAATTCATTTATAATTGCTCGAATATTTACAATGTGTGCATGCTTGAAGCAGAGGTGAGTACGAAGGTTGAAGCAAATTGGTGTAAGTTGAAAGAATTCAATGGTGAATACACCGCAACAAAATGTAAGAAAGCATGTGAGGAAAATAACAAGAGAGGCAGTCGATGCAAGGGTGGAGAATGTTTCTGCTACACTCGTGGTCATTGTGATTGTAACTAGTTTTTAAAATGGATCATGTCATTCTTTTATGATTTCATCAAAATAAAAGAACATGTCTTGAGAAAAGAGAGAGTGTATAATAATGTGTTTTCCTCTCTAGCATGGAGTAATTCTTGTTAGTGATACATAATGTGGTTCAAAGCTACAAATAAACATAACAACTAGCAAGTTCGATTAGTTCCATAAAACTTGATTTTGTTCCATTAACCAACTGAGATTAAATATAAAAATTGAAGAACAGATGGCAACTCTAGAGGGGGTGAATCGAGTTTATATAAAAAAATAACCAATTAAAAATTAACTCTTTCACGAATTATAAATAATCAGAGTAAAATGCGAAAAGTAAATGAAGAGCAAGAAAGCATACGCAAACACAGCGATTTTAACCTGGTTTCCCTCGTGGAGGACTAGTCCAGGCCTGAGAACTCTAGCTCAGGATTAAATCCACTATTTGTGAAATAGTAGTTTACAACCCGTGCCTTTACTTCAGAAGAGCACGTCAACTTCTTACAGAGGATTGCAGTGGCGATTTGCTTGGAATTGTCCAAGCGACTTCTTCAACTCTTGCACAAGAATCCTAACTGAGAGATGCTGAGCACTCGAGACTTAGGAGGCTTGTGGCTAGTAGATGGGAAGGGTATGGCTTATTTGAGCTATAAGAGAGAAGAGAAGAGAAGATTGGATGATTTGAAATGAGAAAATTTATGGCCTATTTAGAGTGTTTTTGTAGGCAGAATTCGGCCAGAATTCGGGTAGGAAATTTCAAATATTTGGCCGTTGGACAACTAGCAACCAGCTAACCCTAAAATTAGGGATGCTGATTTTTAGGGGACAGAGTTCGGCCCGAACTCTGTGTGGAGGCAGAGTTCAGCCCGAACTCTATCTTCAGAGCACAGAGCTGGTCTAAGTGGCCAGTGGGTATTTTTTTGGATGGTGGAGTTTGAGGATTATTGGGTAGGCTATAGGTCAAGTCTCAAGAGCTCAGCATGACACAGTTTACATCAGTCTAGACTCAACAAAAGTATAAAATACAGACTCAAATATAACTGAGAAGCTGAGACTGAGCTGTCGTCTGACTTGAGCGTCGTGTGTCGTATTGAATTATTACAAATATTATTTAGTAAATGTTATCAATATTTGGTTGACTGTGACTTTGTGTCAACAATCTCCCCCATATTGATAATTGACAAAATAATATATGTATATTCAATATTCATACCTGGACACAGTTGGTCACAAAAACATAGCTCCCCCATAATCAATGCCAAGCTAGAAATAATAGCTCCCCCGTAACCGGTGAACGGTACCGAGCTAGAAACAATAGCTCCCCCGTAAATAATGCGTTGAACCTGTTGGCCTGATAAATAATATCTCCCAAAAGCACCAAAGAGCACATATATATACTAAAAGTATAACAAGAATATACATTCTTTCTCCCCCTTTTGGCATTGGCAATATAAACTGCATAAGAATAATAATGATGCAACCACACCAAATAGAGAAGAAACTGTATATGAATGATCAAAACGAGCAACTAGCATAGAGTAATAAACTACGATAAGCATAAAATTGTCATCACACATAACCAGAGTCATCAAACTACCAGAGTTTTAGTACAACCCAAGTACATAAATCCAAATAAAACTAAATAACTGGAAATCAGAAAACAGAAACTAGGATCATCATCAGCAGCAGCAGATAGTAGAAGCCATCTCCATCATGGAGCACGAGAAGGCCCAGCGGAGTCTGAAGGATCAGTGAATGAACGGCTGGGGTCCACAATAGCAGCATCCGGATCCAGGTAGCGCATGACCCAGGGGTCGTCAATGCGATATCCCTCACGACCAGGATCCCGCTCCATGGGAATGGGCATAGAAGGGTGACGAGACCTGGAATACCAGATATCGTGCAGCGAGTTGCTGAGGGCACTCATCTGCAGGGTAGTACGGTAGTCCATCTGAGTCCAGCGATCGTCCTCCAATGCGAAACGATCTCTGAGCATGGTCTGGATGGAGTCAAGAGTAGCAGGAGGAGGAGGCGCATCATGTCCAAGTGGAGGGGCGTCGGGCTCCTCATCATCAGAATGCTCAGAAGTGGCAGGAGAGGCTACGACTGCCTGAAGACGTCGTGCCTTAGATAAGAAGGCAGGAGCAGGCAAGAAAGGACAACCAATAAGAGGTATATGGAATGCACGAAAAACCATAGGAAGATATAAGGCATAAACCAAGGCTCGTGGTTTCTTCCTACAGTTAATCATCCTGTCCATCATGGTACGTAGAAGATTGAAAAGAACACAAAAGTGGAGATGATACAAAGCTGAGATTTTAAGATATGTAATTTCATCGGTAGACCCTGCTTTGGGTAGAATGGTATTGAAAATAATCCGATGGAGTCAAGTTGCAGTAAAACATTTGTATTGCACTACGATATATGACCGAATTAGAAGTAACAAGTTCGTCAAGATATAGGTCATGAAAGAGTGTATCATAATGAGAGAAAATAGAGAAGTTAATGGGGTGTCCCGTAAACACCAAACGTGTCCGAAAATTACTAAACCAGGCATTGGATGCGTCTAGTGATATAAAAAGTCGGTCGTCGTAGGTATTTGGATTACGTGGACGTGAAGGGTTGAACAATGGATGAGGTGGTGGATGTTGTTCAACACGTTGCTCAACAGAATGAGGAGGATTCGAAGAGGACGTGCCCTCGGTCCGAATTCTCTTTCCACGGTTGAACAAGCGAGGAGCCATAGCACAAAAAGAGACAAGTAGACAGAGAAGGAGAGTAAGTTATACCTCAAATAAGCAATGAACAGTGAAAGAGAATGAGAAAATAGCCCTTCTCTTTGATTTTGATGAGAAATGGAGCACTTTGGAGAGAAAACTAGGGTTAGGGTTTGTGAAAATATGTTTGGAGAGGTGAAGGTGATGGTAAGAATGATGGAGAGAGAGGAAAACCTGAATATAAGGGGAGGGTTTTCTTTGGTCAGAGTAAATCTGGACCGTAGGATCTCATTTGATCAAACGGCTGGAGCTGTCCCCGATTCTGGAACAGGAGGACCGAATTCGGCCCGAACTCTGTTGGGGGTAGAGTTCGGCCCGAGTTCTAGATCTTTGTTCCAGAACTGAAATCAGGCTAGATGATGGAAAAATGGTTAAGTATGGGAAATCAAGTAAGATATGAGGACATATGCTAGAAAGATTTAATCAAATAGATAGAGAGGTAGAAGAATAGCATAATGAATTTAAAAAATAGCATATTAGCAAGTGATAAATCAAAAGTACCGTATAATAAACAAGGAGTTATAGTATAATTCAATAGTTTGAATTTGCCATGAGTTAGCTGCAGGGGCCGGATCCCAGCTAGCGGTAGTCCTGAGGACTAGTGTACCGTGTCGCTTAGGCTTTTACGCCTTGTTGCCAGAAGGGCCCTTTCGGCTTGTACCCATAGCAAGTTCATCGTAAGAGAATCATAATATAATCGATATTTACGCAGGTGAGTTTTAATTTATAACAGCTTCATCTAAAATTCCAAGTTCACGACAAAGGAAATTGAAGTGCTCTTCGGATAATGGCTTAGTAAAGAAGTCTGCTAGCTGATGGTCAGTGTCAATAAACTCTAAGTTAATCGTGCCATTTTGCTGATGATCACGCAAAAAGTGGTGTCTAATTTCAATGTATTTTGTGCGTGAGTGACAGATAGGGTTCTTAGTCAAGTTGATAGCACTAGTATTGTCACAGAATATAGGAATGTGCATGAAAGATAGATTGTAGTCTTCAAGGGTTTGCTTCATCCACAGAATTTGTGCACAACAACGCCCAGCTGCGATGTACTCAGCTTCTGTTGTGGATAGTGCGACAGAATTCTGCTTCTTGCTAAACCAAGAGACTAAAGCCTTTCCTAATAAATGACACGTGCCGCTTGTACTTTTACGGTCGACCTTGTATCCAGCGAAGTCAGCATCAGAGTAACCAATGAGGTCAAATGATGTTGACTTGGGATACCATAGACCCACTGTAACCGTACCCTTAAGGTATCGAAAGATACGCTTAACCGCGGTCAAGTGTGATTCCTTAGGATTTGCTTGATATCTAGCACATAGGTAAACGCTAAACATGATATCGGGGCGACTAGCAGTTAAATAAAGTAAGCTGCCTATCATACCTCTATACTTATGTTGATCAACGGGTTTGTCGCTCTCATCTGGTTCGAGTTTGGTTGAAGTAGCCATTGGAGTGCTGATTGGTTTGACGTTGTCAAGATCGAACTTCTTCAGCATGTCCTTTGTATACTTCGACTGACAGATGAAAGTTCCATTAGCCATTTGTTTCACTTGCAGACCAAGAAAGTAATTGAGTTCTCCCATCATGCTCATCTCAAATTCTGTCTGTATACACTTGGCAAATTCTTGACAGAGGGTTTCATCAGTAGAACCAAAAATGATATCATCAACATAAATTTGAATTAACAGAATAGTGTCTTTAAAAGATTTTATAAACAGTGTAGTATCAATTTTCCCTTTTGAAAAACCTTTTTCAAGCAAGAAACTGCTTAGCCTTTCATACCAAGCTCTAGGGGCTTGTTTAAGGCCATAAAGCGCTTTCTTTAGCTTGAACACGTGGTCGAGAAATTTGTGATTTTCAAAGCCAGGGGGTTGTTTGACATAAACTTCCTCCTTAATAAACCCATTCAAGAAAGCACTTTTCACATCCATTTGAAATAATTTGAAATTTTGATAATTTGCAAATACACAAAGCATCCGAATGGATTCTAGTCTAGCAACAGGAGCATACGTCTCATCGTAGTCGATACCTTCCTCTTGGTTGTATCCTTGAGCTACTAGACGAGCTTTGTTACGTGTGACTGAACCATCTTCATTCACTTTGTTTCTAAACACCCATTTAGTACCAATTATCGAGTGATTAGCCGGTCTAGGAACTAGTTCCCACACTTGGCTCCTCTCGAATTGGTTGAGTTCTTCTTGCATAGCAGAAATCCAAAATTCATCATTAAAAGCTTCAGAAATGTTTTTCGGCTCAACTTGTGAAATAAAGGCAGTGCTAGCAATAGAGTCTTTTAGTGATGATCTAGTAGTTACTCCACGTGAAACTTCACCTATCACTAAATTTTCTGGATGAGACGGCTTGAAAGAAAATTTCTTAGGCAAGCTCTCCAGAGAATTAGTTTTGATTGAAGTATTCATTGGAGTAGAAGTTGATGGCTCAACGTCATCATCAAGAGTACTTGCTGCACTGTTATCTTTATCAAAAGTCACATTTGTTGACTCTTCCACAATTAGTGAGCGTTTATTAAAGACTCTATATCCCTTACTCTTGGCGGCATAACCAAGAAAGATACCATCGTCAGCTTTGGCATCAAATTTACCTAAGTTGTCTTTGGTGTTAAGGATAAAATATCTACATCCAAAAACTTTAAAATAAGAAACATTGGGGGTTCTCCCAAACCAAAGCTCATAGGGTGTTTTCTTCGTAATGAGACGAATGAGCACCCTATTCAAAATGTGGCATGCTGTACTGACAGCTTCTGCCTAAAAGTATTTCGGAAGTGAAAATTTATTCAACATGACTCTAGCCATATCGCCAAGAGTCCTATTCTTCTGCTCCACAACACCATTTTGTTGAGGAGTTCTTGGACAAGAAAATTCATGATCAAAACCATTTGCATCACAAAACTTTTCAAAATCATAATTTTCGAATTCGCCTCCATGATCACTTCGGATTCGAGTAATCATGTAGCCTTTTTCGTTTTGAACTTTCTTTACAAAAACTTTAAAAACCGAAATAGCATCGCTTTTGTTTGAGAGAAAGAAAACCCAAGTAAATCTCGAAAAATTATCAACAATAACAAATGCATAAAGCTTACCACCAAGACTAGCTATTCTACTAGGACCAAATAAATCTATATGAGTAGTTGCAGGGGTCTAGTAGTACTTACAGAGTTGATGGAATGAAATGAGGATTTTGTTGCCTTGTTCATTTCACATTCGGCACATACCGTGTCCTTTTTGAATGTGATATCGGGCAATCCTCTTACTAGCTTCTTGGTTGATAGCCTGGATATAGCATCCATATTGGCATGACCAAGACGCTGGTGCCAAAGTAGTCGTTCATCTTTGTGGACATATAGACATCTACCTATTATGTGCCCTTTTAAATTGTTACCGAAGGATACGTATCCTTCTCTCTTCATCGATAGTGATGCGAAAAGATTTGCGTCTCCTGTCATATGTCGCGAGCATCCACTATCGAGAATCCACTTACTTTCAGTTGAGGAGGGAAGGTCCACCTACATCAAGAGTAGATGTGACCTTTGGTACCCAAGTTCTTGAGGGTCCTGAAAAGTTAGTTTTCGGAAACCATGCATATATCTTTTTGTCTACCAGTCTTCTAACTCTATATTGTGGTGAAATATGTCCATGTGATCCATAGTAAGTACAGATAGCATTTTTATTTACACTAGGAACATGAGAATAATATCTATAGGCAGCATGACGTGGATGGACATGATGTGTAGAGTTTGCATGGTGATCATGGTGATGATGATTATGCATAGAGTGAGTGGGATGGTGATGTTGATTGTGTCTTTGTGCAGCATGATGAGTATGAGGGGTATTCTTACGTGTACGTAGTTTTTGTGTTTTATGAAAGTTAGTGTATATAAAAGCATGGTTACGTGCTGCATGTGGATGACGTGGTTGACTAACTTGAGTGGTGTTGTGCCCATGTGATTGGGTTTGAGGTTGAGCAACCTGTTTTCCCAATTTGGTTTCTAATCTCTTAGAAACAGCTTGCAGTTCGTCAACCTTAATATTTAAGCCATATATCTTAGTCATAGAAATCTTGTGTCTACTCTTTTCTTCAGCAAGCATCGTGTTGAGTGTAGTGATTTCTTGAGTTTGTTGCTCAATACGTGCTTCAGCACATGTAAGCTTATTTTAAGCTTGGATACTTCATCAGTGATATCAGTGGGTGACGTGTCTCTAATGTTATCAAGTAATAGAGAAATTCTTTGTATTTCGTTGTTTGCCATTGATTGTAAAAGAACAGAACAATTATCGGAGGACTGAACTTAGACTCACAATACAAACTCGCTCGTACAAAGAAAGCCTAGGGACGAAAACCTAGGTACAGCAGACTAAGTACGATTGTTTATTTTTGATTCTGGGGGTGACGATAGAGGCTCGAAAAAGCGACGGCTGCTCTGCCTTACTCCTTGGACGATCAGTATGCAGTCTTGGCTCGGGGAAGATCTGCTCGACGTTGATGAAGAAACGCTCTTCTTACTCTCCTCGGATTGCTCTCCTGGCTTCTCTCTCTCTATGTGATTATCAAGAAGGAAGGGGGAGCTCTCTCTGTGTAGATCTCTCTCTTCTTATTTCTTTTGGTGCCGACCTCTCTCTCTCTTCTTCTTCTCCTCTTTTTTTTCACAAGAGAATGATGCTGGCTATTTATAAGAGTGGGGGGGTGATCATTAGGGTTTACTAATGATTATCTGTTTGGAATGTCGGCGCTCCTTCATTCTATCTGAACCCTTGATCCTGATTATAGTGAATCTCGGCCATTAATGCGGATAGCATCGTATCTCATGAGCAATTAATACTAGCTGCTTTAAATCCTCGTGATTGATTATGCTAATGTCTGATTGCTCGCCACGTGTCCCATTAGCTTGATGATAAATGGTATGCCCTGATCTCAGTAATTATGACGATGATGTCAAATATATTTGTTGAGATTCGGTTAAATCTCTTATTGATCCCATGCCACGTGTCTTAATTGTGAGTCCTGTCAGAGCCGCATAGGATTGACTATCCTCGAACCGCAGAGAGATACTCTTCCTGAGCGGCATGAGACAATGCCTCATCGAGCCGCAGGGGACGAACCTTCCGTGAGCCGTATATGCATAGTCTTTGCGAGCCGCATGAGCTAGCATTGTATTGAGTTGCAGGGATTGAGCTCTCGGTGGGCCGCATATGGCTGATTTCTGCTAACCATATAGAGTGACTTCTTCGTGAGCCGCATGGAGCTATTTTCCATTTAAGCCGCATGAGAGTTGCCACGTGGCAACCTAGGATTTCTGACGGTTCGGGTCAGAGATCTTCTTCCTTTCCCGAAAAGTCTGTCATTATGGCAGAGCCATTATGACACTTTATGTCAGAGCAGTCACAGTCGCCAAGTCGTGTCAGAGCATTAAATGAGGCCACCCCCAAACGACCAGCTGTAGGGAAGGATCACACATGGCATCCATCGAGCCGCATATGCCTTGCTGAACCGCATACGCTCCCGAGCCGCATGCGATTGAGAGTCTTCTTTGAACCGCATAGGGCCGCTCCTGTGTGAGCCGCATAAGCTTCTTACTCCGAGCCGCATGGATCATTATTCTAATATTTTCCATGCTTCTACAGGACCCCCTTCAAAGTTTTTAATTTGTAAAAATTAGAATACTTTGAACAAGAAGCATGGCCCCGTTCATGCCGCATAGGATTTTTCTGTCTGCCTGAGCTTCCTAGCCGCATAAGTGCCTTAGCCGCATAAATTCATCTAGCCGCATAAACTGGTTGCCACGTGTCCTGAACACGTGTGCAAATCTTCATTAAGTGCCTTTGATTTGATTTAACGCTGCCTTTTGGGGGAGGATCCCAAGAGTCGGTTTTGCCTTGACCGAAGCGTTTTGCCTTTATTCTTTGGGGGCGGCGCGTAATCCGAGGCATACTCCGAGACGTCTGTTTGTTTCGTGGGTCTCTTTTGCCTATAAATAGGAGTCTTTAAGCCTCTTGGGGTTTTTCTTTACCTTCTCTCTTTGCTCTGAATCTCTATTTGCTGTCTTTGCTCTTCGTCTTTTAGCAACCGACAATGGCTCCCAAGAAGGCTGCAGCATCGAAGGCCGCCTCATCTTCTGGACAGCGAAGGGCAAGAAAGCCGCGTCTTTATCGACTGCGGCGACGAACATGGCAGCTCCTCCGTTGACTGACGTACCCGCTTTTCACCCCGACGTTCACCCGCCTATCGCTGGTAAGGGTCCCTTAATATGAACTGCCATGGCTACGTCGTATATTTTATGCGCGAGCCTATATTCCAAAGTACACTGTGTGTCCGACTCATGTCTGGGCCGCATGGGGTATGACCCAGGTTTGAGCCGCATGGAAGTGGTTGCGTAACTACTTCTTTAACAGGGCCGCATAAGCTCATCCTCGCTGTACTGCATAAGCTCACCCTTGCAGGGCCGCATAAACGTTTTTGAGCCGAACATACTCCTTTCGGACCGCGTAAGTTCCTCCGTACTGAGTCACATGAGTTCCCTTCGAACGGAACCGCATGATTTTATTCGTACTGGACCGCATGGGCTCTTTCAAACTGAGCCGCATAGGCTCATTTGAATTGACCTGTATAAATCGAGCCGCACCTATGCTGAGCCGCATAAGCATCATGTGTTTTTGTCGTTTCAGCTATCATTTTGACCTTGTTTCTTTTGCCTTTCTTCAGTAACTCTGCCCGTGAATCCTGCTGGGGAACTTATGGTAGGCTCGCGTCAGTTTGCCTCGGGCGTTCATCGGGATGACTTAGTTCATCAAGTGTCCGAAGAGCTACTTGTTGATGAACCTCTGGAGCGACTAAATGCCATCAGGGTTCAATCCTTTCAGTTCCTTGTTGATATGATAAGCTCTGGGCAGTCTGACGGGAAGTATCTGAAACCGGTCTTCCTCTATGGGGATACGTTGGTTGTAGAAAACTCCCGAGTGTTGGATGTCTCGGAGAGTTGGGATTTTGACCTGGACGGGATACCGATTCACATCCCTATTATGAAGCGTCATTTCCCTTTTGAGTGGTTCAATATGATCGTTCTGGATAGGCAGATGCCGGACACCCTCACTCCAACCAGACCGGGGATGTTTGTTGGTAATATCTGTTATAACAGAGCCACTGGGTTAGTGCGCGCAGTCAAAGATCCGGCCAGTCGGTCCGTGATGGGGTTAGTTCCAGGTACCTTCATCAATACCCCTGGTCCTAACTTTTCATTCTTTCAGGCTGATACCTTCCTGAGTCAGCTTGCTCGCAAAGGGTCCTATCCTATTGGTAGGTTGGTCCTGCCGAGCTGGGTATACCCCATTCCTCCGTGGGCTAATCTGTCCTCATGGATCCTACGAAAGTATGAAGAGTTTTTGCGGGGAGTCAACCTTTATGAAGCTATACGGGGTACCAGCCACGGGTTGCCTGTTAATAAGCCACTGTTCATGGCCCTTTTGGAGATGTACAATCATCGAACGGGGACCTTTTTTACCCCTGTTGGAGAATTAGGGCTCGCTCTTCACGAGATGTATGCTGTCTCTAAGCTCCCCTGGGGGGATGAACCCTTCGAAGTGTATACGCCGACGAATGAGGAGCTCCAAGATTTTGATCAGCGATTCCCCGGTTTCGTCACCGTGTATCAAGAATTATTATGCCATCATAGCACCTGTCACCGGACGTCTATCCAAAAAATGATAGCTCGGAGGGGGACTCTCCCCATACTAAATCTTGGGTTGCATACCTTTTCAAATTTAGCGCGGCTGGCCGGGTTACTTTCCGAGATCGTTTAACTCCTAAAGAAGTGGAGGTCTTGATGTCGACTGTCCGGAGGTCGAAGTCTCAAAGTGACAGGTTCGGGAGCCAGATTGACTCCTTTAGCTACTTTCGTTATGGCACTCGACGGTTGTCCGAGAAGGCGCTCTTGGACGGATTTTTAATGGTGTGGCTGCACAATTGCGTGGTCTCAGGAGGGGCAGGCTCTATTGAGAGGATCAGTCGCCACTTCATTCTTCCTGCCGTGAAATTGGCCTTTGGGGTCAGGCTGGCCCTCCTTCCTGCCATGGTGTGTAGTATTCAACATGGTCTTCGCGCCTTCTCGTCCAAGGTCATTGCTCGTGACGTGGCAATAGATTTTGAACGTGTAGAATTGCCTTACCATTACTTGCTGGGATGGCTATTGCTGCATTATCAATCCTTGATGAGACCCGGGACGGAAGATGGCGATACAGGTGATGACGCGTTTCTTTTCAAGTATCACCACCAGCCTTGATAATGTAGTACCATGCCGGCGTGTCGGAGGATGCTGGCGAGGGTGGATGGGTACAATTTCTTCGTATCCGTTCCTCGTTTCACTGATCAAGAGGTGAGGAGTGTTCATGTTGATAGGGTCGGACCTCCTCATTTCTTGCCTGAAAAGATGCATTTCTGGCTGCGCAACATTCGCCCGACGCATCTAGTTTACCGGAATCACACCACTGTGTATTTGGAGCCCTACTTGCCTAGTAGGTTAGCCCGTCAATTTGGGTATAGTCAGCTATTCCTCGAGTGCCCCAGTTCTCACCTGGGATTTGAAGGCAGCATTCTTGATGGTATCAGAGCATGGAGCTACTATGACACCTGTCATACTCGGACTAGCTTCTTGGTCCCTGTCGTAAATGTGACGGATGAAATCCTGTATATGGCAGCCCTGTATCATGTCACGGCGAATCCTCCTCCCCTCGATTTTGACTTGAGGACTAGCTTCATTGTGGGCACTCGCCTAGCGGAGAAGGCTATGACGTCGAGAGCAAAGAAGAAAAAGACGAATAGGGTTCCCTCGCCCGATTTCGAATCCTTCGACACAATTGAGGAAAATAATGAACGGGACGGCGAAGACTCCTTTTCTTCGGGTGATGGGATAATGGCGGGTCAGCCTCCCGTTATGGCGGCTGAGATGGCGATGGAACAACCGTCGGCCATATTTGACGAAGCAGTGGGCCCGTTACCGTCTGCGTTGGAGGAGGCACGGGTAGATCTATCGCCCGCCATGCCTGGTCCTTCGCGTAAGCGAGGCAGGCATGAGCCTGCCGGCGGAGAGGTAACTTTTTCTGTAAAGAGAGCGGCTGTCGGTCCCCGTAGGCTGCTTATTACGGAGAAGGGTGAAGGTGCAGACGATGTTCCGGAGGTAAGTCCAAGTCGAAGTTCTATCTTTGTTGTAGCTTTCTTTCCTCTCGGGGATATGACTCGATCATTTTTCTTTGTAGGCGTCTGACGAACCAGGCTCTCCTGAACCATCTGCTACTTCAGTAGTTGATCCGGCCCTTGCCGCTTTGATTAGCGACGTGTGTGCCGCGGTCCTCTCTGCGGGGGCTCTCTCAGCGGCGGCTAAGGACTCCCAAGCTGCTGAGGCCCCAGCCCGGGGTGACGAAAGTTTCTTTGGGCCCGTCTCTGAGATTTCTGAACTTCAGCGAGATGACGCCATCCTCGGTGCATCCCCTCCCGAGGATGCAAGGGCGGATGAGTCTTTTATTCCTGACTCGGAGGCTGTTGGTGAAGAGGTTGTGATGGCTGTAGGCGAACCTCAGCCTCCACATTCCTCCACGGGTAAGCTGAGCCACATATTGACCACCGAGGGGGCTTATTTGCTCTATCAGCATATCCTTCAGGTCAAGTCGATTCATGGTTGCCTTGGCCGTGCAGGTCCTGACCCTTTATCTCCTGTCGCTGATGTTCTTGGGGAAGGCCCGGTCTACCGTGATCTGGGGGAAAGGAGCGTTTCCTCCCCTTCGTCATCGCATGTTGAGGGACATCCTGCCAGCTCTGGGTAGATGGGGATGGAGTTGGTGCTGGCCCCGGCCTCGTCTTCGGCTGCTTATACGGCTCCGGAGATTGACTTCTCGAACCTACCGAGCATCCAAATTCTGCGGGCCGCTGAAGAGGAATTGACCGATGTTCAAGCGTCTTTCCGTGCGGAGTTGGTTTCTCTTGTGGCAGGAGCGGCAGATTCCGTCGCGTCTTCTTCCGTGCTACCAGCCACACTCCCGTTGACACCGGTTTCCTCGGAGGCTCTGAACGAGGTGACGCAGGATGTGGTTGACAGTTTCTATCGCCACTTAGGGAGGGGTGTAAACGCTGTCGTGGAACGGGGGATCCCTTTTTCTCTGTCTCTGCGGGGCGCTCGGGGTCAAATCGACACTCTGAAGGGTCTTCCTGGCGGGGTGGTGTTAGCCGCATTCCTGGAGCCTAAGCTGATAGAGGCTGACCAGCTTGTGACCCAACTGCTGGCAGTACGGTAAGCTGGTTTGCCTGCTGCGATCGAACGAGAGCGGGGCTTCCTGGTTGCTGCTCGGGACAGGATCAAGCTCGCTCGAGAAACTGTCGGGCCGGCTGTGCAGGGGGATCTTGACAAGTTCTCCGTCTCCTATGACCGACTGGGTCGTCGGAGTCAGGCTTGTAGGGCCCGGGAAGAATCTGTCTCTCATGGAATAGCTGACACGAAGGAGCGGATTCTCGCACTCCAGAAGGAGTTGGCCTTCTTAGAGTCAGAGCGGGAGGCTGCTCATGTAGAACAGGAGTCGATTGCTCGGGAGGCCGAGAGGGTTTCTCGATCTTCTGTCAACCTGGAGCGGGCCTTCAAGAAGTTTGAGGACAACTGGCAAGCCCATGCTCATCTGAAGGATGCGGCGGTGCTGAACCAGGAGGCGGAGCGTCGAGCCAAACAGAGGCTTGAGCGGTCGGTTGCCTTGTTAAAGGACCGTCTCATGGCGTTATGTGCTCCAGAGCAGTGATCCGTCCTCTGTCTTCTCTTTTTTTTCTCTTTTCTCTTTTAATTTTTGTAAGGGATGTGATCCCCGCTGATGTAGCCCTTTGATTTTTGAATAAATGAGCATATTTCAACTCATCTTTTCTTTCTTGTACTTGCGGTGTTTATGGAACCGGATTTACTGGGGGATTATTTGTGGACCTGTTACCCTAGGCGTACCTTGGTTTTAGGTAAGGATAAAAAGTTTGATTAGGATGTCCGGGACAGCCAGGACAAAATGGTCATGGATGTTCTCGGTACTGGGGAAGGAATGCCGTAGAGCAGCTGGGCTCCCGGGGCATGGTAAGATGGTGGATTTATGCTAAGAAGCTTAGCAAGGGATATTTGTGGGCCTATTATCCTTGGCGTACCCTGGTTCAGGATACGGATAATGGGATGAAAGGAAACCAATCACATTTGCTCAGAGGTTATGATGACATGGCAAACATGAAGGTTTTATCGTGAAATCTTCCTGCTCAGCGGTAATGAGAACATGGCAGGAGAGACTTTACGGAAGCTATTTGTGGTCAACAGAGGACATTTGTGGTCAACAGAGGATATTTATGGTCAACAGAGGACATTTGTGGTCAACAGGGGACATTTGTGGACCTATTATCCTTGTCGTACTCCGGTTGTGGGTACAGATAATAGGTTAAAAGGGGATCGACATACTTGCTCAGAGGTAATATGGACATGGCAAATATGACGATTTCTTCGACGGAGCCTTCCCACTCAGAGGTAGTGAGGACATGGCAGGAGTGGGCTCAATAAAGATTGGGTACATAGAATGACTCAGAGGTAGGAGAACGTGGAAGTTCTATGCGAGGGGGCGGTTTGTTTTTGGTGGAAGTGAAGACGACTCAGAGGTAATGAGGACATGGTCGTTTCGGAAATTGGTGGATCGACTACCCTTTTTGTGCACTGGGAGTGCGGGTAGTGAATCCTGAGGGAGGATCTCTGCCAGGAAGAAAGTTCAGAGGTATAATCATACTTGACTTACTATCTGAAAGAGTGACCGAAATGTAAGTTCATAGGCACCAGCTGGTACATAACTTGGTAATTTGAACTATTGAGGGAGTGAGAGTACAGCGGCACCAGCGGGTGCATGACTCGATAATCTGAAATAGGGTGGATGAGAGTTCAGTGGTATTAAAGGGGTACATGACTCGATAATCTGGAGAATGATGGATGGGAGTTCAGTGGTACTAAAGGAGTACATGACTCGATAATCTGGAGAATGATGTTCAAACATAGTATTTCTTCAGGAACTTGCCGTTGACGGGCAACATGAGCAAATCTCCGTTCGGCTTAGCGAGGCAGTAGGCGCCGTTGGAGAACACGGTCTCGATGACAAATGGACCTTCCCATTTTGGCTGGAACTTACCGGTGGTCTTGTGAGTCATGACCATCGGTCTCCGGACTGCCAGAATAAGATCACCCACTTGGAATGTTCTGATTTTAACTTTTTTGTTGAAGGCTCCTGAGATGCGTGCTTGGTATAGCTCGATCCTTTGCTGAGCTAGGAGGCACTTTTCATCTAAAGCCTCCAACTCTTGTAGTCGTCGTCGGTAGTTATCATCCGTCGTCAATTGATAAGTGAGGGCGACGCGGAGTGAGGGGATCTGAGTCTCCAAAGGGAGGACTGCCTCGCTCCCGTACACCAGAGAGAATGGTGTATTCCCGGTGGCTGTTCGAACCGTGGTGCGATAAGCCCATAAGCACTCGCCGAGCTTCTCGTTCCAGTCGCGTTTGTTGGAGGAGACGAACTTCTTGAGGAGTTTGATGATTGTTTTGTTGTATGCCTCTGCCAACCCATTTGCTGCCGGGTTGTATGGTGTCGAAGCGACATTCTGAATGCGGTGTGCTTATCGCAGAATCGGTAGAATGCATGGCTTATAAACTGTGGACCATTATCATGGATGATTCTTCGTGGTAGTCCGAAGCGGTAGATAACGTGATGCTTAAGGAAGCTGATCACGTTTGAAGTTTTAACTTCTGTGAGTGGGACAACCTCCGCCCACTTGGAGAAATAATCAGTGATCGCAAGTATGAAGCGGTGTCCTCGGGAGGAAGGTAGGGTGATTGGACCAATGATATCCATTCCCCATGCTTCGAATGGCCAGGATGCCACTGTTGGATGTAGAAACTCGGATGGTTGATGAATGAAATCCGCGTGGACTTAGCAGGCCTTGCATTTTCTGGCATAATCTATCGCATCTGCCACCATTGTGGGCCAGTAGTAGCCTATCCGGCGAAGGCGGTCCTGTAGCTTAGGGCCGGGTTGATGGGCCCCACAGACACCATCGTGAGCTTCTCGTACAGCTTCTGTAGCTTCCGCGTTCGACAAACACCGGAGCAATAATCCGTCGTAGGAGCGGCAATACAACATTTTCGTCTCTGTATCGTAGAAGAATCTGAGAGAGCACCGTCTGATAGAGGTAGCTTCCTTTGGATTCTCTGGGAGGATGTCGTATACGACGAAGTCGATGAACGACTGTCTCCAGTCCGGTGTGTCGTCGACCGTCTGGGCGGAATAACTTGCCATGGCTTGAACATTGTTCTTGGGACAGACCAGTTCGTGGCCTATTACGTCAACCGAATGATGAGCTTGGTTCGGCACTGCTAAGGAAGCGGCAAGGCCTGCTAGGGTATCGGCTTCGATATTTTGGAGTCTGGGGACGTGTTCGATGAAGAATTCCTCGAATGATGAGATAATGTTGATCGCAATTTGATGGTAGAGGATCATATTTTTATGGCGAACCTCGTACGAGCCCCTGATCTGATTGACGATTAGTTGGGAGTCGCCGTATGCTTCAAGGTATTCTACCCCCAGCTCTTTTTACAAGTTGGCGGCCAATGACCAGAGCGTTATATTCGGCCACATTGTTGGAGCAGGGTTCCGTGAGGGAGTAGGCGCGATTGATCACCAGCCCAGTAGGAGAAATTAATACCACTCCGACCCCGACGACGATGTTTCCCTTGGGTCCGGTCCTTGAGGCGCCATCGAAGAACATTCGCCGTATGTTATCGTAGATGGCTGTATTCGAATCGGCGACCTCGTCTGGGATCTCTTCATAGATTCTGGATGACTCCGATCCTGGGTGGGCTGCCAAAAAGTCTGCTAGGGCTTGACCCTTAACAGCCTTTTACGGGACGAAAATCATATGATAGGGGGACAGCAATATTGCCCATATGGCGAGACGAGAGCTGAGGGCCCCTGGTTTAGTCATGAGGACTCTGAGGGGGTTGACTCGCGAGATCACATGTATGGTTTGTCCTGTGACATAGTGTCGCGTCTTTTGAATAGCGAATACCAGGGCGAGACACTCCTTCTCTACGACGGTGTATCGATGTTCTGGCCCGATCATCATTCGACTGAGATAATATATGGCCTGCTCGTGGCCTGCATCGTTATTTTGTGCTAGCAGGGCACCAAAGGAGTGTTCCATCGCTCGTACGTAGAGCAGGAATAGTTTTCTGGGGACCGGGGCCACCAGGACTGGGGGATTCGACAAATATTCTTTGATGTCGTCGAAAGCACGCTGGCATTCCTCGTCCCATACGAATGAGACTCCCTTCTTCATGAGGTGTGTGAACGGTCGGCATCGCCCGGAGAGGTTGGAAATGAACCTCCTGATGTAAGCTAGCCTCCCTTGGAGGCCTCTGAGTTCGCAAAGATTTTTCGGGGGACCCATCTCCATGATTGCCTTCGTCTTCTCAGGGTCTACATGGATGCCCCGTGCCGTGATGATGAAGCCTAAGAATTTCCTGTTGGATACGCCCAAGAATGATTTCGTAGGGTTCATCTTCAGGTTGTGGGCTCTCATCAGGTCGAATACCGTTCTCAGGTCTTGCAGATGATCTTCCTTATGGCAACTCTTAACGGCGATGTCGTCGACATAGCATTCTACTGTTTTGCGTAAATGTTCTCGAAAAATGATACTCATGGCCCGCTGATATGTAGCACCAGCATTCTTTAGACCGAATGGCATGACTGTGTAGCAGTATGTACCAATCGGCGTTCGGAATGATGTGTGCTTTTCGTCGTCGGGAGACATCTTGATTTGATTGTACCCCGAGAATCCATCCATGAATGACATACATTCAAAGCCGCATGTGTTGTCGATCATGATGTCTGTGATGGGGAGGGGAAACTCGTCCTTCGGACATGCCTCATTCAGATTACGGAAGTCGATGCAGATTCGGATCTTTCCATTTTTCTTAAGGACCGGCACTATGTTGGCGACCCAATCAGGATGTTGCTCTTCACGAATGAAACCGCTGGCTATTAGCTTGTTGACTTCGGCTTCAATTGCGTCTATGACGCCTGGGCGGAAGCGTCGTTGTTGCTGTTTGACTGGCTTTGCATCTGGCCGTATGTTGAGTTTGTGAAGAGCGATATCGGGGTCTAGCCCCGGCATGTCCTCGTAACTCCACGCGAACACGTCGATATATTCTCTGACGAGTTTCAGCAGCGATTCTCGTTCTTCGTTTGTCAGGCTTTTACTGAAAAAGATCGGTTTTGGAGAAGATTCGCTGCCGAGATCCACTTGTATGACCTCATCTTCAGTAGGAGGTTCTCTCAGTTCGAACCGTTTTTCCCATTGCGCGTCTAATTGCTGGGCCCATGGTTCTAGCTCAAGGATTTCGGGGATGTCTCAGTCTTCCTCGTAAGCGTCAGCGAACGCCATGTTGACTGACATGATTTGTCTGAACACATCTCCGATGCTGGTATCTGAGTCGAAAGTCGGTGATCCGGTTGAATGTGACTGCTAGTCGCATTCTTCATCTGAGCTTTCAGGGGTCGTAGTAGGCGTTACATACCCTAAACCGCATCGGGTTTTGTTATAGTAGTTCCGTGGTTTGTCCGCCGGGGCTGGCGTCTTCAAATGTAATCGTCGTCCAGTGCCGTAGTTCAGTCCTGGCGTTGTCTCTAGATCATACCCCTGTTTCTGTATGAGATATTTGGATTGAGGGCTATAGAGATACAGAGGCAGTCTTCCGACATCTGACCCGAAGTCGACTTCTTCCATAGCGGGGGGATGTGGGTTGTTCGTTCGGCCGAAGATGATCGGGTGGTCCCCTCCCTCGACTATTCGGTAAGTGTCTT
The DNA here is from genome assembly GCA_029216955.1 of Iris pallida. Taxonomy (NCBI): domain Eukaryota; kingdom Viridiplantae; phylum Streptophyta; class Magnoliopsida; order Asparagales; family Iridaceae; genus Iris; species Iris pallida. The sequence continues at coordinate 12,565,951 of JANAVB010024597.1, read as the reverse complement.
CTACTGAAGTAAGTCGGATGGCGGTGTACATGTTTGTCACCTGTGTATGTAGGTGAGTGCCTATACCGTGTTCCATAGCATACATTATACATAGCTTATTGAGCTCGGTGTAGTTCAAAGATAACCCTTTATTGATGAAGTAAGGTATCTTTTCTAGAGGGATTACATCATCTGCGGAGGGGGTATCGGAGTGGGCAGCCACATACTTGGCCAATTCTGGTTCTTCTTCGGCCAACCCCTGTATAAATGAAGACTGGGAGGACGACCTAGTCAGCTTGATCTTCAGAGGCTCAACTGGCAGAGCAGATCGTGGAGTTGTTGGTAAACTAGCAACCCCCAGTTTGGTGCTTGATGTGAGGCGAGGGGTGGCTGGTTCGCTAGAAGTGTCCGACCTCGCATCGGGGTGAAGAACCTTCTTGGGAAGGCGTATTGTGAGCGGTCTGTCGGAGGGATTGGGCTTCTCCGTTTGGAGCTGACCGACTCTCAGTAGTCTGATGGTAAGTGGCCCTGTTATGGGTCTTGGCGCTTGGCTGGACTTTGGCAGCCGGATTCTCATTTGTTCTTCTTGTACGGAGAGACTGATTACGTCTTTACGTAGAGTGGCCGTAAGGGGTGCGGAATTGTCCGGTTAGCGAGCCTGAAGGTGGATCGTTAGAGGTTCTTCTGATCCTGTAGCCGTCTTGTTGTGAGCTTGCACATCTTCTTCGACCAGATGCTTCTTTGATTTTTCGTACAGACAGGAGTCTGAGTAATAAGATTCGACCCCCTTGAAGGGATCGATATCGGTAAACTCTGTCCTCACGAAGCCGTGCTTATCGACATATTTGAAGCACTGGTGTAGCGTGGAAGGCACGATCATGTAATCGTGTATCCAAGGCCGCCCCAGAAGGATATTGTAAGAAGTGTCGGCATCTATGACATAACAGGTGACTTCTGATTGGAGATCGCCGATCTGACACTTCAAACGGATCTTCCCTATTGGGTAGCTCCTGCCCGAATTGAAACCGCTAATGGCGGTGCTTGTAGGTGTCAGGCGATGCATCGGAATACGAAGATGATGTAGCAGACCCTTCGAAATGATGCTTATAGAGGACCCAGGATCAATGTGCATTCGGTCCACCTTTACGTCTCCGATGTATCTAGTGTAGTATAGCGGGCGATCATGCAGGTTAGTTTTGATGAGCATATCTTGCGGAGAGAAGACGATATTGGGCATTGCTCCCGTACACGCACTATCTTGGAGCTCTGCGGGTTGGTTATCTCCCGTGAGGTTGACCTAAGCCAAGTATGCGTCGACATTTTGGAGCGCCTCACTTAAAGCCGTACGGACATCCTTTGAGAGCCTGAGGAGTTCATATAAGGACAATTTGGCCGGGGTGTTAGCTAATTGCGCTAAGATGTCAAAGTTGTAGGGCCTCTCCAGCCCCTGAGGTGTCTCTTTCCGGAGGAACTTGTCGAAGCGAGTCTCCTTCGGCCTAGGCTTGTCAGTCGTCGAAGGCTGAGCCGGTCCCGGAGCATCATTGGTAGTGGGCGGATGATCATCAGTCGCGCTTTCGGTCACCGGTTGGGCTTGTGTTCCGGATCGAGTAGTGACGGCCGAGATTTCCTCTTCTTCTGCCGAGGCAGTACGGCAGGATCTGACTTTTTCACTTTTCCTTTTAGAAGGTGGAGAGGGCTGAGTTACCTCGTGGACTAGGTCCGGATGGACCCACATGATTTTCCCTCGTGATGTGGTGAGGGGTATTAGACCAGCGGCTTGATCGCGAGCAGGCGGCAGATTAGTAATTTCCATTGTTGCCAGAGGGATAGGTATAACCCCGTCCTGAGTCTCTGTTGGAGGGAAGCTGCCGAATTGTACGGACACCATGTTGGCTGTCACGGTTACCTCTTCGAAATCGATGGCCAGGGCGTTCGAATCGATGAGGTTTTGGATATACCGTTTCAGTTGGTAGCAGTCGTGTGTCGCATGGTGGACGTAGCGATGGTAATGGCAGAACTTTGGGTTCTCCAGATCAGCCGACCGAGGCTCCCGTCTTGGTGGAGGAAGCTGAATCCTATCTCCTTGTATAAGCATGTCAAAGATAGGCTTGACGTGACCGTCTTCAAAGGAATAAGTGATTTGAGGCCATTGTTTGTCTGCTGGCTGTGGCTCGGGCTTCTGGGCTGTATCGGTCACCATAGCCTGCTTGCCTTTGTTGTCCCGGCTGTTGGAGGGGCTACTCCCATTGTCGTTGCTGGTGTTGGGACGCTTGCTCTTGTTCTCTCCCTTCGAGATATGCAACCCCAGTTGGCGAGCCTTCTTTAATCGTTCTTCAGCACTTGTAGCACTGATGATAAAAGCCTTCCAGTCCTTGAACTGACTTTCGCCCATCCAGAGACTAATTGTTGGAAGTAGTCTCTTTTGGCAAATTTCAATTAAAGAAGAGTCCGGGTTGCCAGATGGTAACTTCATTGCGGTTTGACGAAACTGCTCAATGTAGTTTCTCGTCAGTTCTTTCTCTCCTTGAACGACGTCCATGAGGGTAGACATCGTAACATCCTGCCCTACCTCATAGAACCTCTCCAAGAACAAGCGTTTGAAGCCAGCGAAGGAGTGGATGCAATTGTCTCGCAGGTTGCGGTACCAATCGAAGGCGACTCCTTCCAATCCCCCAATGAATAACCGCGTGAGGATAGCGTCATCATAGGGCAGATGGTCGGTAGTGACCTCAAAGTAAGTGATGTATCGACTTGCTGAAGTCTTGCCATCATATGGGTTGATATTGAACGGCTTATATCTTGGCGAAAAGGGAACATCCCTCCATTCAGCAGGATATGGTTGCCGTATTCTGAGGTCTTGAGAGTTTTCTCGGGCGTGGAACATTGCTCGGAGCTCCTGAACCTCTCTTCTTACTTCTCGGGCCTCATCTGTCGCGGTAGGGGCCGTTATCTCGGGAGGATTATTGCCCTGGTTTGGCACCGCTAAATTTGAATCTACGTTGATTGCGGGACCCGCGCTTGTCTGGCCAGGTGTTACTCCCTGTAGAGTAGGAAGTGCCGCTTTGATCTCGTCTACAGACTTGACCAAGGCATGCAATATGGCCTCCAACGTGTCGATGCGCTGGCGATCGCTGGAACCGCCTTGATTGCTATCTGTCATGAATACCGTCCCCATATGAGGAGTGACGGAGGGAGTGGTGGATGATGTACCCTCCGAGTCGTACCCATGCGTCGAGAAATCATCTGGATATGTGGAGATGTTCTCTTCAGGTTCGGACTCGGAAGGAACACTACCCCCAGCTTCGAAGCTTGCTTCGCCTAGAGAATCATGGATGTCCTCGGGGATGTCAGCATCTGTTGTACCCGATGGGAGGGTTGTTTCTCGGGGTTCGTCTCCTTGAAACATTGGATTATTGTGGACGTTTGGAGGAGTACTACCCCCAGCTCCTACGACCCCCAAGGTCGGGGACGATGAGCCTCCTGTTGCAGCAGATTTTGTCTTCGAACGGGTGTGTTGGTATACTCCGGTGGAGGGTAACCGTTTAGCCGACAACTTCTTAGCTGTAGTGGCTGATATCTTTGGATTGGAGATGCTTGTCTTCTTCCCTCTCCCCTCGGCGGGGACCTTCTGAGCAGAATTGCAGGAGACAACAGGAGGTGCCTCATCTTCTGAGTTCGGGTGCTGTAGTCTGTGGAAGACGGACGGACGATCTTCCGTCACTGTCGCGTTGTTGCAGCAGCAGTTGACGATGATCTGGGTGCAGTGACGTCCATATGGGGATTCTTTGCACGCCGAGGCCCCTTCTTTTTCTTTGCGTTTGTGGAGGATCGCCTCACGCAGGTCAGAGGAACCACTCTGTCCGTTCGCCGTCGGGGATTAGACTTGAGCGGTTCTGTACAACTTCCCATCAGAGGCCCACGTGATAATCAGCGGGACACCCTGATAGTCAGAGGTTGGGGCAGCTGTCTGGGCTTGATGAGCCCGCGCTGCCCTAGACTTCTTCTTTCTAGCACTTGTGGGTGCATAATAGGAAGAGTCCAAGTTGAGCATCACAGAGTCTGGCTTATCATCCAGAGAGTCATCAGGGTTCGGACCGTACGAGAGACGGTCGAAAACTGATCGAGAGGAGCATGGAGCAGATGCTATACGGCTGGGAGCGAAAACCGTGCGGGCTGTCTGCATGCGGTTGTCTCCTGTCGTCGGACGAATTCTTATGCGGCTAGGGGTCACGACCGTGCAGGCTGGCCGCATGCGGTTGGCATCTGTGGCCGCATGGGTTTTCTGCAAACGATTGACTTTACTGGCCGTATGAGTCTCATCCATGCTATCGGGAACTGTAGTCGCATAAGTTATGCGGCTGACAGAAGTAGCCGCATGAGTTTTCTTCATGCGGTTGGCGGATGTAGCCGCATGGGCTTTCTCCTTGCGGTTGGCGGATGTAGCCGCATGGGCTTTCTCCTTACGGTTAATACTCTTCTGCGGTTCGGTCCGCGTAGTGTCCCTCTTTGTCCCTGCGAGTCCAGCATCATAATGTTTTCTTCTGCCGGACTTGGGGACAGCACAGTTGTCTACGATCTGAAGTGGGACCGCAGGAGAATTCTTCTCGCCGTTTTGAGCAACAGAGGGCATCCCATCGAGGGCTTGAGGAGGAGCAAATGACTTCGGTCTCCATTCTTTGCGAGCCTTCGTGGTACGGGTGCGCTTCTGGACCGGGCTAGCGCTGCCTTCAGAGAGCATCTCTTCGAACGCCTGTTGGTCGAAGCGGACGACCATCTTCTTTTGTGTGGAGCCAAGTTTGGCTGCATCTGATTGCGTCACCAACTCCTCAGTCGTGGAGAAGTTAGTCCCCAGCAGTGTCGCCATCGTGTTTGACATTGATTGTAAAAGAACAGAACAATTATCGGAGGACTGAACTTAGACTCACAATACAAACTCGCTCGTATAAAGAAAGCCTAGGGACGAAAACCTAGGTACAGAACACTAAGTACGATTGTTTATTTTTGATTCTGGGGGTGACGATAGAGGCTCGGGAAAGCGACGGCCGCTCTGCCTTACTCCTTGGACGATCAATATGCAGTCTTTGCTCGGGGAAGATCTGCTCGACGTTGATGAAGAAACGCTCTTCTTACTCTCCTCGGATTGCTCTCATGGCTTCTCTCTCTCTCTGTGATTATCAAGAAGGAAGGGGGAGCTCTCTCTGTGTAGATCTCTCTCTTCTTATTTCTTTTGGTGCCGACCTCTCTCTCTCTTCTTCTTCTTCTCTTTTTTTCACAAGGGAATGATGCTGGCTATTTATAAGAGTGGGGGGGTGATCATTAGGGTTTGCTAATGATTATCTGTTTGGAATGTCGGCGCTCCTTCATTCTATCTGAACCCTTGATCCTGATTATAGTGAATCTCGACCATTAATGCGGATAGCATCGTATCTCATGAGCAATTAATGCTAGCTGCTTTAAATCCTCGTGATTGATTATGCTAATGTCTGATTGCTCGCCACGTGTCCCATTAGCTTGATGATAAATGATATGCCCTGATCTCAGTAATTATGACGATGATGTCAAATATATTTGTTGAGATTCGGTTAAATCTCTTATTGATCCCATGCCACGTGTCTTAATTGTGAGTCCTGTCAAAGCCGCATAGGATTGACTATCCTCGAACCGCAGAGAGATACTCTTCCTGAGCCGCATGATACAATGCCTCATCGAGCCGTAGGGGACGAACCTTCCGTGAGCCGCATATGCATAGTCTTTGCGAGCTGCATGAGCTAGCATTGTATTGAGTCGCAGGGATTGAGCTCTCGGTGGGCCACATATGGTTGATTTCTACTAACCATATAGAGTGACTTCTTCGTGAGCCGCATGGAGCTGTTTTTCATTTAAGCCGCATGAGAGTTGCCACGTGGCAACCTAGGATTTCTGACGGTTCGGGTCAGAGATCTTCTTCCTTTTTCGAAAAGTCTGTCATTATGGCAGAGCCATTATGACACTTTATGTCAAAGCAGTCACAGTCGCCAAGTCGTATCAGAGCATTAAATGAGGCCACCCCCAAACGACCAGCTGTAGGGAAGGATCACACATGGCATCCATCGAGCCGTATATGCCTTGCTGAACCGCATACGCTCTCGAGCCGCATACGATTGAGAGTCTTCTTTGAACCGCATAGGGCCGCTCCTGTGTGAGCCGCATAAGCTTCTTACTCCGAGCCGCATGGATCATTATTCTAATATTTTCCATGCTTCTACATTCGTCTTCAAGACTTTTAATTTTGTCCTTGGCATGTTTCTATTTACCGATGACCTTTTTGTGATCATCGAGTAAATCAGTGAAGGCATCGCCAAGTTCATCAAAAGAGAAGTCATCTAGAGTTTCGTTAGATACCTTGTTGGAAGTTGCCATTAGGCACATATTTGCTGTATCTTAAGGAGAGTCCTTTTCTTCCTCGGAGTCACTCGCTTCACTTTCATGCCAAATGCTTGTGCTGGCATATTTCTTTGATGAGGTCTTCTTGTATGGCTTCTCATAGCGGTTGCTTTTCTTCAAGAATGGACAGTCTTTTCGGACGTGTCCAGTCTTCTTGCAACCATAGCAGGTTGGCTCTTCTTCATCGTCTTCTTGTGGTTCTTTCTTTCTTCTATTGAAGCGAATGAATTTCTTGAAGTTGCGAACCATGAGAGCTTGGTCTTCATCATCCGAGTTGTCGTCTTCGGTCTCATCGTGCTCAGCCCTTCGTCGATGAGCTTTGAGTGCGATCTCCTTAGTCTTCGGAGCAGGCTCTTCGAAGTCCTTGAGGTCAAGCTCGTGAGTCATGAGCTTACCCATCAAGGTCTCTATTGACATGGTTGTGAGATCGTTCCCTTCTATGATGGCTGTCACCTTAGGGTTCCAAATCTTTGGTAGCCCCCTGAGTAGCTTACGAATCTTCTCGTAGTTTGAGTACTGCTTACTAAGCGATGATAGAGGATTGATGATGTCGAGGAATCTTGTGAACATTTGAGTGATCGTCTCATTTGGCTTCATCTTGAAAGCTTCGTATTCTTGAGTGAGATGGCTTATTTTAGATTCCTTGACTTGTGTGGTTCCTTCATGCGTCACTTCTAGAAGTCTCCATACTTCATCGGCAGTGGTGCATGTAGAGACCTTGTTGAACTCATTCCTGTCTATAGCACAGAATAAAGTATTAATAGCCCTAGCGTCTAGACTTGCTTGTTTTTTCTCCTCGACAGAATATTTGTCGTGTGGTTTCTCAATGAGGTCACCATCGACAACTATCCTGGCGGACTTTTTGTAACCGTCAGTGACGACAGTCCACAGGTCAAAGTCTAGAGACTTAAGATAGAAGCTCATCCTTGTTTTCCAATATGTGTAGTTAGTTCCATCAAATAGGGAAGGCCTATGAGTGGACTGACCTTCACCATGATTGGAAATCAAGGATTGTGTGGTTGCCATGGATCAGCTCTTAGGATGTTAGTCCTTGTAAAGAGAACCTTGCTCTGATACCAATTGAAGAACAGATGGCAACTCTAGAGGGGGGTGAATAGAGTTTATATAAAAAAATAACCAATTAAAAATTAACTCTTTCACGAATTATAAATAATCAGAGTAAAATACGGAAAGTAAATGAAGAGCAAGAAAGCATACGCAAACACAGGGATTTTAACCTGGTTTTCCACGTGGAGGACTAGTCCAGGCCTGAGAACTCTAGCTCAGGATTAAATCCACTATTTGTGAAATAGTAGTTTACAACCCGTGCCTTTACTTCAGAAGAGCACGTCAACTTCTTACAGAGGATCGCAGTGGCGATTTGCTTGGAATTGTCCAAGCGACTTCTTCAACTCTTGCACAAGAATCCTAACTGAGAGATACTGAGCACTCGAGACTTAGGAGGCTTGTGGCTAGTAGATGGGAAGGGTATGGCTTATTTGAGCTATAAGAGAGAAGAGAAGATTGGATGATTTGAAATGAGAAAATTCATAGCCTATTTATAGTGTTTTTGTAGGCAGAATTCGGCCATAATTCGGGTAGGAAATTTCAAATATTTGGCCGTTGGACAACTAGCAACCAGCTAACCCTAAAATTAGGGATGCTGATTTTTAGGGGACAGAGTTCGGCCCGAACTCTGTGTGGAGGCAGAGTTCGGCCCGAACTCTGTCTCCAGAGTAGAGAGCTGGTCTAAGTGGCCAGTGGGTATTTTTCTGGATGGTAGAGTTTGAGGATTATTGGGTAGGCTATAGGTCAAGTCTTAAGAGCTCAGCATGACACAGTTTACATCAGTCTAGACTCAACAAAAGTGTAAAATATAGACTCAAATATAATTGAGAAGCTGAGACTGAGCTGTCGTCTGACTTGAGCGTCGTGTGTCGTATTGAATTATTACAAATATTATTTAGACAATGTTATCAATATTTGGTTGACTGTGACTTTGTGTCAACAAAAATGAGCTCAAATGCCTTAAAGAACCGAGTCGAATATAGGAAGCTTGGATAATGAGCTCTTGAACAAGCAACAAGTTCTCATGGCATAATTAGTTGACTTTATAAAATCATGAAAGGTTTTAGATTTAGATTTAAATCTAGTAATAAATGTTGTGTAATTCTCAGCATATTAATTTAACTCCAGGTGTTGAGAGTAATAATTTATATAAATAGATAACTAATTTGCAATTTGCAGGTGAAATAATTATTTTGTCTTCTAATTAGGTTTAAGTAGTTAGCTTATTTAAAACTTTTATTATACTTTTACAATAGAATCACATAAATGTTCATTTATTTATCTAAAATATGTTCAATTTGGTTAAATGGCAACACCAGTAAGAATGCTCAAAGTAGCATCTTCTCATTGTAATATAGGAGAATTTCTTCGAAAATATTTGGGTATTCCCGTAAAATACGGTAAAATTAGTAGACATGCCATTGACAGAGCTTAACGAGTAGTTGAAAACAAACTTGACTCTTAGAGGGTGTTCTTAATCTATAGGGGTTAGACTGATTTTAGTCAATATAGTTTTGTCAGTTTTGCCTTCTTATTATATGTCTATGTTTTACCTTCTTCATTAGGTTATTAATAGAATAGATAAAATCAGAATAATTTTCTTTTAGATTGGTAAAAACGATTGTGGAGGATTTAAATGCTTAGCTAATTGGAATTTAGTGTATGATAAAGATAAAAGTAGATGGTGTTTTGGTATTATTAATAGAGTAATGCTATTTGTATCTCCAAATTGTCCCTCCATTCTATCTCTCCTTACGTGGCTGCAGACATGGCATGTTAAATAACATTATATGGCATGTAACGTGGCAACTGACAAGATAAATTTTATTCCAAAATTAAATTACCCAAATAAATTAGTGTTAATATTAATATTAATATTAATATTAATTTTAATATTAATATTAATATTAATATTAATATTAATATTAATATTAATGTTAATGTGAATATTAATGTTAATGTAATGTTAATATTAATATTAATATTAATATTAGTATTAATATTTAATATTAATATTAATGTTTTGGTATTATTAATAGGGTAATGCTATTTGTATCTCCAAATTGTCCATCTAATCTATCTATCTCTCCTTACAATGTTGCTAACGTGGCATATTAATTAACATTATATGGCATGTAACATAGCTGCTGACATGATAAATTTTAATAAAAAATTAATTACCCAAAAAAATTAGTGTTTATATTAATATTATTGTTAATATTTAATATTAATATTAATATTAATATTAATATTAATATTAATATTAATATTAATATTAGTATTAATATTAATATTAATATTAATTTCAATTTTAAAATTTGTCATATCGTCTGTCACATAGGAGGGATAGATTGGGGGGGTCAATTTGGAGGTGCTAATAGCATTATTCTTATTAATGTAAGTTATCAAAAATAATGTTGCTGGGAAATGGACTTTGGAGAACTCTGGATAACATTCATCTTACTTGGGATAACATGTTCTCTATAGCTATCATAACAAAAATAAAATGTATATTAAAAGATAAAGTGCATGATTAAGCTCCTTTATTTTGGAAGAATTCTTGGAGTACAATTAATTCATTTAAGAACTGGTTTATATAAAGACGGTTGGCAAGACCATTTTGTTAATTTGTTGCATGATATTTTGATAGGTAGTACTCTTGCCGGACCCGAGTGACTCTTATGGTCAGCGGAGAGAAGCATAAAAGCTCAGGCTGGGTGGCGAAAGATTAGTGGATCGAGCCACGGGAGCGTATTATTCCTTCTATTATTGGGGGAGTTGGAGGATAGTGGGCCAATAAGTCATACAATGCAGTGTGCACAAAAACAATTTCGTGCGTTGCGCTAGGCATCGTCAAAAAAAATATAGGTAGTACTTATTTTCAAACTTTATTTTCTAATTTATGGTGGCAGAAGATTAGTGGATCGAGCCACAAGAGCGTATTGTTCCTTCCATTTATGGTGGTAGTTGGAGGGTTGTAGGCCCAAAGGCACACAATGCACCATGCACAAAAGAAGTCCCGTGCGTTATGCTGGGCACCTTCAAAAATATATTGGTAATACTAATTTTCTATCCTTATTTTCTAATTTATATAAGACTGCCAGAAATAATTGATGTTATGGTTTTCAGTCAATATAAAATTTTAAATGGAAATAAATGACACGTCCCAAAACTACGGAATCGATAAGTTGTCATTTGGTGATGTCGAACAAGTCTAAAATGTACTTGTACAAGAAAAAAGCATGCATGAGTGAGAATTTATTTTGAACATAAGGTTAAAATAATATAGCAATGTAATGTTAAAGACACAATATAGAAAGAAAATAGCTTTCATTAATAATTTAAAATAAGGTATACGATCTTGATTCAATAGAAATATCGGCTTACATTTCATAAAATAAATAATTTGACTAACAAGGTGTCATAAAATAATATTACTGTTTCATACATCATGCTCTTTTAGTCATTGAAATGAAAATTCTTCGAAAAATGAGCTTCAAAATACTTGAACTAGGAAGAGGTTTAAGTTGCTTTTTGAGTCTCCTATTGCCTTTATGCATTAACATTTTCTTGACACTTATGGAGGAGGGGGAGGCAATACATTGAGGAATGCACTAGTGAGTAGGACCAACATAACTCATCTAAATTGACAAAGTAATCATGTGAAACATACAAGTTATTAAAATGTTATTGCTATTAAGGACTAGCTAGTGCCTATTGGCAATTTATAATCAATAATAAAAAGTGAAAGCAGGAAAACATAACCACATTACTTAACAATGATTTATTATCAACAACCGATTTGTTCATCCCTTCATAAAACCATGATTAATACTTAGCGACCATGTAGAAGATATTTGTTAGCACGCAACATGTCTATATGACGGCCACTAGTAAATCTGAAACCATAAAGAACTATACAGGGCATTACTACACATCCTTCCAGTTTTGGTAGACAACTCCACTGAAGGCCACGTAATACCTCTTAGGACACATAATTCCTTTCTAGGTCAAATCGGTCCCGGTGCCTCGATGTCATTTTGTGGAAAGCCAAACATTGTGCATACAATGTAAGATACGTTAGATACAAATAGGTCTTCATAAGGAAGGATAAGGAGATGAATGAAATAGTATAATATAAGGCACAAATCATGACATAAGGATTAACTCAATGTCGTATGACTAATTATGAAGATACTTACTCTCTTGTAGCGGATGTTATTCATTCTGCTACATTGCAGTTTGCTTATTTTCAAGAAAACTTGGCATGAAGATGATATATTTGGTTACCTTGCATATGTATGTGGATTTAGATAACAAAATAAATGTATATGAAGGTCTTGAAGGACTTCATCTAACTAATTCAACCAGTTCTAAACCATAGAACATGCTCTCTACTAGGTTGTTGCATTCACTTTATGGATTGAAAAAGTCTGGGCAGGAATGGTATAACCACCTAAGTGAATATTTGATCAGTCAAGGATATGTAATAATGAAATATGTCCTTGTGTGTTTATTAAGAAACCACATTCTTGATTTACGATTTTAGCAGTATATGTCAATGAAATGAATCTCATTGGAAGTTCTGAAGAGCTGAGAAAATTGTCTCACACTTGAATTTAAAATTTGAGATGAAATTGGAAAAACTATATTTGGCCTAAGCATGTAACTTGAGCTTTGTATCTATGGTGTTTTGGTTCACCAATCTTTTACACCCAAAAGTTGTTGCGATGATATAATTTAGACAAAGCAAAACCCTCAAGTACACCAATGATCATCCATTCTCTAAATGCTAAACAAGACTCATTCCGTCTTAAGGAAGACGATGAAGAGGTATTGGAATTTTAAGTTCCATATCTAAGTCTAACAAGCATATTATTGTATTAGCTCAACATACTAGACCAGACATCTCATTTGATGTGAATCTCTTACCTAGATTTAGCGCTACGTCAACACACTGCTACTAGAATAACATTAAAGATATCTTTAGTTATCTTAAGGGTACTATGGACATGAGCTTAATCTATCGCTATGCATCTCAGTATTGATTAAACTTTCCTTGATCATCAGAATGATGCATGCTGTTTCGGCTATGTCAATGCCGATTATTATCTAATTTCCTCAAGGAAAGATCCCAAAGTGTGGTCGTGTCTTTACCATTTGGGGTACAACGATATCTTGGAAGTTTATAAAGTAGACAATGGTCGCCACTTCTTAAAATTATGTCAATTGCATCGCCCTTCATGATGTCACACGAGAGTGCGTATGGTTAAAAGACATCATTGAGCATATTCACACTACGAGCAAATTCTTTTCAATCAATAATGTTTCGATGATAATATATGAAGACGGTGTCATATGCATTGATCATACAAATAAGGACTACATCAATGGAGATAATACCAAGCACATCACACCAAATTATTTTCTCTCACATCAGAAACAAGAACAGCAAAAGAATGACTTCAAGCAAATTCTGATCCTAAGACAATTTGGCTGACATGTTCAAAATGCCTATGTTGAAGTCCACTTTCTAGAAGATCGTTCATGGCATCTAATTATGAGGCTCTTTGCATTGCAACACTCATACTTTGGGATAATGTTAAAATCAGGGGGGATATCAAGTACACATTTAACCTTATGCCACGTTTGGCTCTCGAAATCAGGACCTTCGAATAGGATGACAATATTGAAAGTAGATTCCCAAAGGAAAGAAAAATAGGGAGAAATGATTCCGTTCCACTCATCCCATGGACTTCCTCAATTATTAACTTTTCTTCGCAATTTTTTAAACTTTCAAAAAATAGAAATTATAATTTTCCAAAGGAAAGGAAAGGAAAGAGCAATTTCTTTTCCTTTTCACGAACCAAGCGAGACCTCAATGTATTCTTTTTCACAGCTTAGAAGCATTTTTTTACTAGGCTTTTGGCATTCTAAGAACGTTTTAACGATGCACCAACATCAGACTATCATAGTTCTAAATATTTTTATGTCTTGAAGATGTATCAACATCGACTCACTTTTATCTTTAGTTGTGATTTTCCACTAGATTTTGTGAATCAAAATTTTGGTAGAATCCATGTAGACTGATGTTGATCATTCTTGAAGACTCATGCATATTGCTTATTGAGTTGACCGTACTCAAGGGAGAGTTGTAGTTAGTTATATCTAATTGGATATGATTGTGCCAACTAAACAAATATATTATTATCTCTTAGAGATATGTTAATATCATGTTGTAAGCCATCAGGCTATACCATATATATGTGATAATAAAAACCTTTTGGCAGGGTACCTACATTTATAACACATAGAGCTATCAAGTAGGCCATGCCAGGCCAACCTGACCCGAATTTGGGTGGGTCGGGACTAAGGATGGAAATCTGAGCCAGTCGACCCGTGACCCATGGCACAGTGGGTTTCTGATCGATTGAGCGGGGCTTGGGATTCCATGAGCATTAAAACGAACTACATGAAAAGGTTCAAGATAATATAAACATAGATTGAAGAACAATTAAAATTTAATTTTTAAATCTATTAGTACATTAGCGCTCATAGCGGGCTGGATATTAATTTTTTTAGCCTGGATATTGACATTGACAGTGTTAAGAACAACTAAACTTATCCAACAATATCTGTTAGGCATCAAAGATTCTCGAATCACCGTACAAACTAATAGGACATTGACAGTGCTATGAATATGAGCACAAATACCGAGACTTCGTAAAGTCAAATTCATGCTTTAAAAAAATAGTTGATAAAAGTATAGAACTATTTATATTTGTCAAGCTAATCGTTACTTTCAACAGACTAATCCTAGAAGTATAGAACTATTTTTACTTGTCTAGCTTACTTATACACAGAGATGTGTTTGGCCGGGCTAGGCTGGGCCTCGGGTTGGTATGTAGGCCTAGCCTTCGGGACGAAAAGGGCCTCTTTTATGGGTGGAGATATGAGGCACGACGCGTCCCATTATACTGGGCCAAACCAAACCTGGCTGAAGATTATTGGGATCGGACCGGCACATGGGTCATTTTTGGGACCGAACTCGTATCGGAATCGGCAGTCATGCCCTATTGACCGGTCTAATAGAACATAAGAGATTTATTTTCCTTTCTTGCCACTTTCGTAAAAAAATCTATAGTAGATTATTGACTATATAACACGTGGTACGTCTTCTAAATAGAATTTATTTCAAAATTTTTGACATTGCCTTGGTCTCTTTTTTTTACTTATTTGTGCGTGCATATTGCGTTATGATGGATTAAAATTATTCTTTATTTGTGTTATGTGAAAACTGTACTTATGATCTTTCTTTCTTTTCTTTAGTTGTCCTGCTTTGTGCACGGAATATTGTGTATGTTGGTCTTTTTGTAACGCTCAGTCCTAAAATACGTAGGACTAGGTGAACATATATATATGCCAGCTACATATCAAGCGGACTCCAGCTCCGCTCGAATACATATAAGCTGTCTTGGTGTTCTAATTCTATTTATCAATCAACTATAATTAGATCTAACTCAATCCACAGAATAAATAAGTCAAGAATGAATAATATATATTATGACCTGTAGTCCGATAACATATATGTTCGATTAGACCCGAAGAATGACATGGGTATATAAAGCTAGGCTAAAAGCATAATATAAATAATTGAAACATATATAAGCATGATAAAATACCTGAGTTGGATATAGCAATAGCTCCATGATCAGCGAGCTATCTCTACATGACCAACTACTTGGAAAGATCACCAGGCCCTAAAGGGACTAGCAAGATACGTAAAATATGTCGAATGTAACAGTATAATATATGAAGGGGAAATAAGAAATAGTTTTGAAAGAATCAACATAAGACACAAGGAGTCTAGGACACAAGAAACCTAAGACATGATGAACCTAAGACAGTGTCGTGTCATACTAGAATTGTGGTACTAGTCGTGATTATAATTATATCGTGGTAGCCGTAATTCGATGGAAGCTCACAATCCTATAGTTAGTAGACCGATAGAAACTTCCTAACTATAGTAAGTCTCATTCGCATTCGATGGGAGCTCATGTACCAGGTGGTCAGGTATCGTCAACGCTAATAACATGTGAAGGTCAAGTCAAGACAAATACGTGTAATTAAATCAAGTCAAGATCAACGCACAATATCACAGAAATCTAATCAAGTATAGCGAAGCAAAAATCCAATATGTGACAAGAAAAGAAAGACATGTGGCATATTAGAAAATAAGTAAGAAAATATCATGAGACAAGTACAAGACATACATGGCAAAATAAAAATAGACATAAACAAGAACATGTGGAAGAAACATGTAGAAATACTGTACAAGTTGGCAAGGTATACTTGCCGGCAGCTTCCAACTGTGAGTAAGACGTTTCGACTCTAAGGTCCTCGCTACCTCTGTCATGTACGCCTTTAATAAATACTCTACTATTAATAATACACTAATAACTTACTATATATGGACTTACCATATATAGACCTTAATAATATAATTATACCAAAACTAGTCATATTGACAAATCTACTTAATATAACATATAATATTAAATCAACCTATAGAAGTAATATATTATTAACATAAAAATATCACATTTAATTCTAAATTTTTTTTATAAATATTCTATAATAATAATTAATATATTTTATTCATAAAAAAATATGTGTACAAGTCTTATACTGATTCTACAACATTATTCCTAAACTTGGTGAACGATTTGAGGCCCGAAACAATAAATATTTGAAAATATTTAATTCTAAAAATATCACAGAAAATAGATAAGATAATGTTTTTAACATGAAAAATTACACAACAAATATTTTAGTAAATGTATATGAAGTATCAAAGCTTTTGGATGCAAGGAACATATGATTTTCGGAGTTACGGTGTTACAAAAAATGTCAAAATTTTTAATAAATACTTAACCAACTCAAAACTCAACAAAAGAATATGCGTTGGAAAGATCTTGATGTTTAGTTTCTTATAAAAAAATTTGGAAGATCAATTTTTAGAAAAAGTAGGCAAAAATTTACTCACAACAAATCTGATTTGTTTTGGACACCTTGTCGTAGGATTGACGTCGGGGACAAATTGTTTGGAACTATGTACATGGCCAATTAGACATGAAAATAGACACAGAGATATCTCCAATAGTTTTAGTTTCATCAAAAGATGAGATAAAAAATTGCATGAAACCCTAGATGCAAAACAATGTACCTGCTGTGATGAATTCAGCACAAGTTTGGTCGAATTTAGATGCCTTTCGTGCCTTGTATCGACCAAATTAGGGGCTGAGGCTCCTCAGAAAGGTGTCAGGGTGTTGGGGTGTGTCCTAGGGTTGATATGAAAGTGGTAGGAGATTGGAAGAGGTCGAGATGATGAGTTTCTGATAGGTGAAAAATTATGTGCAAAAATAGAGGAAATGAACTTGTGCGTTCGATTTTAATATTTAGTATATATAAAATATGCATGAAAAAGGAAAGGGGCACATGATACGTAAGGAAAAAAGGATTGAGAGGGTTTAATTTTGGTTTGGTAGAATTTGGTTGAGATTTGATGGTTTAAATCAAAGGTGTATCTCAATGGGATTTGATTGGGTCCAAATTAGGAAAATGGTAGGATTTGAGTTAAATTAGATTTAATTAATATGGCTGCATATTAGTCCACAAAAATCAATTTAAAATAGGTGTAAGAGGTTAGGACACCCTAGAATAGGCTCTACGAACCCTACTTAGACTAGTTTTGGGCCGGTAGATTTTGTGATAGATATAAGTCCAATATGTCTATAGTTTCGACTTGTGTGCCATTTGAAAATAAATAGCACATATAACTCAATTGAGTGGCACACCATTGTCACGTGCATAGTAGGCTCAAAATAGATCAAAACCATATATTGGATTGAAAAGTTGTGATTGGATCGAATTTGGGCCTCAAATCGAACTTGAAAAATACATCAAAATTACGAAAAAGGGTAAATAGTAATTTTGACCCAAAAGTTGTACAAGAAGAATGTAGTGCAAGAGAACATAATTGAGTAGGATATTATATACGGAAATGAAGGTGGACTCGTCTAGAACACGAATATGGAACTTGTTTCGAGAAATTGGTCAATATTGTGCTTCAAAAATGAAAGCTACGACAAAGTGCATATATAGCCATAATTAAAAATATAATATGGTTTAATATATAAAAATTATATAAAATAATATAAAAAACCCCATTCTTACACTTATGGGTCCATTGTCCCCAACTCCCACCAAAATTATGCTTATGATGGAAATCTCCTAAGTCATTCTTTTTGTTCAAGTTACAAATTGAGTCTAGATTAGAGCCAAACTGACTTTTTGTGGTTGCATACCTTTAATCTCTTCAAAATCATGTATGTATTCTCATTCTCTTTCACACCTATGGATTTCTTGCAGCCATAATCCATAGGCCAGCTAACTTTTTTTATTGCAAATGCACTGGCATAAAATAAAACAAAAATAAAATGAAAGTCGCATAAATCAAAACAAACTACTATTATTTTTCATGCCCGAAAGTTTGGACCCCACTGACATGGACTTGCATAATTCTCCACGAACCAGGCTTATGCTGAAAGTTTCTGGAATTCTCTAGAAAATGGTGGAATCTTCTAGAAGGCCCAAGATCTTTCTACAACATGGTAGAATCATCTTGAAGACTCAGGATCTTTCTAGATGACTTTTGATCTTTCTAGATATACTAGAAGCTTCCTTATAAATATCTAGACTCAAGAGTAATCTTTGAATATTCTGTTTCCAGAAGCTTATTGTGAGCACTATGAGGACCTATAAATAAGTAGGAGGCTAATTTGTTTCCTCACCACCCAATTAGTTGTAAACTTTCTCTAGTAGAGTGAAGTTTTAATCTTTCAATATCTCTCTTTCTCTTTTGCTCTTCATTGTTCTCACTTATGCCTTAGCGATCTAGCTAACGTTTGGAGAAGGCCGGCACGAGACTTCGAGTAGGAAGTTTGTGCACCGTACGGGTCAAAGTGTAGCCCAAAACACTAAGTCTGTGACAGAAGGTATCAGTGCGAAGGACGGTTGGTGCCATATCGACCTTTGAAAATTTCTAGGAGGGATTCGTATCGCCTAAGGAAGGGCACACCAATACTCACAAGAGGTGCAAGAGCAAGGAGTCTACAACGGAGCATAGATTTGTCGATATTGCGGAGTGCATCAAGGTCTTGGAGACGGGTTCAAGGGACATGGAGATACGCATGGGCTCTGTAAAAACTCTAAATTTTCTAGATTTATTTTAACTTTATTTAAATTATTTAATAACATAAAAAATTTTACTATTATTTTTGGTTATCAAATATCATTTATTTTAGCTTTGATTTTAGAACCACAACAAATATAACATTTTCTCAAAACAAATTTTGTATGTTAGAACGAGACGAATCCACCTTTAGCTATGTATATCATTTTCCACTCAAACTCATTCCCTTGCACTATATTTTATCACATAACTTTTTGTCAAAATGACCAATTCTACTATCTACCATATTACCGTTGTATTTTCCAATTTAAATTCAGGACTCAACCTCAATCCAAACCTTTTGACCTAATATACGATTTTGACCTATTTTGAGCCTACTACACATATGCTAATAGTATCCCACTCAATTGAGTTTCCTTGTGCTACATATACTCAAATGGCACACAAGACCGATTGAATAGACTTTTGGAACCTATTTCGATTCGAATAATTATACTGACCCAAAACTAGCCCAACAAGCTTTCGTAGAGCCATTTCTAGGTTGCCTAAGCTAATAGGTTTACTTTAGATTAATTTCTATCAATTAATGAGTAGTCAATATTGATTGGATTCTATGTTCAAAATATCCAAGACATACATTACATAATAGGAAACCAAATCAAATCTTTTGGGTGCACCTTTGCATATCTTGCAAGTTGGACCACCAAATCAAATCAAACCTTTCCTAAACCAATTCTTATCAAACCCCGACATCCATGACATGAAGCAATTACATATAAACCCCTATTTTCTACTGCCCCCTCTCCCTATACTATGCAAACTCGAGCCCCTCCATCCTTCACCCCCATGGTGCTCCCTTCCAAACCCTATCGGTCAAAACCCCTTGGCTGAATCTTTCCATCGCCACCACCACCTTCATCATTATCCCAAAATTCCTCGCTTCAACTTGAAAAAATTCCCAAGATGCCACAACGACTTTAGTGGATGACATAAGCTACCAAAGTCAACCTACTTCAGTCGAATATGTGTACACATCAAGTTTATCATCTTTAGACATGTGTTTTAGTGACTTTTGTTGAAACATGAATCTAATTCTAATGTGTACCCTTAAGTGTCCACCTCTATCTCCAAGAGACACCACACGTGGATCCACTCCATTTGTCCGTGGAGCTCGTGGCACACAAGTTGGTCCGGACTTAACCAATTTTGGTGCACTGTGGATACCGACGATTTGCAAAGCCTTTTGACCTCAAATGAATTATTGATAGTGATCCTATAATCCCCCTCTATCAATGTATAATTCTCTATAATGATCTCGATGGGTTTTCCATATATTTATGCATCCGTTTTCGTGGTGCAAGTTACCGAACACCGAAATCCATTGAATCTAGTATTGTCATTGAACTCTAAACTTTGTTATATTTTTCTATGATGTGTATCTTGTTTCTTTTGACATAAAGTCATGTTTTTCAATATTATTCTGATTTATTTCAGAAATAAAAATCTTTATTTTTTCTATTATTTGCTTGGTTCCAATCAACCGACAAGTTGGCATATTTGTGTTACTAGTTTAACCTATTTGATTTAAAGCTTGTTTCTTGAAATTTCTATAAGTAAATAATGTCCAGAATTATTTTAAATAAATATCTCAGAATTTATACATTGTAATTTAAGTTATAAATCTAGTATTTTATGGAATACTATGATAATATTTAAAGTATGTAAAGCAATATTTGTTAATGTACTAGTTTAATTAGATTATGACGAGTTGAGGTTATATTTGGCATGGTCATAGATGGTGTAGGATATCTATAGAATTCTAGTTGATTGGGAGTTTTTGTTATATTTTAGGATCAGTTCGTGACAGTTTGCCTGAGGTTGTTGGAGCTAGACCATTGATTTACATTCATTTCGAGATTCTATGCAAGATATCTTGCCATACTTGCTTTGTTTAAATTAATATTATCGTACTGGTGTTCCTAGTAGTTTTTTGTACTGTGTCCAAGTATGACTTGGGTGCTATCGATGGTAGCATCAATACAATGTGTGTGTGTGTGTGTGTGACTTGGAGTTACTGGACGTTCCTAGAATTATGAAGTTATTTGTAATAACTTCTATGACTTGTCGCGAGGCATCGCACGACAGTATAAGTAAGGGTTCATTGTATTAATACGAACTTACTCACTTGACTGATCATCGATGCACGCGTTTCGTGTGATAGTTCATTGTAGAGAAAGATTGTGTCTAGTTAGTGACAGTGCATTGAGATATGATTTGTTCGAGTCATGCATATGATTTGTTCGAGTCATGGATATAACTTGTACATTCATGGGCAGGGAAGATTACAATTAGGCGATGGGATAGCCCTTTAGATTGCATGATCTCTGGAGAAGGTTAAAGAGTGATGAGCCTTACCCGGTTATGGGTTTATGGATGCCTGTTTGGCTTATGGTTACCCGTTCTGTTTCTTTTTTCCTGTTTGGAGGTCGGCTCTTGATCTGGCATCGTTATATGATATGGTGCCAACCTTTATCACCTATCCATATATTCCAAAGTGTCTTTAACATGCATTCACATAGATGGTTAGTTGCCTTTTTATTATACATTTAGTTCATGTTATTGTATTTTTTATATTTTGTTATGTCCCTTTGAGGACATGGTCCTTTTCCAGAACCGGAAGAGCATTTATATCCTTACGTCTATAGACCGGGGATTCAGACATGTTATCTTGCTGATGACTTAGAGTTTTGCCCGAGGAGTTTCCCAGATCCAGGGGTATATACCATGACATTTTATCTAGTTAGCTTATGTTATGGCTAGTTATCTTATTTAAGTACTTTATTATTTCCAGCATTGTATTTTCCATCCGTGTATATTTTTTACTAGAATATTTGACTTCTATCAGGCATATTCTGTTGTATTGGATGTTCAGGCTTATTATTATTTTATTTTAGTTTATTGCCATATTTTGCTCTGTGTTGATGTTGTTGTTTTGTGGATGAGTTTATAGTGTTTGTGGAGATAAAGTTTACCCATGAATATTGTACTTAAATATTTTACAGCGTATTACGGCTGGAGTAAGTCCATTAAATTGGAATACTTATTCTAGTTCATACAGCTGGTATGCTCATGTCTTGGGTTCCTATGTATTTTGGAACTCGAACATGGCATATTTTAGTGGTGGCTCATGCATGTACAAGTTTATCGCTTTGGTTACATTAAAGTGCCAATGTGAGCCTGCAATTAGTAATAGAAATGTTAGGGAATCTTATCCACTTGTTAAATTACCGACATTAGAAATCAAAATCCATATTACCTTAGTTGCATCTATACCCGCCATTGCACTATTTGATTCAGGGGCTACTTTTTCTTCTATATCTTGTGTTTTGAAGCTATGCATAGAATAGCCACGTCGCCCTTGCCTAAGAGTTAGAAGATTCTTACATGGGAGGTATTGTGCTGGCCACTAGCACTTGTAGAACCTTTTAAGTGTTAGTATGTGGAAGAGAGATGAGAGCTCAATTTTTGGTATTTGTATTGCCAAATTTTAATGTCGTGTTGGGAATGGACTGGTTGAGCCAGTACCATGCTATATTAGATTACGGGAAGAGGAGTATTATTTTCAGACCACCATATCGCCCGGAGTTCGAGTTCATGTTAGGGGCCATTGAGAAGGGAGTCGGCTCAGCAGTTGATGTTCTTATGTCTATGGAGGTAGCCACACCACCAATAATAGAGGAGTTCATGGATGTTTTTCTAGAAGAGTTGCCCGGTTTACCACTTGACATACAAGTAGAGTTCAACATTGATTTAGTCCCAGGAGCAGCACTGATTTCCTCTAATATATACTGGTTGGCCAAGAAGGAGTTGGACGAGAAGAAGCTTAAGTTAGAAGAGTTGCAGTCATTCGACCAAGTGTATCACTTTGGGGAGCCTAGTATTATTTGTGCCAAGGAAGGACTGGTCAGTACGTATGTGTATGAACTATAGGACACTGAACGCATTGACCATAAAGAATAAGTACCGGATGTCCCAGATTGGTGACTTGTTCGACCAGTTGATAGGAGCAAGCGTATTTTTGAAGATTGATTTGAGATCAAGATATCACCAAGTAAAGGTGCACAGAGAAGACATTCCGAAGACAGCATTCAGGACTCGTTATGGTCATTACATGTTCTTAGTGATGCCTTTTCGATTGACAAATGCTCTAGTAGTATTCATGAATTTGATGAACAGGGTGTTCCACCAATATTTGGATAGTTCATGGTTGTCTTCATTGATGATATACTAGTGTATTTAAAGTGCCATGAGGAGCATGAGAAGCACTTAAGGATTTTTCTAGAGACGTTGAGGAGAGAGAGGCTCTATGCCAAGTAGAGTAAGTGCGAGTCCTTCTTAGGCCATGTCTCTTTCCTTGGACATTTTGTCTCGGGAGACGGCATTTTCTTTGATCCAACCATGATATCAGTAGTAAAAACGGGGCATGTTTCGACCAATGCCAGTGAGATGACTCGATTGACCCACAAGTAGCAGGAGTTTTTGTGGACAAAGGAGTATTAGACGGCATTTGATGATTTAAAGAAGCACCTGATTTTTGTTACTATTTTGACTATACTATCTGGACTAGGAGGGTTCGTGATCTACATTGATGCATCCCATAGGAGACTAGGATGTATTTTGATGCAGCATGGAAAGGTTGTAGCTTAAGCTTCTAGGCAATTGATGACTCATGAGAAGAATTACCCAACTCATGACTCGGAACAAGCAGTAGTGATATATACCTTGTAGCTGCGGAGACATAATTTATATCGAGAGTGTCACGACCCGCACCCGATATAGGGGTACGAGTGCGTGACAATGCCTAGCCTACGCCGCAGCATCGACGGTAGAATATTGTCTAGGTAACAAACTAACAATCTCACACCATGATATAATGTACCTGTCATAGATCTCAACTCCAAATGGAGGACAAGTACAAAGATATGGTAAATACTCAATCACAAAGCTAAAGCACGATAAAATATCAAGGAAGTCTAAATAAATATAAAGTCTCAAACAACAACAACTCTAATACAATATCAAAATCCAAGTCTCACCTACAACAACAAAATATACATTATCTTTACATGCCAAGAGTTATAATAGAGAATCTAGAACAAGTCAAAAACTAGTAACTGAGTCTCTCGGTGATCACTCTTGAGAATCAGGACCCATGGTCGTTGTTCCCTCTTTGGATCCATAGTAAGTGGGACACAGATCCTCTGAGGAATCATCTGAAAAATATATCCAGTCAGGATGGAACGAGCACATCTCCTCTAGCAGTTCCAAATAAATGACAAAAACTATAAAGTAGTTATAGCAAGTAATACTTAATGAACAGAATAGAATAAGTAAAAAAATGAAACATAACGTAGTTAACTTCAGTACATGGAAGGTAAATATGGTGAATCTGAAGAATATGGTAATGAAGACTGTAAATAAAGATAATTAGGCCAAAACAGGTGTAATATGAGTCCAGCTAGTATAACGATAGTCAAATATGAATCCAGTAATAGACACTAACCAGTGTGTTTTGAAGTACCGCTTTCGATATATAAACGGCTAGGTGTGAATAAGGCACATAACACAGTTGGCAAGCGTGCGATGGCTATCTTTTCAGATTAGACTAGTACAGGTGGTTCCAGTATAATTGGGAATGTTTACATGTCTACTCGATATTTTCCCGCCCGACAAGCACTAGTGAATCTATGTCCCGACACGTAAATCAAGTACAAGTCTAGCCAAAAGTAAGTGATGCATGTAGGTGTTTCCAGTACGTGGTTCCAGTGGGTGATTCCAGGAATAGAGGCCAGACAAGTAAAATATATGTCGCATGTAATGGATCCATAAAAACTAATCTGTGTTGTGTCAGAGAATCAAATAATACTATACTAGAAGCTGAATCATAATAATCATCAAATAAATAAAAACAATTAGAGAATGTACTCGTCGATCATCCTAAGCAGTAATTGTTACCCAAAGTGGTGTCACACAAACCGATATATGAGATTACAGAGTTATTTGGTATTCTAGAGTAAAAAATTATATTTAAATGCATTAATTATATGCTTATAGGCCTTTTCTAGGACATAGAAGTCAAACTAGGTCAATATCCTATGTGACAATCCATATTATATGCTCTAGGCTCTAATAGGCAATATCCTAGCCTATTGTCCAATTTCCTAACTTTAACTTATTCCCTAATATCTAGATAATAGTCATATTCTTAAACTCCCACACATCTCTAAACCTTCCACACATTACCTGTCACTCATTTCCTATTCACATACTCTAATGTATACCACAAAGTTAAAGGACACTCACACACTCTCTTCTCCACTTGTCCACTACTCTAAGATAGCTAATAGGCTCACACACACAACATGTACACACACAAGGGGTAGCCCACAGTGTACTGCCCTGCTATCTGACATGAAGACTGGCCAATTGGCCCTGTTTCCCCTTGTTGTGTAACTTATTGCACCTGTAGGAAGTTACCTTCCCTACATCTACCTCAAACCAGGGGGCCAACTGGACCTGCCTACTTTTTACAGCAGTATAATATGGCAAAGTCCCCTGCTCACTCATGATACCCAAGCAACATATGAATAAATCCCCACCCCTCAAGACTGATACACAATATACTTCTATCTACCAAGACTACTATTACAAGAAAGGGAACTGAACACAGTATGTAGGGACTGACTAATAGGGTCTTCCATTGAATGATATTACATGAACATCAAGCCCACTTCCTTTCACTTGATACATAGATGGGATTTAGGGCTATAGAGATATCTGAATTAAAACATAGAGTTAAGTGGACTTAATCATTAAGAATAACTAAACTGAACCTATATATCTTTCTATAAGTCATGGACTAATATTACATGTCCCTCTCTCTTCATCTACTTAACTGACACCCATACACCCAAATAACTCTAGGTCAGTGTTTTGGTAACCCTATACAAACAAATCCCACTCTACACTCGATTACCAAATCGAGTATGGACTGATACTCACCTGAGGAATCCTTTAAATGGACTGAACCATCTTTAAAGGACTGATACAAGGGCCAAACCCTCAAATGCAACTCAATTAAAAATGAAAGACCGAACAATTAGGAAGAGAAATGGGCTGTATAGGTGGACTGACTATGATAGCCAAGGCTGAATATTAGTTCAGTAGAGAATGAACTATTGTTAGGGTATTGGACTAAACTCTCAGTTAAAAGAGTAAACTTTGAGTTCAAGGGACTGAACATAGTGTAAATGGGACAGATCATGTAGGGGTAAATGCGCTACTACAAAAAGGGGACTTAACATAAATAGACAGTGAACTGATAATGTAGATGGGGCTGATAAGTACTAATGATGGATGACAGATCCTATATTATGTATGAGGACTGATACTCAAAGAGTATCTGTCAATTAATCAGTCAAGAATTGGATTGTACACACACTTTCTTGTTCAGTATCGTGAACATAACAAGGAATAGGTTGAACTTATCATGTAATAGGATTGGGCTTAAGCCTACTCGAGCCTTCTTATAACCAATGGACTGCCAATTTTTATTATCTGAACATGAACTAGAGCAGGGGACTAAACACTAGGTGAATGGAGATGGGTGCTTAACGAGACTGATGCTATGTATACTGAACTCAGTATTTATTTTCCAAATTGAGTTTATTCCTTGTATAGCTATCAACTGATACAAGGGAGAAGAACACAATAAACTGAATCAAAGGTATAATGTGGTTCGAACAATAATGATAGAGGAATTAACATCAAAATAGAAGATTAATCATGAAAATGAACTGATCATAAGGTAAGGTATTCGAATGGGACAGTTACTTGTAAGGGACTATATCATTAAAATAAAACAGAGAATAATATAATATATCTATGGATTATATAGTATAATAAGTGAGGATTGATACTAAAAAATGTACCAGTTAAAAGGTCAAGTAGGAAATTGGACTGACATTTGATATCGGGATTAATCCAACCAGTTGACTGTTACATTAGGAAAGTTAAGTACTGACAATAAGCTAACCCAGGTCTGTATCATCAACTGATGCAATGAATACTCAAAGACTTGTATCAAGTTTAATTAAGGGCTGATACTAAGGAAACTAGGACTGCTTATTTAGGTGTTAGGATGAACAATAGGGCCGACCACTTGTCCATATGTGGACTGAACAATTGGTTAATATGGGACTTAACGAAAGAATTGAACACATACCTATGGACTAAACCAAAGGTTTGAACACACATTAAATAAGGAAACTGAACTATAAGATGAAATTGGGTCTGCTACATTTATGAAGCGGGGGGACTGATATCTAAGAGCAATATGGACTGGCCAATACAAGGAAATAGACCAAATTCATATACAGGACATATCAATGAGGTGTAATTGGACTAAACATATGTACAAATTAATTCCAACAATAAATATAGTCTACTCACGACAACACACATACAGTCTACTTAAACCACAAACCCCTAAATCAAATTACACTAATCAATCCACTTCAAAATCACATGATAAATCCGAATATTGATAACTCAAGATAATGCAACCTAAATCAAAGTTCAAATATGGAATTAGAGTATGAGATGCTCGAATTGTCATTTTGTCAAACACTTGACATGTGTATCGGACATATCCATAATACGCATTCCAAATGGATTCAAACTTGACCCCAAGCTCACCCACATGTCCTAAATCAATAGTATGACCTAATTTACCAATTTTACAAACCCTAAAATCTTATTCTCGGATTTCCTCCAAAATAGTTCAAAATACAAAAGGGAAAATCTTCAAATGATAGGTGGATGAGTCAAAACTCCTCTCCGTAGAAAATCTAATGCATGGGGGTCCCTAATGAATGTATCTACACTAAATTAGTGGGAATTAGAGGGTTAGAATGCGCATACCAATTTGGAGATGGATTTCCAATGCAAAATCTCTTAGATCTAAAATTCCTTCAAGGTCCAAGTGGTCCAATCCATCAAAGCTTGTCAATATAGCATTCTTTTCTCCAAGAGGGAGAGAATGAGACCAATTTGGGTCAATTTGGAGAATATTTGGTGGTAGAAACAATTGGGGAAGAAGCCTATAATTAGGATTAGGGTGGAGTGAAATTAGGAAGAAGAAGATGAAGTGAGACTTAAATAGAGGTGTGGGATGCCATAATAGATTTAATTTAGTGTTTTGGCTAAGGAGGAATGTCTACTAAGCCCCTCTCTAATGTCATGAATTGTTTGGGATTAAACATCTCTTCCTAATTATGTGTTTAGTCAAACTTTCTAACTAGTTCTTCTAATCTAGATAGAGGCTAACTAAAGTTCAATTAGGCTAGTCCTAATCATCTAGTTGGGTGGTCATGTCAAGTTGGTTTGGGTCCTCTAGGATCACTAACCATTATTCTAGCTAAAAGTTAAATACTAGTCATATTCAATAATTTAACATATTCACTATATTAATATTATAGCTAATTAATTAAAATATGAATTCTAGTTTTGAAAAGTATTTTATCATTCCAGATATAATTTAAATTTATAATAATAACATGAAATAGGAAAAGTCAAAAATACCCCTGTTCCAGGAAAGTGGTGGTTAGAAACCTACCCTCCTTAGAAAAATTTTGTCCTAGAAATTTAATGTTGGTCGTACTCCTTCTAAGTCAAACCCCCAACAATCAAGGTCAAGAAATTCTACCTAAGAACATGCAAGATCATGGTCCTACTGGTCGTGATTTCATAGCCTCAAACGGGGTCACTACAATATCTATCACAGCACAAAACTTTCTAATAGGTACTAATAGAATCACACAATCAAGATGGAAAAAGACAGGAAGAAGAACATGAAAGGAAAGTGCTGCTAACCCGTCACCCGTAGCACCGGCCTCCTCGCTCGTCAATGCAAAAGCCCTACCCCTCTAGGGTACATCCCTCTGATGGTACGGGGCATGATGCTGTACCACAGGCGGCCGAGATCTCTCTCTCTCTCTGACCCTATGCTACGCTAAATGGAGGTGCGGTGGGGCAATCCTTCATTTTATGAGCATCGCATCCACATAACAGACAAACCCTCAGCCTTCTCCTACAAACATCCCAAGTTGTCCCGACTTCCTGTAGTAGGCGCAAGTGGGCACCGTCTGCTCCTATCCCCGAGGCTGATGTTGGACATGTTGAACATGGGCTCCAGTTGGTGCAAAAATCGGTTAGAAATAATGCATTGCCTTCTGCACATGGGGATGCTTTGCACTACCTCTCACACCTCCTGAATAATTCCTGCGTATCTTGGACTTGAGCTCCAAGTCATCCTCAGCTACCAGAGCGCCTGCCAAAATCTTCACAAAAGTAGCATCACGGTCACTCTTGGTCAATGCGTTGACCTCCTTGATCAAGCCCTTGCGAAAGTTCTTCGCCTTCGCTGTGTCACTCAACCCCTCCACAAATCTGCCCAGACGGTAGAACTCCCCAGCGTACTCCTCTACTGTCATGTTCCCTTAGATAAGGCTTTCGAACTATCTCTCCAAAGTATTAAGAGCCACATCCGAGAAAAACTTCTTCTTGAAAAGATTCTTGAAAGCCTCCCAAGTCTGCCCCTCAATTCCGACCCACGGATAGTATGGTGTTTGCCATTGATTGTAAAAGTACATAACAATTACATAGAAAGACTGAACTTAGACTCACAATACAAACTCGCTCGTACAAAGAAAGATTAGGGACAAAAACCTAGGTACAACAATCTAAGTAAGATTATTTATTTTAGATTCTAGGGGATGACGGTAGAGGCTCAGAAAAGCGACGAGAGCTCTGCTTTACTCCTTGGACGATCGAATGTAGCCTTGGCTCCGGTGAAGAAATGCTCTCGAGTTAGGAGGCTCCTCTGTGCTCTCTGTTGCTACATCTCTGGAGTGCTCTCTCTCTCTGTTTTACAAAGGAATGGCACTTTGCTCTCTGCTTTCCTCTTTCTTCTCTGTGTGTTTTTATAAAAAAATGTCCTCTCTTGTAAGGGAATGGCACCTTGCTATTTATAGGAGTGGGGTCATCATTAGGGTTTGCAATGATTATCCCTCTCGAAAAGTCGGTGGCTTGGGGATTAATCGATCTGGGCTGTTAATCCTGAATGTGACAAATCTGGGCAATTAATGTGGATTGCACCAAATCCCTATGGACAATTAGTGTTGATTGCCATGAATCTGCATAATTTGTTATGACAAGCTCGGATCTCTCGCCACGTGTTCAATTTGTCTTATCTGATTTGATCCGGGTAATTATAATAATTGTAACAAATTTGGGTTTGTTATGATTTGATAGCAGCCATAACTCCGAGGGGGATAAGACTGCCACGTGTTTCAACTGTTGTGAGGACCGCCACGTGTCTCGTCTCGCAGAGCCGCATGAGTGCGGTCTCTAAGTGAGCCGCATACGGGTGGCCCCTCCATAATCCTAGCCGTATGAAGGTAGCAGTCGTATGGGGGTGGCGGCCACATGAGGGTGGGTAACCGCATGAAGATGGTAGTCATATAAAGGAGGCGGCCGCATAGGGGTGGCAGCCGCATAGGAGTGGCAGCCGCATAAAAATGGCAGCCGCCTGAAGGAGGCAGCCGCATGAAGGTGTCAGCCGCATAAGGGTGGCAGCCGCATGAGCGTAGTAGTCGCATAGAGGGCTTCGGGGTCAGTGGATCATGCCAGTTGTAAAAAGATTTTCTTCGCTTCCCTAGGAACACGCTATCATGTTAGAGTAATTATTTTGACTTTATGTCAGAGCTGTCATTTGTCAGGGCTGTCATTGTCAGTGCTACCGTCAGGGCATTTAATGTTGCAATTACTTTATGGCCAGCTGTAGAGGAGAACTGCTTAGGGCCATGTGGCTTTTTTTGAGCCGTATGGAGCTATCCGAGCTGCATGAGGCTATAAAGTGCTTTGAACCGTATGAGTTTCTAATGGATTTCTGAGCTGCATGGGCTTTTTTTGTTCTTTTCCATGCTTCTACAAGACCCCCTTCAAAGTTTTCAATTTGCAAAATTAAAATACTTTGAATAAGAAGCATGGCTAAGTATAAACTCTTCTGGCCGCATAGGATGTTCTGACCGAATGGACTTTCTAGCCGCATAGACTTCCTAGCCGCATAGACTTCCTAGCCGCATGGGCTTCCTAGCCACATGGATTTCCTAGCCGCATGGGTTCCCTGCCACATCTCTCTGCCACGTATGTATCTCATTTATTGCCCTTGATTTGCTTTCGAATTTAAAGCCGCCTTTTGGGGCAGGATAACAAGGGTTGGTTTTAAATAATCAGATTGCCTCGATGCCCGAAGAGTCGATTCTGTTCTTATACAGCACGCGGATCGAAGCATCCATCGGTCTATGAGCTCCCCCTCCTTCTGCCTTTAAATAGGAGCATTTTTGGACAGAGAGACTTCTTTACTTTCTCATGTATTCAACTCTTCTTGCCCTAGATTGCTGTTTTCGTCTTCCTTCTCCGATCATCAATCAACAATGGCCCCCAAGTCTTCTAAGGCTGCCTCTGCTGCGGCGAAGGGCAAGAAAACAACTTCCTCTTTGACTGTAGCGCCCACCATTCATCCTGACGTCCACCCCACCATTGAGGGTAAGAATCTGGGACAAATTACACGAATTTGAAACTCTAATCATTATGGCTACGTCGCATGTTTATGCGCGAGCCTTCTTCATCTTCGTCGACTGTTCAAGTTCATGGGGGATGAATCCGCATGACGCGATGTGTATGCCGTATGTCTATCTCATATCCGAGCCGCGTGGGGGTATCTTCCATTTTTGAGCCACATGAGGTCGTCCTGTGGCCACATAAGCACTTTTAAAACTAGGCTGCATGAGATCCCACTGCAAAGAACCGCATAAGCTCCTAATAAACTGGGCCGCATGAAGTCTTCCTGAACAGAGCCGTATGAGTTCCTGATGAACTGGGCTGCATGAAGTCTTTTGAATAGAATCGTATACGAACCTGCTAAAACAGAGCCCCATGAACTCTGATAAAACTGAGCCGTATAAAGATCCGTCCAAATGGAGCCGCATGAACTCTGTAAAAATGGAGCCGCAT
Source organism: Iris pallida (assembly GCA_029216955.1). Taxonomy (NCBI): domain Eukaryota; kingdom Viridiplantae; phylum Streptophyta; class Magnoliopsida; order Asparagales; family Iridaceae; genus Iris; species Iris pallida. The sequence continues at coordinate 12,534,090 of JANAVB010024597.1, read as the reverse complement.
AAAGATTAGTTCAAACAAAGCCGTATAAATTCTGTAAAAATGAAGCCGCATAAGGCTGTGCTAAACCGATCCGCATAAGCTCCTCTAACTTAGGCCGCATAATGCTCCACTAAACAAAACCGTATAAGCCTACGCTAATTAGTGCCGCATAAGCTTATGTTCAAACAGAGCTGCATGAGCTCAGAGCCGCATAAGCACGTGTTTAAACAGAGCCACATAAGCTCATGTGGACTGGACCACATGAGCCTAAAATCACTAAGTGGTTTTGTTTAGCCATCTTTTAATCTTGCTTCTTTTGTCTTTCTTCAGTGAATCTGCCAGTAAATCCAACAGGAGAACCCTTGGTGGGTCCAGCTCAATATTCTATAGGTGTACAGTTTAATGAATTAGTCCGGCATGTGGCGAGCCAACTTCCTAAGACTGAGCCTGAGGAGAGGCTGAGTACTATCAAGAACCAGTCCTTCCACTTTCTTTGTGCCATGATGAACTAAGGGCAACTGGATGGAAAATACCTGAAGCCGACGTTTTTCTTTCGGGACGCCCTATCTGTGAAAAATTCTCAGGTCTTAGAGACATCTGAGAATTGGAATTTTATTTCTGTCGGAAGGGCGATCCACATCCCCTATATGGAGCGTCACTTCCCATTGGCATGGTTCAATATGCTACCAGTAGATAGAAAGATGCTGGACTCCTTGACCCCGAGTCGGTCGGGGATGTTTGTGGGTAACATCTATTACAACAAGAACATTGGGTCAGCGTATGCGGGCAGGGACTCGGTCAGCCGCTACGTGATTGGGTTGGCACTGGGCACCTTCATAAATATACAAGGGCCCAAATTTTTATTCTTTCAGGCCGATACCTTCCTGAATCAACCAGCTGAAGGGGTCTTACCCCATTGGCCGGCTCTCACTATTAAACTGGTTACGTCCTATCCCTTCGTGGGCCAATCTGACCGGGTGGATTCTGCGGATGTATGAACCATTTCTGCGTAGGGTTGACCTCTACTATGCCATTCGGGGTACCGGTCACGGTCTGCCCATCAATACGGCATTATTTATGGCTCTCTTGCAGATGTACAACCAGCGAACGGGGACTTTCTTCATGCCTGGCGGCGAGATTGGACTCGCTCTTCATGAGATGCACGCAGTGTCTAAGCTGTCTTGGGGAGTTGAAGTGTTTGAAGTGTACACTCCAATGTCCGAAGAGTATGAAGTTTTGGAGCAACGACATCCGAGTTTCGTTGCCGTCTATCAGGAGCTACTGTGTCACTACAGTTACTGCCACTAGACAAACATTAAGAAGGATGGTAGTTCGGAAGGGAGCGCCCACATACTAACGCTTGGCTTTTCTATCTTTTTAAGCAAAGCACCTCAGGCCGGGTTACTCCTCGGAGTCCTCTGTCCCAGGAGGAAATACAGGATCTGGTGTTGACCGCCAAGAGGTCGTGGTCCATAAGCAACACATTTGGGAGTCAAACTGACTCCTTCGACTATTTTTACTAGGATACTCAGCAGTTGTCGGAGAAAGCACTCCTGCCAGGGTTCCTGATGGTCTGGCAGCAAAATTGCGTGGTCTTCGGAGGAGCTGGTTTCATTGAGAGAATCAGCCATAATTTTATTCTTCCTGCCATGAAGCTGGCCTTCGGGGTCAGACTGGCTCTGCTTCCGGCCATGTTGTGCAGTATACACCGTGGCCTCCGTACCTTTTCTTCTAAGGTCATTGCCCATGACGCGGCAATGGACTTTGAGCGAATCGAGCTGCCCTACCATTATCTGATAGGATGGCTACTGATGCACTATCGATCTTTAATGAGGCTTGGCCAGGAAGACGGCGTGACTGTCGACGATGCTTTTATTTTCCAGTATCGTCAAACGTCGTGGGAGTACAGCACGATGCCTGCCGGTCGGAGGGCTCTAGCGAGAGAGTACGAATATAATTTCTTTGTGTCTGTTCCCCCTTTTTCTAACGAAGAGGTGAGGGGCGTGCATATTGATGGTAGCGGGCCTCCCTATCTCTTGTCCGAGAAGATGCTTCATTGGTTGCGCAACATCCGCCCTGCGCACTTAGTGTATCGCAACCGTAATACCGTCTACCTGGAACCCTACTTGCCAAGCCGTTTCTTCCGCCAGTTCGGGTATAGCCAGATGTTCCTGGAGAATCCCATCTCTTGCCTGGGTTTTGAAGGCAACGTTATCGACGGTGTCAGGACCTGGGATTATTATGATGCGGTTCATACGCGTACTAGTTTCTCGGTCCCTGACACTTGGGGGCCCATAGAGATTTTGTATATGGCGGCTCTCTACCATGTCACGGCGAGAAGGCCTCATGTTAACTTTGACCCGCGTACCAGCTTTATTGTTGGTACCGGCTTGGCGGAGAAGCCTGAGGGAGCCAAGACGAAGAAGATGAGGAAGAATGTGGTCTATGTTTCGGACTCAGAGTCTGCCAATGCAGACGAAGAGGAGGTCGAGCATGCTCCTGATAGTTCTCTCCCTCCTGCGGGTGAGGTTGTGGCGGATCAGCCGCCCATCGTGTATGGCCCTTCGTGCAAGCGGGGCAGGTGCGTGTCCACTGATGATGGCAGAACCTATTCCATAAAGCGGGCTACGGTAAGACACTGCGTGCTGTTCATTAAAGAGAGGTAAAAGTGATGATGTCATTTTGGAGGTGAATTGAACTGCAGCCATCTTCTTCTTTAGTCCTTATTTTCCCTGAACTGTTGCCTAATCATTTTTCTTCTCACTGTAGGCGTCAGAAGATAGAGGTTTCCTAGAACTAGCTGATGCTCTTGAAGTTGATCCGGTCGTAACCACTTTGGCTAATGACATTTGTACCGAGATCGCTGCTGCCGGGGATCTCCCGGCGACGGCTGAAGTTCCGTCCGTCATGGAGGTCTCTATTTCGGGCGATATAGACCCTACCGAGGCAATTTCCTAGGGTGCTAGATTCCAGCCGGGTGATGTGGACCCTACCGAGGCAATTTTCGAGGGTACTGGATTCCAGCCGGGTGATGTGGACCCTACTACGTCTGTCTCCGGGACTACTGGAGCGGAAGAACCAGCGGCATTCGTCTCAGATATCGTTGGTGAGGAGGGCACGATGACTGAGATCGAGCCTCAACTTCTGCAGCCCTCCCCTGGTAAGCTAAGTCAGAACTTGACCATTGAGGAGGTTTATTCACTCTATCATCACATCCTTCGGGTTAAGATGATTGATAGTTACTCTGGACATACAGGTCCGGCTCCTTCAATTGAGGGACCTCCCGCGGAGACGATCTTGGGAGAGCGGATGATGGAACAACCGGGACGGGGGGAGATGGTCCCCGCACCCTCTTCAGTACATGTGGCTTCGGGGGTCGACCTCTCTGCCCTATCGCGCCTCCATCTCCTTCGGGCAGCGGAGGACAAATTGGCCGCTGTTCAAGCGTCCTTTCGCTCAGAACTTATTTCCCTTATGTCACGGGCGGCAAGTTCTGTTGCATCTTCTTTGACACTGCCAGCTACACTTCCTTTGATGCCGTCCTCTACGGAGGTTCTGGATGAGGCATCATAGGTGTAATACCCGTATTTCGGAATACGTATTTTGATTAGGCTTATATGTATTTCGGACCTGTATTTTATTTTCTCGGATTCTGGCCTGTAATTGTATTTTGGTTTAACTTGCGGATTCTGGTTTTCTCGTAAAATAGGTTTTGGACCTGGCGTGGTTTTATTTTATGGAGAAGGAATTGGTTTGGTTTGGTTTGGTTTGCATTGGGCTACCTTAGCTAACCTCCACCCTCAACACAACACACCCTCCCTCATTAAAACCCTACCTAACTTTCTCTCTCCTCATAACTTCTATTAATTTTCTTCATCTTCTTCTTCCTTCCTCCACCAACACCATCGACAAGTGCACCTTGCCACCAAATAAGCACCCCATTTTATTTGTCCATTAGCTAGATTAGGTCGTGGTGAACAACATTAGAACTTAGATTTTTCCTTGTTTTGAGGTTTCCATGTGGAAGAGAATTCAATTTTACACAAGTTAGAACTTTGAAAATCCAAATTTGGTTTTGTTTTGGCTAAGTTATGAAGATTGGAAATTTGGAGTTCTTGGGGTTTTCCCTCGGCCTGATGGAGAAGATGACCCTCGGCCAGTGCCCTTTAGCGCAAGGCCATGCACAGTTCAACTCATGCGCAGTTCAACTTATGCGCAGTTCATCTCATGCGCAGTTCATCTAATGCGCAGTTCAACTCATGTGCAGTTCAACTCATGCGCAGTTCAACTCAAGCGCAGTTCATACCCTGCGCAGTTCAACTCATGCGCAGTTCATCTCCTGTGCAGTTTAACTCCTATGCAGTTCATCCACTGTGCAGCTCACTCCAGCACAGCTCACCCCAGCGCAACCCGACCCCCTGCACAACCCACTTGACCATGATGGTTTGGATTTTATTCCTTGGACTTGGCTTCTCTTTTGTGGATTGGAGTTTTGAGATCCTGTTCCACACAACACGACTGTCTTGACCCAATGGGGTGCACTCTTAACTTGTAAACTATGATTTATGTTTAAACTAGATAACTTGATAGTAGCCCGTAGCGGCGCACTCCTGACTTATAACTTGACTTGACTTGATGTTGTTGCGATGGCTAACTTGACTCATATAATCAACTCTAACTCCGTGGGTGTCTATTCTTGCTGCCTTGAACTTGTCTTGTCTCGTATCATGTCTAGGACGTGACTCTCTGGTTACCACGGTCATGGATTAACACTGAATATGGATTAGGCTAATGACTAGATCAAACTATAGTTCATGAAGAATTTTCAGTCACAGGCGATCTCGTTATCTGGGCGCTTTAATCGGATTTGTAGCCTGCCGATGAGTAGGGCACATTTCCAGCACACTGTCATGTGTTGCACCCTCTAAGTCACCTAAGGGTATATCGTCTCCTGGGCGATGTACCCAACCATACTCTCAACCCGCGGAAGGATAACTAGATAGTCTGCAGGGCTTGGGACTGGGAATTTCTCATTTGCATCTTGTTAGTACTTAGGTTTGTGATAACCCTAGTTAGTTAAGTAACAAGCCGTAGTAATTGTTTGGCCGTTTGTGAATGGATGGTGTCCAGCCCTGTCTAAGTCTCGTCTAGTCCATGTACCTGGTACCCCTGAACATGATTGTTTTACTTATCTTAACAATAAATGGGTAGAGACAAAGTGCTATTCAGGCGAAGGGTTACGACTCCGGTCCTTGTTTGATTTAAGGGTTGTAACCTGGCTCCCGGAATGGTTCCAAGTCCCTAGTCGTTTATTGTCCTGTTGTTCTCTTTATGACTTGTACTTTCTTTTATTCCTTATGATCTGATATGCTGGCTTTTGTTCTTATTTCGTGGCCTTCTTTGTGGCACTTGCTTTTTCTGGGGATTGACCCAGCTGGTTTTATGTGGCCAGATTTTGGAGCAGCTCCCGAAGATCTACCGAACCTCCAGCCTGATGGTGGCGACTAGAAGGAACCCGGGCTACGAGTGGGTTTTCCATTTTGTTTCGCTCACCACATTGTAAAATTATTCTTTTGAGGCATTTAGCCGACGAGCACCTGTTAGCTCGATGCATATTTACTTACTGTTTGCCTACGGGCTGTAACATGATTAACAAATCATAGGGTTGATCATGTATGACTGAACTCTTGCTAGTCTTGACATTTTGTACGACTAGCTTCATGATCATCCAATATGTAATATTTGGGATGCCTTTTATTGTATATTGGTGGTCTAACATCTTGTAACTGTATTACTTGCTTAAGATTGAGACAATATGCTTGACCTTAAGAGACCGTTGGCTTGTAGTTAAACCCTTATATATCTAGACAGTCGTGACCGTATAGCGAGGTGGATTCTATTTCAATATACGTAGCTGGCTATGTCCGCCCCCGCTCTCTAGTGTTCTGGTTCTGGGGCGTCACATGGTTTAAGTGGTGGCCCATACAGGTCTTGGCATTCAAGAATGTGAGGGTTTACCAAATAGATGTCTCAATCAGTACTTGTCCTTGAACTCCGTTCATATCCTCTGAATCACTGGATTCTTGCCCTGATCATGTGCTTGTATCGTTGATCTGTCCTGGTCTTTCCTTATTGTTTCCCTGTGTCGTCTTCTTCAGCGGCACTGTACCCCACCCCGCCGATCAGCAAGGTGGAGCACTTTTCGTGGACCAGCAGCAACCCGAAGATCAAGCCCAGCATTCCGGAGTAGCCTCTAGAGTTATACCTACTGGAGGAGAGCCCCTAGTTCAGCCCGTTCGATATGCCGAGCCTGATGATGGCACCTTGGAAGGTCTCATCAGGACCTTGATAGCTTCCCAGGATCGTAGAGGAGACGCCTTGCACCAGGCAGTGGCAGATGCTTTGACCAGAGACGGTCATCCAGGAAACAGCTCGGCCAACAGCTTCAAGCGCTTGAACCCTCCATTCTTCGACGGCAGCGAAGATGCGATTGTCGCGGACGCTTGGCTTCAGGATACCGAGGTGATTCTGGAAGCAGCTAGGTCACCTGAGAATGAGAAGGTGGCTGTGGTACGCCTACAGTTATTGGACTTAGCTCGCAGTTGGTGGGCGGCACAGGCCGTGGGATTAGCGGCGCCGGTTACTTGGGCGGTGTTTAGAGAAAGATTTCAGACGAAGTATTTTGATGTTGTAGCTCGGTACGACCTACAGACGAGATTTACCAACTTGAAGCAAGGAGACAGAACGGTCGACGGTTATGCATCTAAGTTTTCTAGACTCAGTAGGTTTGCCCTACCTTGGTGGCGACCGAGTTTGATAGGGCCCAGCGGTTCCAGCAGGGACTGTATTTAGAGATCTTGTTGGCAGTTGAGCAATTCGAGCACCAGACGTTCGATGCAGTATTGAGAGCAGCTAGGAGGCATGAGTACACCTTCCAGAGGATCGTGGATAGGACCGGAGGTAGGAAGCGATCCCACAATCAGATGCACCAATCATCAGCTCCAGCCCCGACAGCTAGGGGTTTGACCATTGGAACTCCGAGACGGGCGGCCTCAGTAACGTCGGTTCAACATTCGACCCCGATGTACCCGCAGTAGCAGAAGCAGAAGCAGACTTCCGCGATGGGATGTTCTCATTGCGGGAAGCCAGGGCACGTGGTGGCAGATTGTCGCAGGACACAGGGATTGTGCCTGGCTTGTGGAGCGACAAATCACAAGATAGGAGCCTGTTCGAATAGGGGTAGTTCGTCCTCTTCCAACCTAACCAGTCCATCGGTTAGGGGACCAACACCTATGCAGCAGCAGCAGTAGCCGAGGCTATTGTTGCCCCAGGCCCAGGCATTTCAGCAGCAGAACCAGCAGCAGTACGCCCAGACCCAAGTACAGAGCAGGCAGAGAGGTTTCCAGCAGAGAGAACCCGCAGCCAGAGGACAAGGTCAGGCAATGATGATGGCTGTAGAAGAAGAGGTTGTACCAGGTGAGGTAGTGGCTGGTACTATTCTCGTCAACTCCTCTCCAGCATCGGTATTATTTGATTCTGGTGTATCGTATTTATTTATGTCTGCACGATTCGCAACACGGATAGGATTGGAGCCAGAGTCATTATCAATAAGGCTCAATATACTTACTCGTAATGGTCTTGTAAGAGTAGATCGAGTGTTTTCCTCGTGTCGGATCGTAGACTATGATGTAGTCTTAGGCATGGATTGGTTGAGGAACCAGTATGCTAGGATAGACTGCCACATTGGCAGGGTTGTTTTCAGCATTCTAGGCGAGCCAAAGTTCTCATTTTCCAGAGATGCAGTGGAGCCATCTCCTTCAGTATTGCAGATAGCAGTAGCAGTGGTACAGTTACTCCGGATAGTTGAAGAGTTTCCAGATGTCTTCCCAGAAAAACTTTCAAGGATGCCGCCAGAGCGGAAGATTGAGTTCACTATAGACTTGATCCCCGGGACGACACCAGTATCAGAGCGAGTCTACAGGATGACGCCTTCAGAGTTGGAGATTTTGTACAAGACGATTGAAGAACTGAGGACCAAGGGATTCACTCTTGCAAGTAGATCGCCTTGGGGAGTCCCGATGCGTCTTGTGATGAAGAAGGATGGTACGTCCAGGTTATGTGTAGATTATCGTACCTTGAACTCGATGACAATCAAGAACAGATACCCTCTCCCGTGGATAGATGACTTGTTTGATCAACTCAAGGGGGCTTCAGTATTTTCGAAGATAGACTTGCGGTCAGGATACCACTAGATCAGAGTCAGAGAGCAGGACATTCCAAAGACAGCGTTTAGATCGAGGTAGGGGCATTGGGAGTTCCTTGTTATGCCCTTTGGGGCGACCAATGCGCCGGCCGTATTCATGGACCTCATGAATCGTATCTTCATGCCTTACTTAGATCAGTTCATGATCGTATTCCTAGATGATATCCTGGTCTACAGCAAGAGCGAAGCAGAGCATGGGCAACATCTCAGAATCGTCCTTCAGACGCTTAGAGAGCACCAGTTGTACGCCAAGTTCAGTAAATACGAGTTCTGGCTCGATCGTATTTCGTACTTGGGTCACATCATTACCAGAGAAGGAGTGGAAGTAGATCCCAAGAAGATTGTGGCTATCGAGACATGGCCAGTACCTAGCTCAGTGGCAGAAGTTCGTAGCTTCCTTGGATTAGCCGGCTACTACCGGCGATTCGTTTCATATTTTGCGAGGATTTCAGCGCCGATGACCTAGTTGACCCGCAAGGATGTGCAGTTTGCTTGGACAACAAAGTGTCAGGAATCATTTGAGAAGTTGAAGCGAGGTTTGGTAATGTCTCCCATTCTCGTACTTTCAGATAGGATCGGAGGATTCACAGTTTATTACGACGCTTCAGGCAGAGGATTGGGGTGTGTCTTGATGCAACATGGAAAGGTAATATCTTATGCATTACGTCAACTTCGTGATCATGAGAAGAATTATCCGACCCACGACTTGGAACTGGCAGCAGTAGTGTTTGCACTTAAGCTTCGGCGGCACTACTTGTACGGAGATAGAGTGGAGATATTTACTGATCACAAGAGCCTGAAGTATGTTTTCACCCAGAAGGACCTTAATATGCGAAAGAGAAGATGACTCGAGTTACTGGTGGACTACGATGTGGATTTGCAGTATCACCCAGGGAAGGCCAACGTTGTAGCAGATGCGTTGAGCCGGAGAGCCGGAGTTTATTTCCTAACGGCGCATCCAGAATTATTGGCAGATCTTCGGAATATGGGAATTGAAGTGGTTCTTCGTACCAACGTGGTATTGATGGCCAGTCTACAGATTCAGTCTAGCATAGTTGAGAGGATCCGGAGAGCGCAGTCAGCTGATTCCAAGCTTTAGCGACTCATAGCAGAGTGTGAGGCAGGAAGAAGGCCAGAGTTATGTATCCATGAAGATGGTACACTTCGACACGGCACTCGTCTTTCTGTACCCAGTTGAGATATCAGACAAGAGGTCATGGCAGATGCTCATAGTTCACAGTATTCTATTCATCCCGGTGGCACGAAGATGTACCGTGATATTCGTCAGCATTTCTGGTGGAATGGCATGAAGAGGGAGATAGCCCGAATTATTTCTCGGTGTTTGGTTTGCCATCAGGTTAAAGCTGAACATCAGAGGCCCGCTGGACTTCTTCAGCCCTTGCCGATTCCAGAATGGAACTGGGAGCATGTGACCATGGATTTTGTGACTGGATTGCCTAGATCCCCAGCTGGTCGAGATGCTATTTGGATTATAGTTGACAGGCTCACGAAGGTGGCTCATTTTTTCCCATTCAGAGTTGGGCAGTCTACGGCTCAGCTAGCAGAGATATACCTCAGGCAGATTGTTAGGCTTCACGGTATGCCCGTCAGTATCACCTCGGACCGAGATTCAAGATTTATATCACACTTTTGGCGCAGCTTGCAAGAGAGTTTGGGAACTCACCTTCAGTTTAGCTCAGCTTATCATCTGCAGAAAAAAGGCCAGTCGGAACGCACAATCCAGACTCTTGAAAATATGTTGAGGTCTTGTACCCTTGACTTCGGTGGTTCATTGGAGGATCACCTACACCTGGTAGAATTCTCGTACAACAATAGTTTCCAGGCCAGCATTCAGATGGCTCCGTTTGAGGCACTGTATGGCAGGAAGTGCAGATCCCCGCTAGCATGGGACGACATCAGAGAGAGGCAGATGCTCGGTCTAGAAATGATTGCCCAGACAGTTGAAGTGGTCAGCGGGATCAGAGATCGTCTTCGAGTGGCCCAAGATTGCCAGCGACATTGGACCGATGCCCATCGACGTACCTTAGAGTTTGCTATCAGCGACCATGTATTCCTTAGGATCTTGTCTAACCGCGACGTCATTCGCTTTGGCATGCGGGAAAAGCTTAGTCCTAGGTATATAGGGCCGTTCGATATCCTGGAGCGAGTAGGAGATGTATCCTATCGTCTCGCTCTATCGCCGTCGCTAAGTGAGGTGCATGATGTATTCCATGTGTCCCAATTACGACGGTACATCCCGGACATGAGCCATATCCTGGACCATTCGGAATTGGTTGTTGGTACCAATCTTTCGTATGAGGAGAGGCTGTAGGAACGGAATCGTAAAGCACAATACTCTAGAGGGGGTGAATAGAGTTGGCAGCGAAAGTATGCTAATTAAAAAATGTTAGCAGCAAGATCACAGAATAATAATCACAAGTAAGTAATGTAAAGGCATAGATAAGAAAGCAAACGCAAAGACAGCAATGTATACTGGTTTCCCTCTGTTGAGGACTAATCCAGTCGGTAGAACTCTTGCTACCAGTTGAATCCACTATTGGCAAAACCGCAAGTTTTCTTAGAAGTCCTTGTAACTTCTACAACGCGAGCTTTGATACGAAGAACTCGTCCAACTTCAATTGTGAAGAGGTATTCTTCAATCATGCCTTCTGATTACAATCTCTCAGAACCTTCTAGACCGCACCGTACTGGCAAATCGACTAGAGGATTGTAATTGGCTTGGGATCTGAAATTTAAAGCTCAAGAAAACTCTTTGGAAGACTGAAAGCTTTAGATAGAGAGAAGATTGAAAGTGAATGAGTGAGTTGAAATGATCGAAATCCTTCTCTATTTATAGGAATTCCAAAGACAGAATTCAGGCAGAATTCAGGCAGAATTTGGACAGAACTCAATGTGGAAATCTCGAGCAAATCCGCAACTGCATGAGGACCAAGTTCCAGAGAATTCAAAAATCAAAACGGCTACTAACCGAACTCTGGCCGAACTCTGGCCGAGTTCTGTTAGGATTAGGTTAGGTATTTAAAAATAGATTTTGGGGATTTTTGAAAACCTTTTTGAAAACCTTTTTTGAAACTTTTGTTAATAAGATTATTTTTCATAACTAAGGACATTTTAAAAGACATTTTGAAAACATTTTGGAATAGCCTATTTGCCAGTACGACTCGGTGTACTACGTATTCCTAGACTCAATAAAATAAAAAATATATTGCTCAAAGAAATATAGACTCGAACAGGCAAACATCGCTTTGGTCTGGAACTGTGTAGATAGCCATTATTGATCATGTCCAAGAGTCCGAGATATCTTGACTAGCTTTATATATCCAGACAGAGTTTGATCAATTATTAAAATTAGTTTGACCATATGACCAATGGGCCAACAATCTTCCCCATTTTGATAATTGACAAACTATGACTGATATAACATTTAAGCTTGAAATAAAATAAAAAATAGTTCATGTCCTGCATTTTCTCAAAAGAATGTTAGATCTTTATTTTTCTCCCCCGTTGTCATTTAGCAAAATAATTGTAAAAGATAAAAACTCTACCGCAATCAATGCATAAATAACAAACAAGAAAAAATACAACAAAATAATCATGATAAATGGTATAAATATATAAAAAAATGAGAATGACATCACAGGCATGTATTTGTACTCAGGCAGTTTAAAGAATTATTTCACGGGCAGTTATTAAAGCAGAAAAAGATGCTAAGTAAATAAAATGATGTGAACCATAAACTACGAAATCCATAAAGATGAAATGATGTCCAAAAGACATAAAAAAATCCAGTACAAGTCCTCAAAAGAAATACTGATAATAAAGTCTAAAAAGGAAAAACTTAGAATGTCAGAGAATTTCCAAGTATACAGTAGATAATGTCTAAGTCTCAAAAATCAGATAACATATCACATATCCTCATCATCATCATCAGCATGACCAGCATGTCCAGAAGGACCAGCTGCAGAGGTGCCCGCGCCAGAAGGGTGAGGAGGAGCGCCAGTGTAAAACTCACCAACATAATCTCGAGGAGCACGGTCAGAACGGTACCAATCATATGCGTTACCGGGCTGAAAGTAGACATAAATAGCCTCATGCTCACAGCGGTAACCAGAGAAAGCTGGATCTCTAGGAATGGAACCGACAGAATGTCCAGTCTGGACGAAGCGAAGATCAGCTAAAGAATTTACAATCACCTTATAACGGGTGACGTCGCGGAACTCACGCTCGCGAGCCATGTTCGTTATCGAGACGTGCAAATCCGAAAGGTGCTGGTGTATGCCCTCAAAAGACATAGCATACTGCTGAGTAGGTGAAGGAGGTGGAGCAGTAGCAGGAGCAGTAGGAGGAGCAGCAGCAGTCATACTACGACGAGATAACTTGAGAAACTTGGGCTCAGGGTCTTGAGTACAAGTTTATAAATCAATATCGAAACGCTGAAAGATGTGTGGAAGAATCATCGCATAAGAGAGATTTCTATCTCTTGTACGACATCGTCCCATCATCTGAATAATGGTCTTATGTGCAGAAAATGGAATCCCCTTAAGAATGTGATATATAGCAGATAATTCAAGAGACGTGACATCATCCTTCGAAGTAGATTTCGTAAGGAGAGTGGAGTAAATGATACGGTACAATTCATAATTAAACAAGTTCAAGTTGTTTGCATTGAACTTTCCAGAGCGAACTCGATCCGGTGCACAGAGTTCTGCTTTGAAACTAGTAAGTTTCGTGCCGTCAGGGAAATCAAATTCAGTGATATCAACAAGCGGTTCACCTTCGTTGGGAATACCAAGGATTTCCGCTAAGATAACATCATTGAAATTGATATCTAATCCTCCAACATGAGTGCTTACATCAAACGTGTTTAATATGACATTGCAGTAGAATAGTCTAATGGTATTAGTTGCTACTGGGAAACAAAGTTTAATAAAATATTGTAACCCTAATGCCTCAAAGAAAGGTCGGTGTTCTGGAAATACAGTCCACTTGATGGGAGCGCCTGTGCATATAGATCTCATGGAAAAATCTCCATACCACAGTAGGGCTTGATCTAGGGTTTGAAAGTAAAACCCGTCGAACGCGCCATCGCTAGATTGGACTGGCAAAAAGAGGGAATCTGTGGGTGGATTCGAAGATGAACCTTCCTCACTTGGGTTGGTTGTCTTCTTCCACTTGAAGGGGTTAAATCCCTTAGGTGCCATTTGTGCAAAATAAGTAAATAGCACAAAATTAAACGGAGAGGAAATAAGGAGTTATACCTCCCGAGATTTGAGTACGTTGTAGAGAACGACGAACTCCGCACGAATCTAAAGTTTGGATTGATTTTACCACTTGGATTGGAAGAGAAGGGGTAGTGAAGAACTAGGGTTAGGGGGTTCTCTCACGCGGCTGCTGTTGCTGTTTGATGAAGTTTAGAAGCAATGAAGAAGAAAGGCTCTCGAGTTCTGGTTATATAACCTGATACCTTCAACCGAACTCGGGCCAAATTTGGTCCGAAGTCTGGCCGAATTTGCCTGGGTTCGGTTTGAAATACTTTCTTTTTCATTGGCTCATTTCAAATATTTAATTCAAAGGTTAGTAATTTTGACATTAAAATAATATAATTAATGTTTATTTTATAAATTAAATTTTTTTATACAGCGACTATTTCAGATTAGTTGTAGGAGTACTGTCCCAGCTGGCGGAGGTTCACCGGGGAACTCGTAAGTACCGCTTCGCTTCAACCGTAGTTGTGGTGACAGACAGACTCTTTATTGGCTTGTTTCTAACACAATTTTTGCATATTGAAATAAAATCATAAAATAATACTAAATAACATTATTGATGTCCAAAATTTCTAATTCTCGACGTAAATAAATGAAACGACCTTCTTCTAGAGGTTTTGTAAAAATGTCAGCTAATTGATTCTCAGTATCTATGTACACAAGGTCAATATCTCCATTTTGATGATGATCTCTAAGAAAATGATGTCGAATCTCGATATGTTTTGTACGAGAATGACATACAGGATTCTTAGTCAAATTAATAGTGCTTGTGTTATCACAGAAAATGAGAATATGTGTATAAAATAAATCATAGTCTTCTAGGGTTTGTTTCATCCACAAAATCTGAGCACAACAACGTCCTGCGTCGATATACTCAGCCTCTGTTGTTGATAGGGCTACAAAATTTTGCTTTTTACTATACCATGAGACTAAAGCCTTGCCTAAGAAATGACATGTGCCAGTGGTACTTTTTTTTTATCAACTTTGCATCCGGCAAAATCTGCATCCGAATAACCAATAAGGTCAAAGGACATAGTTTTGGGATACCATAAGCCAACAGAAGAAGTACCCTTAAGGTATCGAAAGATACGCTTAACTGCGCACAGATGTGATTCCTTTGGATTAGCTTGAAAACATGTACACAGGCAAACACTAAACATAATATCTGGACGACTAGTAGTTAAATAAAGTAAACTACCGATCATACCTCGATATTTACGTGTGTCGACCGGCTTGCCTTGTTCATCAATATCAAGCTTTGTTGAAGTTGCCATCGGAGTGCCAATAGGTTTGACATTGTCCAGATCAAACTTTTTTAGCAAATCTTTTGTGTACTTGGCTTGATTTATGAACGTCCCATTGTTAGTTTGTTTGATTTGTAGTCCGAGAAAGAATTTCAGCTCTCCCATCATGCTCATCTCAAACTCATTCTGCATACACTTAGAAAATTCTTGACACAGAGATTCATCAGTAGATCTAAATATGATATCATCAACATAGACTTGTATTAACAGAAGCTTACCATTAAAGGACTTAATAAAAAGTATAGTATCAACCTTGCCTTTTGAAAAACCGTTGTCAAGTAGGAAAGAGCTTAGACGATCATACCAAGCACGAGGGGCTTGTTTCAAATCGTATAAAGCTTTCTTCAACTTGAAAACATGATCAGGGTTTTTAAAATCTGTGAAACCCGGAGGTTGTGCTACAAAAACTTCTTCTTTAATAAAACCATTTAAAAATGCACTCTTGACATCCATTTGAAATAATTTGAAATTATGAAAACATGTAAATGTACATAACAAGCGAATAAATTCTAATCTCGCAACTGGGGCATAAGTCTCATCGTAGTCGATACCTTCTTCCTGATTGTATCCTTGAGCTACTAGTCGAGCCTTATTACGAGTCACTAAACCATTCTCATTCAGTTTATTTCAGAATACCCAACGGGTGCCAATGACCGGATGATCAATAGGCTTGGGAACAAGTTTCCAAACTTGATTCCGTTCAAATTGGTTTAATTCCTCTTGCATAGCATCTATCCAAAAACTATCACTATATGCTTCGTCAATAGTTTTGGGTTCTAGCTGTGAAATGAAAGCAACACTAGAAACAATATCTCTACTGGATGTACGAGTACTTACACCTTTGGTAATATCACCAATTATCAAATCCTTTGGATGATCAGCTGTAAATTTTAATCGTTTCGGCAGACTCTGAAGGTAGCTGGTTCCTGGATCTTCTCTAGGAGGATCAGCTAGTGCTGAGCTTGGTTGAGAATCCGCTGTTGTTGAGCTTGGTACAGTTGGATCTTCGTCATTGTCATCGATAGTCATTTGATTCAGTTCATCAAAAGTGACGTTGATTGACTCTTCGATGATCATGGTTCGTTTGTTGAAGACTCTTTATCCTTTTCTCTTATCCGCATAACCTAAAAATATACCTTCATCGGCCTTTTCGTCAAACTTTTCCAAATTGTCTTTTGTATTAAGAATAAAGTATTTACAATCAAATATTCTAAAATATGAAAGTGATGGAATTCTATCAAACTATAACTCAAATGGAGTCTTCTTCGATTTGGGTCGAATTAGAACTCTATTGAGAAAAAACAAGCTGTATTGACAGCTTCAGCCCAGAAATATTTAGGTAGACTAAACTGGTTTAACATTACTCTGGCCATTTTGGATAGAGTTCTGTTCTTACGTTCCACAACTCCATTTTGTTGTGGAGTCCTAGGGCAGGAGAACTTGTGTACAAAATCGTGTGTGTATAAAATTGCTCAAACTCTGCATTCTCGAATTCGCCACCATGATCGCTTCTAATACGAGTGATCATGTAACCTTTTTCATTCTGTACTTTTTTGCAAAAGGCGACAAATTTGGATAATGCATCATTTTTGCGTGTCAAGAAGTATACCTACGTGTATCTAGAGAAATCATCTACAATTACAAAAGCATAAAGCTTACCTCCGAGGCTAGCAACTCTGCTAGGACCAAATAAGTCCATATAAAGCAATTGTAGAGGTCTAGTAGTACATACTGTGTTTACTGACTTGAATGTGGATCTGGTAGCTTTGTTTTTTTCACATTGGCTGCATACCGAATCCTTTTTGAATGTTATGTCCGGTAAACCGCGTACTAGCTTCTTTGTGGATAATCATGAGATTGTGTCCATATTTGCATAACTGAGTCTCATATGCCACAGATGACTCTCATCAATTTTAGCCATTAAGCATCTACCTGAAATGTTAGTTTCTTCCAACAAATAGAAAATATATATGTTGTCTTCCCTGATACCTTCAAAGATAGTACTACCAGTTGAGATATCAACTATAGTACATTTGTCTTTGCCAAAGTTGATGCCATAACCATGATCAGCTAGATGACTTACGCTGAGTAGATTATGTTTCAACTTGGTAACCAGACAGACATCCTTAATCACAGGATAGGGAGACTTACCAACATCACCGATACCAATAATATACCCTTTCAAGTTATTACCGAAGGCGACATAGCCTTCCTTCTTCTTCTTCAACAGTGTTGCAAATAGTGTAGCATCACCGGTCATATGCCGTAAATAACCGCTGTCGATGATCTATTTGCTTCTAGCATGTGAAAGGTGTTCCACCTACAAAACAGTTTGCAGATAAAACTTTTGGTACCCATTTCTTGTAGGGTCCTGAAATGTTAGCCTTTGGTATCCAAGCATAAATATTTAAATCAACAATCTTTCTGATTCTGTATGCAAATGAAATATGACCAATGAGGCCACAATAATGACATTGTGCATGTCGAGTGTTGAAAGCTGAGTGGTGTGTATGGTTGGTAGGTTTAGGTTTTCTAGTATAGAAGAAAGCATACCTATAAATCCTGTTTGGGCTTAACCTTTTGGGGTAAAGGTTTGATATGGTTAGGTCTGACAGTGTTTGGCTTAGGAATGTTCCGATTTTTCGGTAAGTGACACGTGTTAGGGAAGAAAGCAGCAGTCTCAGGCTATTTTTCTAACCTAATTTCCACTCTTTTGGTAGTGTCATACAACTTAGTATAATCAGAAGTGAGTATTTCCATTCTGATTTGTGCACCTTGAAGACTTTTCTTCTCTTTAGAAAGTTTTTCTTTCAGTTGGTCAATAACCGTGTCTTTTTCTTCGGATGACTTGGTAGTCTCGTGTAATAAGAGCTTAATAGAGGAAAGCTCACCAGACTTACTAACATTATTTCTAACCTCAGCTAGTAGGTCGGTAAGTCTTCTTATTTCTCCTTTGTCCTCTTTGAGTACCTTCTTAGAGGTCTGATATTTGCTACGCAGTTTTCTGTAATCACTTATCAGTTCACTGAAGGCATCTCCTAATTGTTCAAAGGTGAAGTCATCATATGTATCAAATACAGATTCATTAGGTACCTGATCGGATGCCATAAAGCATACGTTTGCAGCATCTTCTGATTGTTCATCTTCTGAGTCGCTGGCTTCACTTTCATGCCATATGCTGGTGTTGGTATATCTCCGAGATGTTGATATCTTCAGGTTCCTTTTTTATACCTATTGCTCTACTTGCTTGATGATGAGTTTGTAGGACAATCCTTCTTCATGTGTCCTTTCTTCTTGCAGCCATAGCAGATAGCATCATCTTGATACCAGTTGTTACTGCTGTTGTTTTCTTTGGCTCTCTTCTCATATCTCATGAATCTTTTGAATTTCCTTGCTAGGAGTGCTTGATCTTCAGCGTCAGATTCACTGCTGTCTGAATCACCTTCAACAGCTTTTTGTGCTGAGCCTTGAAAGCGATCGCCTTCTCCTTTGGTGCAGGCTCTTCAAAATATTGTAGCTCCAGTTCATGAGTGAGTAGCTTATCCATAAGTACTTCGAGGGACATAGTTGTGAGGTCGTTCCTTTCAATGATTGCAGTAGCCTTTGGAATCCAGTTCTTGGTAAGTGCCCGCAGGAGTTTACGAATCTTTTCATGGTTACTGTATTCTTTGCCTAGTGAGGACAAAGGATTTACAATATCCAGGAATCTTTCGAACATCTGATTAACTGTTTCGCTGGGCTTCATCTTGAACACCTCATACTCTTGAGTAAGTTTGCTGACCTTTGATTCTTTGACTTGAGTCGTGCCTTCATGTGTGACTTCAAGTAGCTTCCACACTTCATTAGCCGTTGTGCAGATAGACACCCTGTTAAATTCAGTTCTGTCTAAAGCACAAAATAGAGCGTTAATAACACGTGCGTCAAGACTGGACTTTTTTTTTTCTTTGTCTGTATATCTATTATGGGGTTTTTCGACTAAAACTCCATCAACATTTATACGAGGTGGCTTTTGATAGCCATCAATAACAATAGACCATAAATCAAAGTCAAGAGATTTCAAGAAGAAAATCATCCGTGTTTTCCAATAGGTATAGTTCGTACCATTAAATAGTGGAGGTCTGTTTGTGGCCTGGCCTTCACTTGTGAATTTTACAGTTGCCATGTGTTGTATTGTGATCTATATAACAAATAATTAAATGAATAAATAATTGCAATGTTACCTTGCTTTACCTGTAACACCTGCTCTGATACCAATTGTAGGAACAAAATCTTAAAGCACAATACTCTAGAGGGGGTGAATAGAGTTGGCAGCGGAAATATGCTAATTAAAAAATTTTAGCAGCAAGATCACAGAATAATAATCACAACTAAGTAATGTAAAGACAGAGATAAGAAAGAAAACGCAAAGACAGCGATGTATACTGGTTTCCCTCTGTTGAGGACTAATCCAGTCGGTAGAACTCTTGCTACCAGTTGAATCCACTGTTGGCAAAATCGCAAGTTTTCTTACGAAGTCCTTGCAACTTCTACAACGCGAGCTTTGATACGAAGAAATCGTCCAACTTCAATTGTGTAGAGGTATTCTTCAATCAAGCTTTCTGATTACAATCTCTCAGAAACTTCTAGACCGCACCGTACTGGCAAATCGACTAGAGGTTTGTAATTGGCTTGGGATCTGAAATTTAAAGCTCAAGAAAACTCTTTGGAAGACTGAAAGCTTTAGATAGAGAGAAGATTGAAAGTGAATGAGTGAGTTGAAATGATCGAAATCCTTCTCTATTTATAGGAATTCCAAAGCCAGAATTCTGGCAGAATTCGGGCAGAACTCGATGAGGAAATCTCGGTCAAATTCGCAACTGCAGGAGGACCAAGTTCCAGAGAATTCAAAAATCAAAACGGCTACTAACCGAACTCTGGCCGAACTCTGGCCGAGTTCTGTCAGGGTTAGGTTAGGTTTTTAAAAATAGATTTTGGGGATTTTTGAAAATCTTTTTGAAAACCTTTTATGAAACTTTTGTTAATAAGAATATTTTTCAAAACTAAGGACATTTTAAAAGACATTTTAAAAATATTTTGGAATGGCCTATTTGCCATTACAACTCGGTGTACAACGTATTCCTAGACTCAATAAAATGAAAAATACATTGCTCAAAGAAATACAGACTCGAACAGGCAAACATTGCTTCGGTCTTGAACTGTGTAGATAGCCATTATTGATCATGTCCAAGAGTCCGAGATATCCTGACTAGCTTCATATATCCAGACAGAGTTTGATCAATTATTAAAATCAGTTTGACCATATGACCAATGGGCCAACAGAGGCCCGTGTCTATATTGGACCGAAAAGAAAAGATACTCAAGAACAAGACTACTACCTTAGTCCGTGTTGCTTGGGGTCATCACTCTCTAGGTGAGTCAACATGGGAGCGTGAGGACGACATCCAATCGCGATACCCCGACTTTTTTGACTCATAAGGTATAATGTCTTTCTTATGCCTTATGCTTTCCATCCCTTGCTTGCATGTATGATTGTTTGATGGTTTGCTTAGTGTAGCTTAATTGTGGATAGTATAGCTGGCTCTTACATCTCTAAGCATCTTGATTTAAATTTCGAGAAGGAAATTCTTTTAAGGTGGGTAGAGTTGTAATGTCCGTATTTCGGAATACGTATTTTGATTAGGCTTATATGTATTTCGGACCTGTATTTTATTTTCTCGGATTCTGGCCTGTAATTATGTTTTGGTTTAACTTGCGGATTCAAGTTTTCTCGTAAAATGGGTTTTCGACCTGGCGTGGTTTTATTTTATGGAGAAGGAATTGGTTTGGTTTTGTTTGGTTTGCGTTGGACTACCTTAGCTTAGCTCCACCCTCAACACAACACACCCACCCTCATTAAAACCCCACCTAACTTTCTCTCTCCTCATAACTTCCATTAATTTTTTTCATCTTCTTCTTCCTTCCTCCACCAACACCATAGGCAAGTGCACCTTACCACCAAATAAGCATCCCATTTTATTTGTCTATTAGCTAGATTAGGCCATGGTGAACAACATTAGAACTTGGCATTTTGTGATTTGGAGCTTCCATTTTTCTAGATCTACGTTTTAACCATTTTCGGATTTTCTTGGTTTTGATCTATTAAACTTAAATCTTTCCTTGTTTTGAGGTTTCCATGTGGAAGAGAATTCAATTTTACACAAGTTATAACTTTGAAAATCCAAATTTGATTTTGTTTTGGCTAAGTTATGAAGATTGGAAATTTGGAGTTCTTGGAGTTTTTTCTCGGCCTGATAAAAAAGATGACCCTCAGCCAGCACTCTTTAGCACAAGGCCATACGGTTCAACTCATGCGCAGTTCAACTCATGCACAGTTCATCTCATGCGCAGTTCATCTCCTGCGCAGTTGAACTCATGCGCAGTTCAACTCATGCACAGTTCATCTCCTGCGTAGTTCAACTCATACGCAGTTTAACTCCTGCGCAGTTCATCTCCTGCACAGTTTAACTCCTACGTAGTTCATCCCCTGCGCGGCTCACTCCAACACAGCTCACCCCAGCACAACCCGACCCCCTGCGCAACCCATTTGCCTATGATGGTTTGGATTTTATTCCTTGGACATGGCTTCTCTTTTGTGGATTAGAGTTTTGAGTTCTTGTTCCACACAACACGACTGTCTTTACCCAACATGACCTGGCACAATTTTTGGTGTTTTGCTTATGACTAATACGGTCTTCGTGCTTTCTGTGATTTATGATCCTAGTACTTTCTGATCTTTTAGTAGTGACCCGATGGGGTGCGCTCTTAACTTGTCAACTGTTATTTAAGATTAAACTGGATAAGTTGATAGTGGCCCATAGCGGCGCACTCCTGACTTGTAACTTGACTTGACTTGATGTTGTTGCGATGGCTAACTTGACTAATATAATCAACTCTGACTCCGTGGGTGTCCATTCTTGCTGCCTTGTGTAATCCACTTGTCTTGTCTCGTATCATGTCTAGGACGTGACTCCCTGGTTACCACGGTCAGGGATTCACACTGAATATGGATTAGGCTAATGACTAGATCAAACTATAGTTCATGGAGAATTTCCAGTCACAGGCGATCTCGTTATTTGGGCGCTTTAAATGGACTTGTAGCCTGCCGACGAATAGGGCACATTTCCAGCACACTGTCATGTGTTGCACCCTCTAAGTCACCTAAGGGTATATCGTCTCCTAGGCGATGTACCCAACCATACTCTCAACCCGCGGAAGGATAACTAGATAGTCTGCAGGACTTGGGACTGGAAATTTCTTATTTGTATCTTGTTAGTAATTAGGCTTGTGATAACCCTAGTTAGTTAAGTAGTAAGCCGTAGTAATTGCTTGGCCGTTTGTGAATGGAAGGTGTCCAGCACTATCTAACTCTCGTCTAGTCCCTGTACCTGGTACCCCTGAACATGATTGTTTTACTTATCTTAAGAATAAATGGGTAGAGACAAAGTGCTATTCAGGCGAAGGATTACGACCCCGGTCCTTGTTTGGTTTAAGAGTTGTAACCTGGCTCCCGGAATGGTTCCACGTCCCTAGTCGTTTATTATCCTGTTGTTCTCTTTATTACTTGTACTTTTCTTTTATTCCTTATGATCTGATATGCTGGCTTTTGTTCTTATTTCGTGGCCTCCTTTGTGGCACTTGCTCTTTCTGGGGATTGACCCTGCTGGTTTCGTGTGGCCAGATTTCGGAGCAGCTCCCGAAGATCTACTGAACCTCCAGCCCGATGATGGCGACTAGAAGGAACCCGGGCTACGAGTGGGTTTTCTATTTTGTTTCGCTCACCATATTGTAAAATTATTCTTTTGAAGCGTTTAGCCGATGAGCACCTGTTAGCTCGACGCATATTTACTTACTGTCTGCCTACGGGCTGTAACATGATGAACAAATCCTAGGGTTGATCATGTATGATTGAACTCTTGCTAGTCTTGACATGTTGTACGACTAGCTTCATGATCATCCAATATGTAATATTTGGGACGCCTTTTATTGCATATTTGGTGGTCTAACATTTTGTAACTATATTACTTGCTTGAGATTGAGACAATAGGCTTGACCTTAAGAGACCGTTGGCTTGTAGTTAAACCCTCATATATCTAGACAGCCGTGACCATATAGCGAGGGAGATTCCATTTCAATATACGTAGCTGGCTATGTCCGCCCCCCGCTCTCCAGTATTCTGGTTCTGGGGCGTCACAACAGGATGTGGTTGACAGTTTCTACCACCACTTGAAGGGAGGAGTCGAACCTGTTGTGGAGCGGGGGACCCCCTTTGTCTTCGCCCGACAATGTTCTAATGGCCAAATCGAGATTCTTAAAACTCTTCCTGGCGGGACAGGGATAGCTGCTCTTCTGGAGCCTAAATTGTTAGAGGCTGATCAGCTTGTGGCTCAATTTCAAATGCTGCGACAAGCTGATCTGTCTGCAGCAATAGATCAGGAGCGAGGCTTCCTCACCACTGCCCAGGAGAAGATAAGGCTTGCGCGAGATACGTCCAAGCCGGTTATAATAAAGGACCTTGGCGACCTATCTCTCTTGTATGACCAGCTGAGCCGCCGGAGCGAGATTTATAGAGCTCGGGAAGCAGCCGCCTCCCGTGGAGTAATCGATACAAGGGAGCAGATCCTAGAACTTCAGAAGAAGTTGGCCTTCTTGGAGTGTGAGCTTGAAGCTTCTCGTTTGGATAAAGTGCTGATCATTCAGGATGCCGAAAGGGTTTCCCGAGCTTCTGCTAACCTGGAGCATGCTCTGAAAAAGTTTGAGGATGGCTGGCGAGCTCATGCGCACCTGGAAGATGCGGCGCTGCTGACTCAGGAGGCCGAGCGCCGGGCCAAACAGAGGTTTGAGCGGTCGACTGCCTTATTGAGGGACCGTCTCATGGCAATATGTATCGTCGAATAATAGTCGGCTTTTTCTTTTTTTGTTTTTTCCCTTTCTTTCTCCATTTTGTAACAGGGACATAGTCCCAGATAATATAGTACCTTGGATTTTGAATAAATGAGCATGTTTGGACTCATCCTTCATTTCTTGTACTTGTTGTATTTGTGGCGTTAATAGTGTTTGCCCCAATGGGGGACTATTTGTGGACCTTTTACCCATGGCATACCTTGGTTTTAGGTACGGATAACAAATTTGATAGGGATACCTAGAACAACTTTGCGATGAGGTGGCTGTGGAAGTTCTTGTTATTGAACGAATGTCAGGGAGCAGCTGGCTCCCATGACATGATAAGAAAAGAGTGGCATGTATTAAAAGACTTAGTACAGCATTTGTGGTCGACTGCGGACATTTGTCCTCAACACAAGACATTTGTGGTCAACCGAGGACATTTATGGTCGTCGAAAGACATTTGTGGACCTATTATCCTTAGAGTACTCCGGTTGTGGGTATGGATAATAAGTCGAGAGAGAACCATCATACTTACTCAGAGGTAATGAGGACGTGGTAAATATGAGGGTTTCTTCGATGGAGCCTTCCCACTCAGAGGTAATGAGGACATGGCAGGAGTGGGCTCCATGATGGATACATAGAACGACTCAGAGGTAATGAGGACGTAAAAGTTCTATTTGAGGGGGCGGTTTGTTTTTGATGGAATGGCAAAACAACTCAGAGGTAACATCGACATGGTTGTTTTGGGAAATTTGTGGATCTGTTACCATTTTTGTGCACAGGAAGCACGGGTAGTGGATCATAAGGAAGGAGCTCCTTTTAGGAAGAATGTTCAGAGGTACGATCATACGTGACTTACTATCCAAAAGATGCGATATAGATTTATCTGGAGTGTGAGTTCAGCGGTACATGCGGATACATGACTCGACAATCTGGAAGATTTGGAGTTGGGGTGTGAGTTCAGCGGTACCAAAGGGTACATGACTCAGATTTATTTGGAGTGACCAGATTATGAGTTTAGCGGTACGTGCGGGTACATGACTCAACAATCTGGAATATGTGGAGGCAGAATGTGGGTTCAGCGGTACCAAACGGTACATAACTCGATAATCTGAGATATTTTGAGGCAGAATGCGAGTTCAGCGGTACCACGGGGTACATAACTCAACAATCTGAGAGATTTGGAGTCAGAATGTAAGTTCAGCGGTACCACAGGGTAGATAACTCAACAATCTGAGAGATTTTGGAGTCAGAATGTAAGTTCAGCGGTACCAGAGGGTACATAACTCAACAACCTGGGATATTTGTGGTAAGAATGTGAGTTCAGTGGTACCAGAGGGTATATAACTCAACAACCTGGGATATTTAGAGTCAGAATGTAAGTTCAGCGATACCAGAGGGTACATAACTCAACAACCTGGGATTTTTGGTGAATGTCGTTTCAGACATAATACTTCTTTAGGAACTTATCGTTGATGGGCAACATGAGCAAGTCTCTATTTTGTTTTGCGAGGCGGTAAGCTCCATTGGAAAATACAGTCTCGATGATGAACGGGCCTTCCCACTTTTGCTGGAATTTGTCGGCAATTTTGTGAGTCATAACCAGCGGCCTCCGGACTGCCAAAACAAGATCACCCACTTGGAAGGTTCTGATTTTGACCTTCTTGTTGAATGCTTCGGAGATTCGGGGTTGATACAGCTCAATTCGTTGTTGACCTAACAGGCGCTTCTCGTCTAGGGCCTCCAACTCTTGTAGTCGGCGGTGGTGATTATCATCTGTCGGCAATCGATAAGTGAGAGCGACACGGAATGAGGGGATTTGAGTCTCCAAGGGGAGAACTGCATCGCTCCCGTATACCAAGGAGAATGGTATGTTTTTGGTGGTCGTCCGTACCGTAGTATGGTACGCCCGTAAGCATTCGTCGAGCTTCTCATTCCAGTCGCGTTTGTTGGAAGGCATAAACTTCTTGAGTAGCTTGATTATAGTTTTATTGAATGCTTCTGCCAAACCATTCGCTGCTGGATTGTACGACATTGAAGCAATATTCTGGATTCGGTGTTTATCGCAGAACCGATAGAAGGCGTGGCTTGCGAACTGCAGACCGTTGTCGTGGATGATCCTTCGGGGCAGTTCAAAGTGGTAGATGACGTAATGCTTGAGGAAGCTGATCATGTTTGAAGTTTTCACTTCTGCCAACGGAATAGCCTCCGTTCACTTGGACAAGTAATCTGTGATTGTGAGTATGAAGCGGTGTCCTCGGGATGAAGGAGGAGTAATTGGACCAATGATGTCCATTCCCCATGCTTCGAATGGCCAGGATGCCACCATCGGATGTAGAACCTCGAATGGCTGGTGGATGAAATCTGTATGGACTTGGCAGGCTTTCCACTTTCGTGCATAGTCTATTATATCTGCAACCATCGTGGGCCAGTAGTAGCCCATTTGGCGAAGACAATCTTGTAATTTTGGGCCAGGCTGATGGGCCCCGCAGACGCCATTGTGATCTTCGCGTACAGCTTCCTTGGCTTCTATATTTGACAGACACTGAAGCAGTAATCCATCGTATGATCGCCGATACAGCATTTTCGTCTCCATATCGTAAACGAATCTGAAGGAACATCTTCTGATAGAAGTAGCTTTCTTCGGATTCTCTGGCCGGATGTCGTAGACTATGAAGTCGATGAATGGTTGTCTCCAGTCTGGCGCTTCGTCGACTGTCAGAGCGGAGTAACTCTCAACACATTGAACATTATCTTTGGGACAGACCAATTCACGGCCTATTATGTCCACCTGATGATGAGCATAATTCGGTACTGCTAAGGAAGCAGCCAGGCCTGCTAGGGCATCGGCCTCAATATTCTGGAGTCTGGAAACATGTTCTATGAAAAATCTTTCCAAGGACGAGATAATGTCGATTGCTATCTGGTGATACGGGATAATATCTTCATGGCGAACTTCGTATGAACCCCGGATCTGATTGACGATTAGTTACGAATCGTCGTATGCTTCAAGATACTCTACCCCCAGCTCCTTTTCAAGTCGGAGGACAATAACCAAAGCGTTGTACTCAGCCACATTGTTTAAACAGGGCTCCGTGAGAGAGTGAGCCTGATTGATCACCAGCCTGGAGGAAGAAATAGGGCCACTCTTACTCCAGCGACGATGTTGCCTTTGGGCCCAGTTCTCGAAGTGTCGTCAAAGAACATTCGCCATATGGCATCATGGTAGGCCGTATTTGAATTGGCGACCTCGTCTGGTATCTTTTTGTATATTCTGGCTGTCTTCGAGCCTGGATGGGCTGCTAAAAAATCTGCCAGAGCTTCACCTTTAACAACCTTCTGTGGGACGAAGATCATGTGATATGGAGATAACAATATCGCCCAGGTAGCAAGGCGAGAGCTGAGTGCCCCTGGTTTGGTCATGAGAACCCTGAGAGGGTTGACTCATGATATCACGTGTATGGTTTGTCCCGTGATGTAGTGTCGCTTCTTCTGAATGGCAAACACTAAAGCAAGGCACTCCTTCTCTACGGCAGTGTATCTGTACTCCTGCCCCATCAACTTTCAACTGAGGTAGTATATAGCTTGCTCATGGCCTGCATCGTTGTTTTGTGCTATCAGAGCACCAAGAGAATTTTCCATGGCTCGTACATAGAGTAGGAATGGCCTTCCAGCGACCGGGGCTACCAAGACTGGAGGGTTCGACAGATATTCTTTGATGCTATCGAAGGCGCGCTGGCACTCCTCATCCCATATGAATGAGATGCCCTTCTTCATGAGGTGGGTGAATGGTTGACATCGACCAGAGAGATTAGAGATGAATCTCCTGATGTAAGCTAGCCTCCCTTGAAGGCCTCGGAGTTGACGAAGATTTCTCGGGGGACCCATCTCCATGATTGCCTTCGTCTTCTCAGGGTCTATGTGGATACCCTGGGAAGTGTCACGACCCGCACCCTAGAGTAAGGGCACGAGACGTGGATACGTCCAGTCTGTGCCGCAGTGTCGGCGGTAGAACTCTGTCCTAGGTCAAACATCTAACAATATAAAGGTATCTGTACAGTATATACTCTCCGAATGGAGGTGACATAGCAATACAGTCTCAATCACATCTAAGGTAGAGCATGATAAAAGATAGATAAAACATGAAATCCACAATAGAGATACAGCAGATAGAAGTCTAAGTGTCTAAGATACACAAACCCAGAGAACATCTCAAATCTCAAATACAGTAATCCATAAAATAAATACAACTCAAGACAGCTGAAATAACTATCAATACAACTTCTACTGTTTCTCCTGTAGGCTAGCAAGCAACCTCCAAGCTATCTGTAAAATTTATCAACAGGTCCAGTCAGGACATGAGCGAGCATAATACATCTCAACAGATCATAGCAGGTTAGAAAATATAATCATATAGTAAAGTAAGATACATGAACTGAAAGAAAGTACAGAATGTAAACAGAGAGAGAACTGTAATAGAAATATCTACTATAAGTAGAGAACTACTAGTGACTAGTGATTTAGAGTACAAAGTCGACATGTGAACGGCTTGATTTGCACATGGCTATACTAAAGAGGCGTACATGGCTATTCTACTTTAGAATTGTTCACATGACTATTTATACTCCCCCGTACCCCCAATCAATACACAAGGATCTAGCCAGGTTATGTTATGATTCCATGTAATGGCCCACAAGAGGTGATACATGGTAGGCCCATAAATGGATGATCTGGGCATGCCCATAAATGAGTGATTCAAAGAAGTCTCTGTGATCATGAGAGTACATGTCACAAGTGATCAATGAACCGTAAAGCATAGTGATATACCATGTAAGTAAAACGCACAGATCATGTAGTATTCGATGCTCCTGAGGGGATAACATCTCAAAAAAGGATCCATATAGTACTAATCCATGTGACCAATGTGACAGTATCAAGTAAAGTAATTTAAAGCAGGAAAATATTTTTAAACAGAATATGAAATGATCAGAGAATGTACTCGCCTGGTATCTGAGTGTCCAAGATGAAAGTACTGTCCGAGGAGTGGTGTCTGGCTCCTATTCAGAACAACACAAGTCACAACAAGTCTAAAATGGTAACATGAAGTTCTACTATGTATTCTACATGATTCTAGGTCAATCTAGACCAAAGTCAACTCTTGGTCAACTCTGGTCAACCCTAGAAGTCAAACTAGGTCAACTATGGTCAAACTAGGTCTAACAAGTCTAAATTAGGTCAAACAAGTTATTCTAGGTCTAAACAAACTAAGTATATGCAAATCAAGTATCTAAGATAGCTACTAACTCATAGCCTAAGTCACTTGCTAAACCAAGCACAAAACTAAACCATAAGCTAACAAGGCACACAAACTTAGTCATATGATGTATATATATTATTCACATTCACATATTCATATACATAGATATATATAGGAAAGCTATATATAGGCACATACATATATATAGAGAGAGAGAGAGAAAGAGAGGTAAAAGAGTAAGTGAGTATGTGTTTGTTTGGCATGTGTGTGAAAGGACATGTGTTAATGTTCTAAAATTTAGTGATAGGTAGGTGTATATGACATGGGATACATGATGTCAAAGGGTGTATGAATGCATGTGTGTAAAAGGTTATAGGTTAACTCAGTTTATAGAAATGCATACATACATATTTACCTTGTATACATGCATACATACATATCATGTATATTATATTTATATGATACATATATCTATACTTGTATTATATTATACTTACATTCATGCATATTAGATACTTGTATTTATATTAACATATTGCAAACATTCATTTCATTCATGCATCTATGCATTACCTACATGTTTTATACATATGCATATATTGTATATTCATATCATTTAATACATTAACATAGAGACATACAAACATGCACACATCATATATTTTATACCTTGCATTACCTTACATATCATGTTATATATTATCATTCATTCCTTTCATATATTATATTATCTTTAAGTTGAATACATCATATATGGATACAATACATTATCTTGCATGCTTGCATTCATATATTACATTCTATATTACCTATATACATGTATTTCCTCCATTCATTCATGCTTGCATCATATACTCTATATTACCATACATGTTATCATTATATATTGCATTACATTATTTATATGTGAGAACCCTGAATTTCGGGTTGATTTTTTTGATTGATTTAGTTTAATAAATAATTTATTCTGTTATTATCCTTAAGTGTACTTTCCCGTGCCTTTGATCTTTGGAGTGTCAGGGATGTCCAACTTTGGAAACCTTCTTCACGAGTTTTGTAGTGGACAGGATTACCTTCATGATGGTATATAATGTCCCATCCAAAATTGTTCCCTTGTACTCTTTCTGCTTCGCGCAACTTCGGGTCGATTTAGACCATTTGATTATTAATTAACTTTCCCACTCTTTTCCTTGATCATTATTAGCACGTTACCGTGACTTTTAATTTAGGAGCACCACACCAGCCATTTTCTTGAAACCAACTTTTCATGCATGATCTACTCAAGACGCTCTTCACCCATGACCTTCGTGTCCCACTCAGACACGTCATTTTGTGCTATATTTGCTTCACACAACTTTCCTGACACGTGACCCGATTTTATTTCATCCTACGGTGTCACATTCATTTTCCAACTTAAATTGTGGGTACCCTGTCGACCAAAACTTGTCAGCCCCAAATATGGACATGGCCTACATTGAGTCTACTATCCGCACGACACTTGTGTCCCATTTATTGGAATCCCCATGTGCTACTTATTTACTCATGAACATCAACACCTATTTTTATTCGATTATTTTATAATGTCCGGTTTTGATTCAACCCGGCTTGACTGAACCCAGCCCCAGCTTCATGTTACTCTCCATCACCACCACCCTCAGCCTCATTACCCTTGAAACATATCAAGTACTCTTCTACCTATTTTTTTTTATATTTAATAGAAATTTCTATTGTTATTAAATCCTATAGGTATAACCTAATTTTTCCTATAATAAAATACTAGCCATAGGTTCCTCCCATTTAATCCTATCCATTAATTCCTACATGTAAACTTTTTCCTCCACCCTTTTACATTGGCCGGCCCTGACTTTAATGAGAGAACCACCTTTTTCTCTCTCTCCCTCTCATTTCAATTATTACTCTTTCTCTCTCTTTCTAATTTTTTTTTTCACACACAACACCAACAGCAAGCCAACTTCACCAACCAGCCTTCCCCGAGCTCAGCCCCTCCATGGTCGGAGCTCCGCCATGGCCGAGCTCGGCCGTCGACTCCACCATCTCTTCTCCTCCTTCTTCACAATGAATTACTATCATCACCACCATCATATCACCATTCCACCACCTCCATTCCACCGACCAACACCTTAGCCAACACCATCACCTCCATCCCGCCGTGGCTACGCCGCCCCTCGCTGCACCTCCGTCGTGCAACACCGCACGCAGCCCCGCGCACAGCGATGGGCAGCAGCCGGCCAGGAACCGCAAGCCGCGTGCGCACGGGCGGTGCAGCGCCGCCGCCGGTCGCACACCGGCGTGTCCGACCGCCACACGGGTGTACCACACCCCGACGAACTCTCTCCTGGCGGCCACCGTCCTCCGGGTTGCACCGTCGAGGTGATTCGTGCATTTCGCACGAAGTTTCGTCGTGACGCGCACGGGATCGATCCCGAATTCGTATTCCAACGTAGCGACTTCGCACACATTTTCCCGAGAATCTGACTGTTGGATCGACAATTTCTTCGCTCCGTCACAATCTCGGTATATCCACCTTCAGCCCTATCAATTTTCATCCGTTGATTTTATCGTTTGATACATCAAAACCGGCCACCAAGTTGACCGTTTTAATTGTATTAATTTTGGACAGTTTTGCGGGGTCAACTTCGTCAGCTTGTACCTTCTCCACCGTAGCTCTGTTTGGCGTGCTATCAGTTCCAGTGCGAAGCTGGTATAAACCTCTTGCTACCCCTCTAGTTTCGTTTCATTGTGAGCTTGTTTGATTAGCTGAATTCGACGCCAAAGTTGGTCATCCGAATTCGTAATTTCCAACTTGTAAAATTGTATTTTTGAACACGGGACTCCAGATTTCATTTCTGACACCACCAGTAGATTTGTGGCATCGTTCTGGCATGTGTTCATATAAAATTTGTTAGATTTGGAGGACGTGGGCCCTGGCACATTTTTCGGTGCAAAGTGGGTCCCACAGTCCGGATCAACGGGACTTTTTGACGCCGGCTCATCGGAATCCAATTCCGGATATACCGTTGAGTTCATATCGTCATTCTGGACTCGTTGACATATAATTTGCTAGGTTTTGGTGGACATTGTATCCTACACGCATTTCGGTACAAGTCGGATACCAATATCCGGGTCAACAGGTCATTTCGAGATCGTCTCATCGGAATCCAATTTCGGATACACCGTTGAGTTCGTATCGTCATTCTGGACTCGTTGACATGTAGTTTGCTAAGTTTTGAGAGCGATGGCTCCGGCACGCATTTTTTGTAAACCGAAATTCTAAGTTCTGGTCAACGGACCAAATTGAGATCGGGTCAACGGAATCTAATTCTGGAAATACCGTTGGGTTCGTATCGACATTCTGGTTTCGTGGACATATAATTTGTTATATTTTGTAGACTTGTTTTTTTGCACGTTTTTAGTGCAAAACGGCTCCAACACAGATACCATTTTGACCCGAAATTACCTTTTTGCCCTTGTGTCCAAATTGGACCGATGGGTAGGTTATCCTAGCTAATTTGACCATTCTGGACACGTTGGCGATGTTTATTTCATCATCCGACAATGTTTGTTGATAGTTTCTCTGAGTTTAACCTTTTTTATAAATAATTAATAAATAATTCTTATAATGTTCATATTTCGGGATTAGTACAATGAAACTGAGATCAGTCAAGTCCAGTGATCTCACATCGCTAAAATTGACAAGCTGAACACGTGGATCACTATAATAAGATTATCAACTTTACCGTTGATCATCTTATCTCGATTTGCGTATCGTAAGTTTTGACGTATGAATAACGAGGTACACTTTATATCTTTAACAATTAGACTAGAATTGACCCTATTTGACCAGCGTTGACCAGTTGACCCAAAGAGAACTGTAAGTCAACACTTGACCTAGTTTGACTAGATTATTGACCGGAGTTGACCTAGAGTTGTTTTGACTTGGAAGAACCTAGGTTAATATAGACTACTTGAAGAGATTCATTTATTACAACTTGAACACCTTGTAACCTGTGTTGCTTTAATTAGGACTCTGTGGCTTCAGTTGGACCCCTATATTTATCAGCTGTTCAGGTTATCAGGCGAGTACATTCTCTGATCATTTCATATCCTGCTTAGAATTATTTTTTGCATTAAATTACTTTACTTGTTACTGTCATGTTGGTCACACGGATTGGTACTATATGGATCCCATCTTGAGATGTTATCCTTAGGGAGCATCGGGTACTACATGTTCTGTGTGTTTCACTTACATGGTGTATCACTATGCTTCATTGGTTCTTTAATCACTTGTGACATATACTCTTATGATCACAGAGCCTCCTAGAATCCTTATCCCATTTACTGGGTATCCTAGAATCTCCTAGAATTCCCATTTATGGGACATCCATGTATCACCCTTCGGGGGCCTTTGCATGGAATCATAACATAACCTGGTTGGATCATTATGTATTGATTGGGGGTATGGGGGAGTAGAAGTAGACATGTGAATAATACCCAAGTAGTATCTCATCAGAATCTTTCCATCGTGTCTCATCAGAATCTCCTATGCCATTTACATGTCTATATTGTACTCTGACTCACTAGCCACTGGTAGTCTCTATTTATAGTAGATATTTCTATTACAGCTCTCTCTCTGTTTACATAATACATTTCCTTCAGTACCTGTATCATACTTTACTGCATGATTATATTTTCTAACCTGCTATGAACTGTTGAGATGTACTGTTGTCACGCCCCAGAACCAGAATACTGGAGAGCGGGGGCAGACATAGCCAGCTACGTATATTGAAATGGAAACCACCTCGATATACGGTCACGGTTGTCTAGATATGTAAGGGTTTTCTACAAGCCAACAGTCTCTTATGGTCATGAACAAGCCTAGTGTCTCAATCACCACAAGTAAGTAAAGTCGCAAGATGTATGATCATTAAATATACAATAATAAGGCGTCCCAAATATTACATATTCAGCTGATCATGAAGCTAGTCGTTACAAAATGTTAGGACTAGCAAGCGTTTAGTCATACATGATCAACCCTAGGATTTGTCAATCATGTTTACAGCCCGTAGGCAGACAGTAAGTAAAAGTGCTCCGAGCTAACAGGTGCTCGTCGGCTAAACGCCTCAATAGAATAATTTTTACAATAGAGTGAGCGAAACAAAATAGAAAACCCACTCTTGGCCCGGATTCCGTCTAGTGTTCACCATTGGACTGGAAGCTTGGTAGATCCTCGGGAGCTGCTCCGAAATCTGGCCACACAAAACCAGCTGGGTCAATCCCAGAAAGAGCAAGTGCCACAAGGAGGCCACAAAATAAGAACAAAAGCCAGCAATCAGCACAAGAAAATTTAATAGTAAAACTAAAATTTACGAAAACATGCCAGGATGATATACGACGAGATAACCATGGAACTATTCCGATAGCCAGGTTACAACCCGTAAACCAAACAAGGACCGGGGTTGTAACCCTTCATCTGAACAGAACTTGGTTTCCCACCATTTATCGGCAAGATAATAATGCAGGAAATCAAGACAGGAAGCAATCTTGTACTGGATCAAGACATGGTTAGACTAGTTATACCTCATTCAATCAATCACGGCCAAGCAGGTACTACGGCTTACTACTTTAACTAACTAGGGTTATCACAGGCCTAATTACTAACAAGATGCAGTGAGATTATTCCACAGCCACATGCCCTGCAGACCATCCAGGTTACCCAGGACGAAAGATTAGGGTTGAATTCAGGTGGGTACATCGTCCAGGAGACGCATGTACCCTTAGGTGACTTAGAGGTTGCAACACCTAACAGTGTGCTGGAAATGCGCCCTACTCGACGGCAGGCTACAAATCCCTGGAGCGCCCAGGTAACGGGATTGCCTGTAGCTGTGTCATCTCTTCATGACTACTGTGTTATTCTAGTTACTAACCTTAATCCATTTTAGTAGGTACTCCTGACCGTGGTACTCAGGAGTCCCATCCTAGACATGATGCAAGAAAGGACAAATGGATTTAACAAGCAAGCAAGAAGAACCACCCACGGTGTCAAGACAGGTCAAGCTAAGTTATCAGGTCATGTCAAGTCAGGAGTGCGCCGTCACGGGCCACTATCAATTTATCAAGATAAATTATGTCAGGGTACTTGTCAGGAGTGCGCCACGACAGGACACTATCAAGTCAGGTTGGTCATGTCAGGAGTGCACCACTATGGGTCACTGTCGTGTTATGCTAGTTCCTTGTCATACCATGCCATGTATAATAGTCATTCTAAACATATTAAGTAAAATCAAGTTCATGACAAAAGGCATAAAATATCTAATAAAATATCAATAAACAGGACCATAGAAAAGCCAAGCTTAAAGAAAGGGGTCAGGGGAGTAGCATACGAAAAGTCACGCACGCTGAAGGAGCAGTGTGCGTGAAAAGTCACGCATGCTCAAGGGAGCAGCTGCGTGAAAAGTCACGCACGCTCAAGGGAACAGTGTGCGTGAAAAGTCACGCACGCTGAAGGAGCAGTGTGCATGAAAAGTCACGCACGCTCAAGGGAGCAGCTGCGTGAAAAGTCACGCACGCTCAAGGGAACAGTGTGCGTGAAAAGTCACGCACGCTCAAGGGAACAGTGTGCGTGAAAAGTCACGCACGCTCAAGGGAATATGCTTCCAACAGGAAGCGTACCCAAGTCTGCGTACGCAGCGCTAAAGAGCGCATGTAGCTTAGTATGCGTGAGTTAAACAGCTCTGCATACTGCTCACTGTCTTCTCCAAACAGCAAGAACACCATGGCAGAACCCAAAATTTTCAAAACAACATAACTTGGTCATCCGAACTCCAAACCCGGATTTCCAAAGTTCCAACTTGGGTGAAATTGAACTCTCTTCCACATAGAAACATCAGAACCCACAAAATTCCAACCGAAATAGATCAAAACATGCAAAAATCCGAAAATAGGAATAACTAGATCTAGGGCAATGGAGGCTCCAAATCATAAAATGCCAAGAACTAATGTTGATCACCATGTCCTAGTCTAGCAATTGGACAAAGAAAATATGGTTCTCATATAGTGGCAAGATGCACTTGCCTAAGGGTTGGGAAGTTGTGTGGAGGAAGAAGAAGAAGAAGAAGAAATTAATGGTGGTTATGAAGAGAGAGAAGAGGTTGGTGGAGTTATAAAGAGGGTGTTGTGGTGTGTTTGAGGGTGGAGCTTAGAGCTAAGGTGTTCCAACACATAAACCAAACCAAACCGACCCAATAAAATTGAGCCATGCCAAACCCAAATACGAGAAATACTGAAATCCCACAAGTTTGAGAAAAATAATAATAATAATAAAAAAAATACATGCCAAAAATCTAGATACGAGTATAAATACGAAATACGGGAAATACGAGAAATGAGGGTGACAACTGTGCTCGCTCCTGTCCTGACTGGACCTGTTGATAAATTTTATAGATAGCCTGGAGGTTGCCTGCTAGCCTAGAGGAGACACAGTAGAGGTTGTATTGATAGCTAGGATTTTGCTCATAGTTTATTTTTAGTTGTCTTGAGTTGTATTTATGGATTACTGTATTTGAGTTTTGAGATGTATTTCTGGGTTGTGTATCTTAGACACTTAGACTTCTATCTGTTGTATCTCTTTTGGATTTCATGTTTTATCTATCTTCCATTATGCTCTACCTTAGATGTGATTGAGTTTACATTCTGCTATGTTACCCCCATTCGGGGAGTATAAACTGTTTAGCTTTATATTGTTAGATGTTGTGACCTAGGACAGCGTTCTACCGCCGATACTACAGCGTAGGCTGGACGTACCCACTTCTCGTGCCCTTACTTTAGGGTGCGGGTCGTGACACATTTTTAGTGGTGGCCCATGCAGGTCGAGTTTGTGTAGTAGTATTCGAACTAGAGTACCACTACAGCCTGCAGTAGGATTAAGATATATTTTTGAAGGTACTCAATCACAGCTAGGTTCCCTTGAGAGGTTCCTGGGACGACCCTTGAGAATCTTATTTTATCTTCGATTTGAAAACTCTCTTCCCTTGATTTGATTTATCTTTACTTTATGTCGTAGAATTTGATTTTGATGGATTATTGTTGAATTTGAGTTTGTATTTATTGATTTTGATGGAAGATTGTTAAATTATGAATCTTGATGTTAGCTGTAGCATCCGAGTTTGTATTTATATGATTTGAAGAATTTTTGTTCATTTTTGAATCTTGATGTTCGTAGATAAATTTGATTCTTGGGTATTCATTGTTGATTTAATTTAATTTTTGTCAAGATAAAATTATATGGGCTAGGTCATCTAAGTTTTGGAATCTAGTCTTCTATAGTCACAATAGCCAGCATAGTGAGGACATATAGTCTGATTTTGGATAAATTTCTCGGGTATGAGAATTTAAGGTTTTCGCAGCCAAGCTAGCGGCATCGCAAAAATGTTAAATACCATGATTCTAGAGGTATGTGCCTTAGTCGAGGACTCTGTGATTATCGTAGCCTTGCTTACTAGTATGACGAGGATTTAGAGCACCATGATTTTGAATAGACGCATATAATTATCAGATTGTACCTTAAATGTTTTCGAACATGTTTTCTCTACTTTGTTCCAGTCCTTCAAAAAAATTATTATTTGTTTGTTTTGTTTTGTTTCTTATTATTTAACTTAGGAGTAGGTTTAGCTATTTTCATAAACCTTTGTGTAACTTCTTCTATGAATTTTTTCTTAATACAATGAATCAATGATTTTGGTAGACCTTATTTTGGATTTGATATTATAGCTCTGGTTTCAAAATGGTTCCTTCTTTTAAACAGATAAGCAGAACAGATTCTTTTATCATTCTCTTCCTGCCAATATTTTATTTCCATCATTCTTTGTCTTATACAACTGTCATGATTATATCAATTCCCTGTCTCGTATCTAATTCTGTCGGGTAGACTTTAAACCCTTGAATCTTCATATCTTTTTACATGAGAAATGTTAAGGAAGTGACATAAATCATGTAGTTCGGGAATGACATAATTGGTTATCATATGATGATTTTGTAGGAATCAGAATGTTGGATGCCAAATATGAAAAAAATTCGAGATGGAGATGTGGTAAAGGTTTAGAATGGAATCGAGAGATAGATGTTATCAATTTAGAAACAATTGCAGAAAATTTTGGTTATGAGTAATTCATGGTTGTATTTCAAAAAAAAACTAATGAAGATATCAGAGGTCAACTTAGTTTTGAGAACTTAGGAAATATTGGTTATTGATTCTTAGGAACTTTTACAAGGCTATGTAGAAATTTAGAAATGGAAAGAAGAATTTAATTGTATTCAATGATTATGCGAAATTGAACTAGATATTGTAAGAGGGTGACTAGAGACAGAGAGAACACAAGAATTTTTAGTTATAGGAATTATTTTTAGATGATTGGAGAAAATTGTAGAATTCAAAAGTATAATAATTGAAGGTGAACGTTGAAAAAAAATATAAAGGTTGATTTATAAACAAGAATAAATTGTATGACATAGTGGTATTAGAATTGAGAGAATACGAGACTAGACTTAAACAAGTACAAGGATTTCATAAACTAGATTTAGAGGTTTCGGATCTAAATTAAAACGAGGTGAAGGAAATTCAAATTTTGGTTAAATGAATAAGTGTTGACTCCTAAATAAGAGGGGTATGTTTCGTGGAAAAATATTTTAGAAGTTAGAAATTTTGTCTATGGGGATCATGGTAAAGGTTTAGATGACTGAAGGTTATAAAATTTTGATGATAGTCATATGAAGGTTGATTTTCATATTGGGACTTGTGAGAAAAAAATATATGATTGGCCAATGATAAACTTGATGGTATTAGGGAGAGGTGATTAACTTGACTTCTTATGAAATCTTTCCTTGTTTTCCTTAAAAGGTTTTCAATATCATTGAATCATAGCTTCCTTAATCACGACCAAATCGACTTCGATCATCTTTCTTATCATATTAATATCTTGGGTTGTACTCAATTGAATTAAATTTGATTGTGACCTGAATCTCCATCCTCGTATGCTCGTTCTCAGACTTTGTTGAACCTGTCCTCCATATTACCCAAATCTTGATTTCTTCAATTTGATCAACTCAGATCGTACCGAGACTAAATATTCTTAATATATATTATGATTGTATTTCCATGCAATTGATTTTTATTCTTTAACTCCTGATTTTTTTTTATTTTTGAATAGTACCCCTTTTTAGATAATTGGTAGTTATCTTTTTTTTTGATGAGTACCAGTTTTTATATAGGATGGTAGACTGCCTTACAGTTTTGATGATTTGTTATTTCTGTAACTTTTTCTAGTTTAGCATCCTAGATTGCTTATGTATTTTGATACCCTATGACCGTTTCGGTTAGCATGACTAGTATACTTAGATAAGACTTTCACTGCCACCATATGCCATGACCCTGTATGTCGTCCTTTTGATGGTATGATTGTTTAAGTTACGGGGCTTGATTGTGGGGGTTTGACCTAGAAGGATTACGAACATTTTAATTTCGAGGACAAAATTTTTATAAGGTGGGTAGGATGTGAGAACCCTTAATTTCGGGTTTAGTTTTTTAAATTTTTCTGATTGATTTAGTTTAATAAATAATTTATTCTGTTATTATCCTTAAGTATACTTTCCCGTGCCTTTGATCTTTGGAGTGTCAGGGATGTTCAACTCTGGAAACCTTCTTCGTGAGTTTTATAGTGGACAGGATTACCTTCATGATGATACATAATGTCCCATCGAAACTTGTTCCCTTGTACTCTTTCTGCTTCATGCAACTTCGGGTCAATTTAGACAATTTGATTATTAATTAACTTTTCCACTCTTTTCCTTGATCATTATTACCACATTACCGTGACTTTTAATTTGGCAGCACCAGACCAGCCATTTTCTTGAAACCAACTTATCATGCACGATCTACTTGAGACGCTCTTCACCCATGACCTTAGTGTCCCACTCAGACAGGCCATTTTGTGCTCCATTTGCTTCACACAACTTTCCTGACACGTGACCCGATTTTCACTACCAAATTACAGTACTTTAGCGACGGCCATTTAGCGACGGAAATTTTCCGTCGCTATTACCGTCGGATCACCGACGGATTTGTGACGGAATACCGACGGAAAGCAGTGGACAATTTTTTTTATTTTTTTATGTCCATATCCATCGCTACGCCGTCGATAGGTCGTCGGCCAAGTAGCGACGGTTTTATATCCGTCGCTAGAACGTCTCATATTTTGGCGGCAAAAAGCCTAAAATATTGGCACGAGATTTACTGACGACGTAGCGACGGAATAATCCGTCGCTACTCGCGCGAGATTTACTGACGAATTAACGACGGAATAATCCGTCGCTACTCCGTCGCTAAATTTACGTTCCAGACTTAAATTGAAACGACGGGGGGAACTTTTTCATTCCCCCCAAATTTCACTCTCTCTCCTCTCTCTCTCTCTCTCTCTCTCCCGTGGTGATCGATCGGCGACCCCCTCTCCTCTCTCTCTTCCAAAGGTAATCCCTTCTCCCTCTCCCTCTCTCTCTCTCTCTCTCTCTCTCTCTCTCTCTCTTTCTCTCTCTCTCTCTCGCGTGCGCGTGTGGTGGTCGTGGGTGCAGCAGGCCGGGGGCGTCGGGGGCTGCGGGGGCGGCGTCGACTGCGGGGGGCGGCGGTGGCGGGGGATGTGGAGGGGGCGGTGGGAGGGGGCGGGAAGCGTTGGAGGGATGGGGGCGCGCGGGGGCTGGCCGCGGGGTGCGGGGGGTTGCGGAGGGGGGCTGGCCGTGCGCGGGGGGCGGGGGGTGTGGAGGTGGCGGTGGGATCGAGGGGGCGGGCAGCGTTGGGGGGGGACGATGGGGGCGGGGGCTGGCCGCGGGGTGCGGGGGGGGAGGTATGTGTGGAGGGGGGCTGGCCGCGGGGGGCAGAGGGTGTGGAGGGGCGGCGATGGGAGGGGGCGGGGGGTGTAGAGGGGGCGGTGGGAGGGGGCAGGCAGCTGCCTCCGTCACTGCCTCTCTCCTGGCTAGCGACGTCATTTAGCGACGACGACCAATAACGTCGCTATTTATTGAAAATAGCGACGTCATAAAAATAACGTTGCGAAACGTCGCTGGCTAGCGACGTTCTGCGACAGGCATAAATATTCGTCGCTGATGAGCGACGAATAGCGACGTATTATTAAATCACGTCGCCATGTAGGAAACTTCCTATTTGGACACATCAAGTGTTTGATTTATTGTTGGAATGAATATTTTGTATATTTATTCTTAGATTTTAGATGTGTTCTTGAGAGTATCTTATGGTATCATATTGCCTATATATATATACCATTGCAGCAGCAGCAATGCAGCAGCTGCAGCAGAAGCATGCAGCAGCAGCAGCAGTTAAATGCAGCAGCAGCAGCAGTTAAATGCAGCAGGAGGGGAGGGGGCCGGGCATTGTTGGGGTGGCTTACTGCATCCATATTGCACCTGCCCAGCTCATCATCCCTTGTGTGCAGTCAGATGATACCCCTACTACTATTTTGTCCTGCATACTATAGTTATATGTTCAGTCACAGTTTATAACTAGTATTCTTTCCATAGCAGTAGCAGAACCATTCGTTTGAGTATCAGTCCAATATTGGTCCTATATCACTTGGGTATGTGATAGACCTTAGACTTCATCTTTTTCTTTTTAAATGAATTGTCTACACAAATAAGTACTTATCAAAAATCTGTTGTTTTCTGTGTATGGAGTGTTTTGTTGGCATGGGATGATGGCTTTTGAATTACATTGGACTAAAAACTGAGAATTAGTACACTGTTTGTGTTTACTGATTTAAGGATGATTAAATCATTAGGTTTAATCCTATGTCATGTCTGGGTTTAAGTTATATGTTATGATTCATGTTGGCATGGGGATTTTGGTTTTTGAATTTGAGCTGTTACATTCTTTTACATTCTGTTACATATACTTACCAGATGGCACCCATGACCCGAGGAGCGGCACGTCGTTTGAAGAAAACAGTGAATGCTGAGGTGGCTCCTCCTACAGTTGAGGAGGAAGTGGCACCGGTTGCTAGTGAGACTGGGAGTTCTAGTCATCCAGCACCGGTAGCTAGTAATGCCGAGAGTGCTTTTGATGCAGTCCTGGCAAGGGACGACGCCTCTCCTCGCACCAAAAATCTCGCTTTTCGGAGGTGGTTGCGTGAAAGTATCACTGAGCGTTTGCGTGAGCAGCGTGGCAAGCATTAGCTATTAGTACTTATTTGTATTAGACTATTTTTATTGGGTTGTTTTTGTTTTAGACTATTTGTATTGGACTACATATATGAATTAGAACTGTGTCAATCTCTGGATTATATTGGACTACGACACCGCGGTAATATAGTTCCTGCAGCCATTCGACTGGCGAGGCAGAAACTATGTATCCGTAGATAAAGTGGACTGTCCTCCGACCCTCATCCCTCGGCAATGATGATACGACAACCAACCGGAGAGGATACTCCGAGAGATCCATCTGGGAGGGACGTATAATCTGAGAGATCACCTTTACAAGAATTATATCAGTAGTAGGATTGAGTGCTGGAGGAGATGTTATCAGAGTATACGTCCTACTCAGATGGGTCTCTCACCGTTACTATTTTTTTCTGACAGCATGGTGGATGTGCTCCGTCCACAGATTCTGGCTTCGAGCCAAAACTTTATAGGAATACTTATTTATATTGGACTATTTTTATTGGGTTGTTTTTATTTTAGACTATTTGTATTGGACTACATATATGAATTAGAACTGTGTCAATCTCTGGATTATATTGGACTACGACACCGCGGTAACATAGTTCCTGCAGCCATTCGACTGGCGAGGCAGAAACTATGTATCCGTAGATAAAGTGGACTGTCCTCCGACCCTCATCCCTCGGCAATGATGATACGACAACCAACCGGAGAGGATACTCCGAGAGATCCATCTGGGAGGGACGTATAATCTGAGAGATCACCTTTACAAGAATTATATCAGTAGTAGGATTGAGTGCTGGAGGAGATGTTATCAGAGTATACGTCCTACTCAGATGGGTCTCTCACCGTTACTATTTTTTTTCTGACAGTATGGTGGATGTGCTCCGTCCACAGATTCTGGCTTCGAGCTAAAACTTTGTAGGAACTTTGCTGGAAAGGTTCCTGACAGCATGGTGGTCTCCTCTGTCAAAGTATCCGTGCTCATCCCACATGGGTTGTGGGACGAGCACGGATACTTTGACAAACGAGACTACCATGCTGTCAGGAACCTTTCGCTCGAGCTATACACCAAAGATGTCCACTTGAGCTCCGGAACAAAGTTTTGGCTCGGAGCCAGAATCTGTGGACGGAGTACATCCACCATGCTGTCAGAAAAAAATAGTAACGGTGAGAGACCCATCTGAGTAGGACGTATACTCTGATAATATCCCCTCCAGCACTCAATCCTACTACTGATATAATTCTTGTAAAGGTGATCTCTCAGATTATACGTCCCTCCCAGATGGATCTCTCGGAGTATCCTCTCCGGTTGGTTTGTGTTCTGAGCCATCCGTTCTCACAGAGGGTCCTTTTTTGGATTCTATATTTTGTATTTTGGTTTCTGTATTTTGGTTTCTATATTTTGTATTTTGGTTTCTGTATTTTGTTACATTCTTCAGATACTAGATACGATAAGAACATATACATTCTTTTACATTCTGTTACATATACATTCTTTTACATTCCGTTCTCCTACGTATGTTGAAGAAAACCTCTGTACTTTCTCCGGGTCATGCCGCCGGCTGTGCTGCTTCCCCCTCCTATTCCTGCCTCCTTCTTTTTTGCCTACTCTACACTTGAGCTGGATATCATGTGTGGCTGAGAGAGTCAAATAAGAAGAATGG
Source organism: Iris pallida (assembly GCA_029216955.1). NCBI lineage: Eukaryota > Viridiplantae > Streptophyta > Magnoliopsida > Asparagales > Iridaceae > Iris > Iris pallida. Next base: position 12,490,180 of record JANAVB010024597.1, on the reverse strand, counting down.
AAGCAGGGACGAGCAGATGGGTCTAGAGCCATCGTGGAGGAGAGGACGTATACTGTGATAATATCTTCTCCAACATTCGATCCCACTACTGATATTATTTCTGTAAGTGTGATCTCTCAGAGTATACGTCCTACTCAGATGTATCTCTTGGAGTATCCTCTCCGGTTTGGTTGTCTTCTGAGCCATCCGTTCTCACACTTAAAATACAGGGATTGGATTCTGTGTTTCGTATTTTCGGCGAACCCAGGGATTGGATTCTGTATTTTGTTTTTTGGTTTCTGTATTTTGTTTCCAGCTCCATTTGCATTAATCTACGGTACGACATGGTGATCAGGACATATATAGTCCCTGTAGCCATTCGACTGGCGAGGCAGAAACTATGTAGCCGTAGATAAGTTGACTGTCCTCCGACCCTCATCCCTCGGCAATGATGATACGACAACCTATCACTATATCTTATATAGTAGTAGATGATGTCTTAGTATTACATTATGTGAGTTCATCTTGATTCTGTTACGTTCTTCAGATACTAGATACGATAAGATCATATACTACACCATATGTACAGAACATAGATGATTCACACTAATGTATGCTAGAATAAATTTTGGGTTGTGTATTCTGAGCCATCCGTTCTCACACTTGAAGATAAATTTTCAGTATAACGACGGATATTAGGTTACTCTTCAGTATAATTGATGTCTATTCTTGGATAATTGGTGTGCATTAAATTCGTATGTGCATATTTCGTCTATGTGATTTTTGGATATATACCTACGCTGGATTATAAGCGATGATCTGATATACAAAGGAGGTGCTGCCGAAATTTTTGTAGACATTTGGATACATTGTATGTTCGGATATTTTTTTTATGTTTGGATAATTTAATGTTGGATATTGGATATATTGTGTTGGTAATATTTTGTTGGATATTGGTGTCGGATATGGATATTTTGCATATGGATATATGGTGTTGGATATTGGATACGTTGGATATTCGTGTTGGATATGGATATATGGTGTTGTATATGGATATTTTGCATGTTTGATATTGTGTTGTATGTGTTGTATAAACAGGAAAGAGTCTGTTTGCAGTATTTTTTTTCAAAAATTAGAAGTTAGCGACGGACTGGCGACCACTCAGCGACGGATAGTCCATCGCTAACTGGAGAAACTGAGTTTAGCGACGGAGTGGCGACGTAAAAACCGTCGCTACCTGGAGCATTTCAATAAAGCGACGGATTGGCGACGGACTATCCGTCGCTAACTGTAGGAATTTAATGTATCGACGGATTGGCGACGTAATATCCGTCGCTACCTGGAGTATTTTACATTGAGCGACGGTTTAGTGACGGAATGTCCCTCGACCTGGTTCTGTTTGATGTCCATAAATTTTGCAGTTAGCGACAGATGTTTTGTCGCTAATACGACGCTAATCCGTCGTACACCTCGGCGGATTAGCGACGGCATAACGACGACCTGCCGTATAGGAAAATCTCTGATACGCTTTTACCGACAAATTTACGACGGATTAGCGACGGATATTGCGTATCAGAATATCACTGATACGGTTTTGCCGACTCTTGAGCGACGGATTTTTCCGTCGCTAACCCTATATCCTGATACATGTTTTGACGAAAGCTAGTCGGTAATCCGTCGCTATATATATTTAAATGCACCGACGGTATTCCGTCGCTAAGTCATCGCTGAGCGACGGAGTAGCGACGGATATGTTTTAGCGACGAGGTTATTCCCGACGGCTGTTTTACCAAAATATCCGTCGGTATTTATTTTTGGCGACGGACTACCGACGGATAAGGCCGTCGGTAAATCCATGTATTTTGGTAGTGTTTATTTCACCCCACGGTGTCACATTCATTTTTTAACTTAAATTATGGGTACCCTGTCGACCAAAATTTGTCAGCACCAAATATGGACATGGCCCACATTGAGTCTACTACCCGCATGACACTTGTGTCCCATTTATAGGAATCCCCATGTGCTACTTATTTACTCATGAACATCCACACCTATTTTTATTCAATTATTTCACAATGTCCAATTTTGATCCAACCCGGCTTGAATGAACCCAGCCCCAGCTCCGTGTTACTCTCCATCACCATCACCATCACCCTCAGCCTCATTACCCTTGAAACATATCAAGTACTCTTCAACTTATTTTTTATATTTAATAGAAATTTCTATTGATATTTAATCCTATAGGAATAACCTAATTTTTCCTATAATAAAATACTAGCCATATGTTCCTCCCATTTAATCCTATCCATTAATTCCTACATGTAAACTTTTCCCTCCACCCTTTCACATTGGCCGGCCCTGACTTTAATGAGAGAACCACCTTTTTCTCTCTCTCCCTCTCATTTCAATTATTACTCTTTCTCTCTCTTTCTAAACATTTTTTTTTCATACACAACACCAACAGCAGGCCAACTTCACCAACCAGCCTTCCCCGAGCTCAGCCCCCCTTGGACGAAGCTCCGCCGTGGCCGAGCTCGGCCATCGACTCTACCTTCTCTTCTCCTCCTTATTCACAATGAATCACTATCATCACCACCATCATATCACCATTCGACCACCTCCATTCCACCGACCAACACCTTAGCCAACACCACCACCTCCATCCCGCCGTGGCCACGCCGCCCCTCGTCGCACCTCCGCCGCACAGCCCCGCGTGCAGTCCCGCACGCAGCCCCGCGTGCAGCAATGGGCAGCAGCTGGCCGGGAACCGCAGGCCGCGCACGCACGGACGGTGTAGCGCCGCCGCCGGCCGTACACCGGCGTGGACGACCCCCACAAGGGTGTGCCCCACCCCGGCAAACTCTTCCCTGGCGGCCACCGTCCTTCGGGATGCGCCGTGGAGGCGATTCTTGCGTTTCGCACGAAGTTCCGTCGTAATGCGCGCGGGATCGATCCAGAATTTGCGTTCCGTCGCAGCGACTTCGTGCGCATTTTCTTAGAAATCCGACCGATGGATCGGCAATTTATTTGCTCGGTCACAATCTTGGAATATACACCTTCACCTCTGTCAATTTTAATCCGTTGATTTTATCGTTTGATACATCAAAATCGGCCACCAAGTTGACCGTTTAAATTGTATTAATTTTGAACAGTTTCACGGGGTCAACTTCGTCAGCTTGTACCTCCACCACCGCAGCTCCATTTGGCGTGCTACCAGTTCTTATGCGAAACTGGTATAACCCTCTTGTTATCCCTCCAGTTTCGTTTTATTGTGAGCTTGTTTGATTGGTTGAATTCGACGCCAAAGTTGGTCGTCCGAATTCGTAATTTTCAACTTGTAAAATTTTATTTTTGAACACGAGACTCCAGATTTCATTTCTGACACCACCAGTAGATTTGTGGCGTCGTTCTGGCATATTTTCATATAAAATTTGTTAGATTTGGAGGACGTGAGCCCTGGCACGTTTTTCGGTGCAAAGTGGGTCCCACAGTCCGGGTCAACAGAACTTTTTGATGCCGGCTCATCGAAATCCAATTCCGGATACACCGTTGAGTTCATATGGTCATTCTGGACTCTTTGACATATAATTTGCTAGGTTTTGGTGGACATTGGATCCGACACGCATTTTGGTGCAAGTTGGATACCAATATCCGGGTCAACAGGTCATTTTGAGATCGGCTCATCGGAATCCAATTCCGGATACACCGTTGAGTTTGTATCGTCATTCTAGACTCGTTGACATGTAGTTTACTGAGTTTTGAGAGCGATGGCTCCGGCATGCATTTCCGTGCAAACCGGAATTCCAAGTTCTGGTCAACGGACCAAATTGAGATCGGGTCAATGGAATCCAATTCTGGAAATACCGTTGGGTTCGTATCGATATTCTGGTTTCGTGGACATATAATTTGTTATGTTTTGTAGACTTGTTTTCTTGCACATTTTTCGGTGCAAAATGGCTCCGACACGGATACCGTTTTGACCCGAAATTACCTTTTTGTCCTTGTGTCCAAATTGGACCGATGGGTAGGCTATCCTAGCTAATTTGACCATTCTGGACACGTTGGCGATGTTTATTTTATCGTTCGACAATATTTGTTGATAGTTTCTCTGAGTTTAACCTTTTTATAAATAATTAATAATTAATTCTTATAATGTTCGTATTTCGGGATTAGTACAACGAAACTGAGATCAGTCAATTCCAGAGATCTCACATCGCTGAAATTGACAAGCTGAACACGTGAATCACTATAATAAGATTATCAACTTTACCGTTGATCATCTTATCTGGATTTGCGTGTCATAAGTTTCGATGTACGAATAACGAAGTACACTTTATATCTTTAACAATTAGACTAGAAATGACCCTGTTTGACCAGTTGACCCAAAGTCAACTGTAAGTCAACACTTGGCCTAGTTTGACTAGATTATTGACCGGAGTTGACCTAGAGTTGTTTTGACTTGGAAGAACCTAGGTTAATATAGACTGTTTGTAGAGATTCATTTATTACAACTTGAACATCTTGTAACATGTGTTGCTTTAAATAGGACTCTATGGCTTCAGTTGGACACCTATATTTATCAGTTGTTCAGGTTATCAGGCGAGTATATTCCCTGATCATTTTATATCCTACTTAGAATTATTTTCTGTATTAAATTACTTTACTTGTTACTGTCACGTTGGTCACACGGATTAGTACTCTATGGATCTCTTCTTGAGATGTTATCCTTAGGGAGCATCGGGTACTACATGTTCTGTGCGTTTCACTTACATGGCGTATCACTATGCTTCATTGGTTCTTTGATCACTTGTGACATATACTCTTATGATCACAGAGTCTCCTAGAATCCTTATCCCATTTACTAGGTATCCTAGAATCTCCTAGAATCCCCATTTATGGGACATCCATGTATCACCCTTCGGGGGCCTTTGCATGGAATCATAACATAACCTGGTTGGATCCTTGTGTATTGATTGGAGGTACGGGGGAGTAGAAGTAGACATGTGAATAATATCCAAGTAGTATCTCATCAGAATCTTTCCATAGTGTCTCATCAGAATCTCCTATGTCATTTACATGTCTATATTATATTCTGACTCACTAGCCACTGTTAGTCTCTATTTAAAGTAGATATTTCTATTACAGCTCTCTCTCTGTTTACATACTGCATTTCCTTCAGTACCTGTATCATACTTTACTGCATGATTATATTTTCTAACCTGCTATGAACTGTTGAGATGTACTGTGCTCGTTCCTGTCCTGACTGGACCTGTTGATAAATTTTATAGATAGCCTGGAGGTTGCCTGCTAGCCTAGAGGAGACACAGTTGAGATTGTATAGATAGCTAGGGTTTTGCTCATAGTTCATTTTCAGTTGTCTTGAGTTGTATTTATGGATTACTGTATTTGAGTTTTGAGATGTATTTCTGGGTTGTGTATCTTAGACACTTAGACTTCTATCTGCTGTATCTCTTTTGGATTTAATGTTTTATCTATCTTCTATTATGCTCTACCTTAGATGTGATTGAGTTTACATTCTGCTATGTCACCCCAATTCGGGGAGTATAAACTGTTTAGCTTTATATTGTTAGATGTTGTGACATAGGACAGTGTTCTACCGTCGACATTGCGGCGTAGGCTGGACGTACCCACTTCTCATGCCCTTACTTTAGGTTGCGGGTCGTGATATTATACATTATGCATTCATGTCTATCATTACATGCATTCATATCAAGCATTCATTATATACTTTCATGCATACATTGTATATCATTCTTTCATTCATGCATTGCTTATATGCATTATATTAATTGCATTCCTACATGCTTGCATTCAACCATATATATACATTAATATAAAGAGAATATATATCATATATATTATTTTATTCATCTAACATATCATGCATTACATACTTTATATTCATTTAATATCCATACTACATAGGCTCACAGGTTACACAAAATGCATATATCGTATAGTCACTCTTTTACTTAAAAACAATACTGTACCAATTGGGCATTCACTAAATTCTAGGATTAAAGTATGTCGTATCCCTTTGTGTTAGCTTTCCGAAACTTTAAACGGATCGCATTTTCGTGCCCGAAAGCTCCCGGAATCGCGAAAATACCGAAATACGTTCGTCTTTCGTACAGCTGACACTCAAATAATTCTATAGAAAGTTACAAAAAAAATATGGCTTATTAAAATATATATTTGGAAAGCTAACTTCGATACGGTTCTTTTAAAAAAAACGGGAGATAAATAGAAATTCTAAGCTAAAAGTTATGACATTTCTAAGTTGCTTTGGTTAATAAAAATGTGGATGAATATTATGACGGATTTGACAAAAGAACACATATAGGCCAAGATACTTGGATACAAACATAGGTATCCAAATTAAACTCATTCTAACCATCCTAACTAAGATCAATCCACTCTCTAACCATTATAAAACTAAATTTAAATATCTATTTAAACTATTATCATACATACAATCATACATACATACACATGGGGTGTCCTAATTTGGGATCTATCAAGTAGGACACAAGACACATATCTAAAATCCTCAAGAGAGTTCCAAATGGCCTCAAATTTGAATCTAAATGGGACACATGCATGAGGATGGATCCTACGGATTCAAAACTAATTTATATGCAAAGAAAATCGATTTAGAGGATGGGTTTTACCTATTGGGAGTGGAATCCCAATAAAATCCTTTAGGATACGGCTCCGATACGAAGATCCCTCAAAGTGGACACTCCTCCTTGCACTCCTCTTCTAATCCTTGGTAGCACTCTTCCCTTGGAGAATGGGAATGATTGAGGGAAGGTTTGGTGAAGGAATGATTTGATTTGGAGATCACATCAATGGGAAGGCTCTCTGAAATTGGGGAAGAACGAAAGAAAAATAAAAGAGGCAAGATTGTAATGAATGAAATGAATCATTCTCCCCTAAAGGTGGCTGCCATAAAGAGGCCATTAGGGCTAATGGAAAATGTCCTAATTGCCCCTCTCTAGTCTCATATGGTTAAGTCTAGACTAGGTTCAAGATTGGGGTCAAAATGATCTAGTTTTGAGTCTCTAACTTAACCATTCTAATATGATAAAAATTAGTTTAATTAACTAACTTAATGTTGGGTTTTGTGAGCCATGCTTAACTTAATATTGGGTCCCATCTAGAGTTCAAGCTACCCGGGTCACAACACAAGTCGGAACGAGACGAAACTCAAACCCGACTAAACAAATCCAATAAAAACAATATTACAAATATAAATTTTTTTCCAAAATATTCAAATATGACAAATGACCAAAATCATAATACATCAATTTATATATCATTAAAATAATCTAAAATTTACCAATTAATCAAAATCTTAAATAATTCAAAAGTCACAAAATGACCAAAATATCCTTAGCCTAAAAAGTTGTAAATAGTCATTCTAATCACATTGTTAGGTCCCCATGGTCATGGTTAGTCTCTAAGCTTAACAATACTAGGGATTAACTAGTTAACCATCAAAATCATAATTCAACATTTTAAATATTTTTAAAATGATGAAAAAAATTACCAAAAATCACAACATGAGTTAAATCTTATTATTGATTAATCAAAATTATAAAAGTTCAAAATTACCCTCATTTTAGAAAAGTCGGTGTTACAAGTCTACCCTCCTTAGAAGAATTTCGTCCTCGAAATTAAGATGGTCGTACTTTTTTTAGAGTCTCGTCCCCAACAATCATGGTCTCAGAACTTACCTAAATCATACGATTAAAAATGATGGCATACAGGATCATGGCATATGGTGGTAGTGAAAGTCTCATCTAGGTATACTAGTCATGCTAACCAATAGGGTCATAGGGTATCAAACATACAAGCAATCGGGGGTGTTAAACTGGAAAAGATACAGAAATAACAAATTATCAAAACTGTAAGGCAGTCTACCATCCTATATAAAAACTGGTACTTATCAGAAAATAAAATAAGATAACTACCAATTATCTATAAACGGGTACTATTCAAAGAAAAATCAAAATCAAAAGTTAAAGAATGAAAGTCAATTGCATTGAAATCCAATCACAATATATATATATATATATATATATATATATATAGAGAGAGAGAGAGAGAGAGAAAAAAAAATATATATATATATAGAGAGAGCGTTAGAGAGGGAAAAGCTAGCATTATGTAAAGGTTATGTGGTTAGTGTGTGTATGGGTGTATGTGGACATGTTCATAGGGTTAGATAGTAGACGTGTGTGTGTGTGTGTGAAATATACATGAAAGTGTATAGGAGGATTTAGGTTTCAAAACAATAGCTATCAAGTTACACTACTCATGGCATATTGGTTAAACAATCTACAATGCACAACCTATTTACTCATAACATGCATGGCTAACCATATATACATATATCTATATGTATAGAGAGGTAGAGATTTAGTTATGTATCTATATACATTATAACATGTATGCATAAACTATATATATATATATATATATATATATATATAAAAATATATATATATATATATATATATATATATATATATATATATATATATATGAACATAACATAGAGATGAAGGGTTAGGTTTACATGGCAGTTGTGAACATTAGTGTACATTAGTGTAGAGTGTCAAGAGTACAGGGGTTATAACTTAAAATGAAAGGTTCAATCAATCAGTTCAGTTTAACATTACATATTAAATCTGAAATTGAACTAAACATTTAAAATCAATGTGAAAAATGTTAACATGTATTCAGTTTTAGGATTTTGGAGAAATTCGAACATCAAACCAACCCAATGTTTATCATAACCTAACATGTAAAAATATGAAACCTAACATTATATCCCTATATACAACAATGTATATACCTCAAAATATTACATTTAAAAACAACAATTTGAACTAATATTTAAAATCCAGTATTAAGGGTTAATATGCACACGGTCTTAGATTTGACAATTTCAAACACAAAACTCAATCAATTTCTTGAAGAATTGAAACCCTGTATATAACATACATGTGCAGTGATGTAACAAAACTAATAACATGAAATTTATATTTAAATTACGAATTTAAGCTGAAAAAAGCAGAGAACCAGAAATACTGGAGTTTTGAGAATTTAAACATAAACAACATATTAATATATATTTAGATAGGTTGGTAATCAAAGTGTAGCATGCATACGTGTCAGACAAAGTGTCCGTGTCCACTATATATATTCTCATGTCCCAATATAAAAATTAAATTCTATATCAAGACCAACATTTAGATTCCTACCAAGATTGCAAAGCAGGTGATTGATGTAATCAATACAGTTTTATTATTATTATTATTTAATACAAGAATAATAGCAAGAAGAAAATAACGATAAAATTTGTTCTGCTTACCTGTTTAAAAGAAGGAACCATTTTGAAACCATAGCTATAATATCAAATCCAAGATAAGGTCTAGCAAAATCATCGATTTATTATTTTAAGAAAAGATTCATAGTAAGAAGTTACACAAAGGTTTATAATACCGCTAAAGCTACTCCTACTCCTAAGTTAAATAATGAGAAACAAAACAAACAAAACAATTTTTTTTGAAAGACTGAACAAAAGTAGAGAAAACTTGTTCAAGAGCATTTAAGGTACAATCAGATAATCATATACGTCTATTAAAAATTATGGTGCTCCAAATCCTTGTCGTGCTAGTAAGCAAACCTACGATAATCACAGAGTCCTTGACTAAGGTACATACCTCTAGGTTCATGGTATTTAAAATTTTCGCATTGCCGCATGCGACGACGAAAACCTTAAATTTCCACACCCGAAAAATAGGTCCAAAATCTGACTATATGTCCTCACTATGCCAGCTAACATGACTATCGAAGATTCTAGATCCCATAACTGAGGTGACCTAGCACATATAATTTTCTCAGAAAAAAGAAAACAAACATAACAAAAGAGCAACTGGACAAAATTAATCAATCAACAAGGAACAGATGGAATCGGATTTCAAGATAGTTATAAGAGACAATTGTGGGAATTGAATCGAGAAGAACAAAACTTGCAGCAATATCTCCAATGGTCTGTACATCCTTGACTGTCCTAGCAAAAGCTCGCCCTCGCTGGTTTCCTCTGGCCTGTAGCTGATGCTGCACGAACCGCTGCTGCTGAAAGAAATCAGGAATGACGGAAAAAAGGTCTCTGTACAGGCAGAGGTACACCTCCAATGTAGCAGAAATGCCAACCTAAGTCGGCACAACTGGAGCTGCAGTCTCGAGGCCCTGATGAACAGGACAAGAGGTGGCCAGCCTCTCGATAGTATCCCCCGAACCGGAGCGATGAGATCGCGTCTCCATAACCATCATGAAGACAGATCAAAACGAGAAGCAATTTCTGAGAATGAAGCGAAAATTCAAAGGAGGAAAATTTATTTCAAGAGAAGTCAATATGCAACAATTTAGATATGGGAATCTGATTATGAGTTTTCCTAGCGTGATTGAGTATCCTCAAAAATATCCTAATCCTACTGCAGGCTGTAGTGATACTCTAGTTCGAATACCACTACATAAACTCGACCTGTATGGGCGACCACTAAAAACGTGTCACGACCCGTACCCTAGAGTAAGGGCACGAGACGTGGGTACGTCCAGCCTACGCCGCAATGTCGGCGGTAGAACGCTGTCCTAGGTCAAACATCTAACAATATAAAGGTACCTGTATAGTATATACTTTTTGAATGGAGGTAACATAGCAATACAGTCTCAATCACATCTAAGGTAGAGCATGATAAAAGATAGATAAAACATGAAATCCACAAGAGAGATGCAGCAGATAGAAGTCTAAGTGTCTAAGATACACAAACCCAGAAAATATCTCAAATCTCAAATACAGTAATCCATAAAATAAATACAACTCAAGACAACTGAAATAACTATCTATACAACTTCTACTGTGTCTTCTCTAGGCTAGCAGGCAACCTCCAAGCTATCTGTAAAATTTATCAACAGGTCCAGTCAGGACAGGGGTGAGCACAATACATCTCAACAGATCATAGCAGGTTAGAAAATATAATCATGCAGTAAAGTAAGATACATGAACTGAAAGAAAGTACAGAATGTAAACAGAGATAGAACTACAATAGAAATATCTACTATAAGTAGAGAGCTACCAGTGACTAGTGATTTAGAGTACAAAGTCGACATGTGAACGGGTTGATTTGTGCATGGCTATACTAAAGAGGCGTACATGGCTATTCTACTTTGGAATTATTCACATGACTATTTATACTCTCCCGTACCCCCAATCAATACACAAGGATCCAGCCAGGTTACGTTATGATTCTATGTAATGGCCCGCAAGGGGTGATTGTAACGTCCCAGTCCCAAAATACGTAGGACTAGGAACGTAGACATGCCAGCTGTATTCATACGAAGTACATGGGCCTCGTATGGATACATAAGCTATAAAATGCAGTAGAACCATAACTAATCTCATCCACACAAAATAAATGAATAAAAGATCTCATATCAACAACTATGAAATTGTCATTTGGAACATGTAGTTGGGCGGAGACAAATCCACTACCAACTATGAAAAGAAATACATAACAAAAGAATGATTTTGACGAGCGAAGCGAAGACGATCCAAATACAATCATCCTCGAAGAAATAGCAATGATAACAGCTAGAGCTAGAATACCTGCGAAAGACAATAGCACACACTTGGCGAGATAACCAGGTCCTCAGATGGACGTAACAACATACATAATATCATGCCATATAAACTGAATAAATACTGCTCAAATAAATAAGTCAATTGAATTTATAACATGGTCCAATACGCACCTACTGAATGAGCGTACCATCCCCCCAACCAAACAAGGACAGGAGATGGTAAACTAATTCACGGTGACGCATCTTTCCATACTATGAATCTAATATGGTATCCGGACCCCAACAAGGTTCAATACCTTCTCATCGAAGTAGTAAGTCACACCTACAACCAAATAAGGACAAGATGTGACAAACTAATCCGTGACAAGTTATTGTTCCAAGCCACGGTCAGATACAAGTACCCAAACCAAAAGTACTCGTACCTAACGGATAAAGGTAGTCTACCGTTCTAAGTGAAATGTAGTTAAGAACAATCCTTTCTACGCATGGGCCCTGGCTAAATAGGATCGGCATAGTCCCTCCTTGGGGCACTAGAGGCCCAATCAATAAAAGTATGACGTTCCACAGAATCGTCAGTGGCCGTCAGTAATCATGGGTCATCAACCCCGTATCTCCAGCGGAGAGTCCGGGTCACAAGGGTAGTGCATCGAAGCCCATACGCTAAGAAATTGTCCTCCCCGCCCAATGCCTACTGTGTTGTATCCATAACACAAAACCACTATAACCGCTAAGTCAAACTAGCCGGCAACCTCTATTAGCGATTATTCCTGTCGCACGGCTTGTACGTACTGGTGGCCAGCCAATCACGCACTTCCGTGCTCTATATACGACACACAACTTCGTGGTACAATGTGTCAAGGCCAATGAATGCAACACACATGGTGGTCCCTTAAATCTAGGTTTAATTTATAGGAAAATAATACACAGCAGGAAATATAAATGAACAGTAAGTTCTAACAGGTTATGCCATGTATCACAGTTAATTTTATATAAAGAAAATAAATAATGCATGAAATATGAGCTAAAATAAATAGACAGTAAATGGCAAGGTGTCTTGCCTGGTAGGACGTCTGGTGTACTGCAATGATCAAGGTGGCACGAACTGCAACTTCGATGTAACCACTATGCAAGGTGACCTCTGATGGTAGCACGGATAGTTCTATTGGGTCCAGAAGGGTCAAATTGGTTAGGGTGGACATAAGGTAGTCTCGAAATGGGCGAAGGAATAAGAACAATAGGACTTGGATACGGACAGGAGAAAATCAAAGAAAATAAATATTTATATATACGAGTTTTAGAAAATATTTATAATCCTAAAACTAGTTTTCATAAGTCAAAATATTTTTAGGTAAAATATGTTGTAAATCGTTTTTAGGTAAAAAGACATAAATAAGTTACCACAAATAAATAAAAATATATGAAAAAAATATTTTGACATACCTAGAACGAGATGACAATTTTTGGTATTAGTGAACACAATAAAAATAATAAGGATAATTAAATACAAAATACCATTATAAATAAAAAAAATTTGTTTTTAACATACTAATATACAGTAATCCTATATATATAAAAAAACATATCCCCTTCTATAAAATAATAGCAATAGTAAATTAATTTCATAATTGTACTACACTACAGTGGTTGTAAAGAAACAAAGAGAAAGAATAAGAATAAGTATAATAATATTATTATTAAAAATAATAATAATACTAATAATGATAATGATAATAATTATGAGGATAATAATAATAATGATGATAATAATAATATTAATAATAATAAAGATGATAATAATAAAACAGAACCTAACAACTAATAACAAAATCTAAACCAAAATAAAAATAATAAAACTAAAAATAAAACACAAATCACCAACCCAACTACAACTGAGAAGAGAGAGAGTGAGGAACGGAAGAGAAGAGAGCAGAGAAGTGAAGGATGGTGAGAAGAAGAAAGCGAGCGGGAGAGAGGAGAGAAATCGAGGAAGAGGGTGAGGAGAAATCGAGGGGGTAGCGGTGAGCGGAGGCGCGGCTGAGCTCGTCGGCGGGCGGCGCCGGAGGAGGAAGAAGGGGTCGTTCGGCGCATGTGCGGCGGAGATCCGACGGGCTGGGGTTTGGCTCCGGCGGGTGCGTGGATCTAGTGGAGAGGGCGGCTTCTCGTGAGAGCGGCGGGACCGGAGGGGAACACACGTGCGACGGAGCCGGAGTAAGGCGACGGCGGCGCGGGGGTTTCAGGAAGAGGGCGGCGTGCGGTGGTCCGACGGGGCTAGCGGCCAAGGACGGGCGGCACCGAGGAAGGTGAGTCGAAGATAGGGTTTTAAATTTGTGATTTTTGTTTAGGAAATTTGGGGTTGACAACGACGGGCGGTGTCGATGGGTGATTTTGGCCGGGACAGCGGTGATGTGTTTGGCCGAGGTAGCTGTGAGCGAGGCTTTGGGAATGATGTAGAGGATGGCAGTGTAGGTCTTGGTGGCAGCGGTGGTGTGCAATAATGGCCGTCGACGACGGTGGCGGTAGAAGATGGTGGTCAGGCCAAGGAGGTGGTGATGATCAGTGGCTGGATTGGGTTCTGGCTGTTGCAGATGGCGGGGGTTTTAGAATAGGGTTAGGTTAGGATTTTGATGATGTCGGGGTGTCCGACATGGGCTAGGTTGCTGTGTCGAGATCGTGTCCGACATGTGGACACGAAGAAGGTGAAAAAGTAATTGTAATAGAATTAAAAATTATGGAAGGGAAGGGGGACACCGACACGATGCACGGTTTGGGTTGTGGAAATTTGGTGGATGAATAATGAATTGGAGGAGTACCTGCCTATTTATAGGATGTGGGAATTCCCTGATAACGATTAGGTGTAGTTTAAACCCAAAATAGATAATTCGCAGTTTAATTTAAAAGCAATCAAATCCAAATCTAAATACATATTCAATTTAAATCAAATTAAATTTTTGTTTAAAAATCAAATAGGATGAATCAAATTTCAAATATTTATTTATTTATTTAAATAAATACATAAATTTAAATCAAGATTTAAATTGCCATAATAATTCTGAAATATATTTTTCAAAAATACTAATATAATAATTTCAAAAATTATATTATTATTTAAAATAAACTAATAAATAATTACAAATATGTATGTATCCACAAATAATGTTTTCATAATTATGCCTTTCTAGTATACAATAAAAATATTAATTATTTATTAATAGCTGCTAAAACAAAAAGGCTTTTTATAGCAAGAATAATAATTATATATAATATTTTCAAGGTGTATAATAAAATAGAAAAATATTTTTCTAAAATATGTACACTCGCACATATTCGCACTCGACGAGTAAGAGAAATAAATTAAAAGGTTGTGCTCGACGTATAATACGACTACGCGACGTATATTACAAAATTTTAAATCAGTACTAAATTTAAAAAAAATAGTAAAAATTTTAGGGGTTTTACAGTGATACATGATAGGCCCATAAATGGGTGATCTGGGAATGCCCATAAATGGGTGATTCAAAAAAGAGTCTGTGATCATGAGAGTACATGTCACAAGTGATCAATGAACCGTGAAGCATAGTGATACACCATGTAAGTGAAACACACAGAACATGTAGTATCCGATGCTCCTGAGGGAATAACATCTCAAGAAAGGATCCATATAGTACTAATATGTGTGACTAACGTGACTGTATCAAGTAAAGTAATTTAAAACAGGAATATAATTCTAAACAGGATATGAAATGATCAAAGAATGTACTCGCCTAGTTTCTGAGTGTCCAAGATGAAAGTACTGTCCGAGGAGTGGTGTCTGGCTCCTATTCAGAACAACACAAGTCACAACAAGTCTAAAATGGTAACATAAAGTTCTACTATGTATTCTACATGATTCTAGGTCAATCTAGACCAAAGTCAACTCTTGGTCAACTCTTGGTCAACTCTGGTCAACCCTAGAAGTCAAACTAGGTCAACTATAGTCGAACTAGGTCTAACAAGTCTAAATTAGGTCAAACAAGTTATTCTAGGTCTAAACAAACTAAGTATATGCAAATCAAGTATCCAAGATAGCTACTAACTCATAGCCTAAGTCACTTGCTAAACCAAGCACAAAACTAAACCATAAGCTAACAAGACACACAAACTTAGTCATATAATGTATATATATTATTCACATTCACATATTCATATACATAGATATATATAGGAAAGCTATATATATCAGCACATACATATATATATATATATATATATATATATATATATATATAGAGAGAAAGAGAGGTAAAAGAGTAAGTAAGTATGTGTGCGTTTGGCATTTGTGTGAAAGGATATGTGTTAATGTTCTAAAATTTAGTGATAAGTAGGTGTATGTGACATGGGATACATGATGTCAAAGGGTGTATGAATGCATGTGTGTAAAAGGTTATAGGTTAACTCAGTTTATAGAAATGCATACATACATATTTACCTTGTATTCATACATACATACATATCATGTATATTATATTTATATGATACATACATGTATACTTGTATTATATTAAACTTATATTAATGCATATTAGATACCTGTACTTATATTAACATATTTCAAACATTCATTTCATTCATGCATCTATGCATTACCTACATGTTTTATACATATGCATACATTGTATATTCATATCATTTCATACATTAACATAGAGACATACAAATATGCACACATCATATATTTCATACCTTGTATTACCTTACATATCATGTTATATATTATCATTCATTCCTTTCATATATTATATTATCCTTAAGTTGAATACATCATATATGGATACAATATATTATCTTACATGCTTGCATTCATATATTACATTCTATATTACCTATATACATGTATTTCCTCCATTCATTCATGCTTGCATCATATACTCTACATTACCATACACGTTATCATTATATATTGCATTACAATATTTATACATTATGCATTCATATCTATTATTACATATATATCTTGCATTCATATCAAGCATTCATTATATACTTTCATGCATATATTGTATATCATTCTTTCATTCATGCATTGCTTATATGCATTACATTAATTAAAATCCTACATGCTTGCATTCAACCATATATATACATTAATGTAAAGAGAATAAATATATCAAATATATATATATTATTTCATTCGTCTAACAAATCATGCATTACATAGTTTATATTTATTTAATATCCATACTACATAGGCTCATAGGTTACATAAAATGCATATATCGTATAGTCACGCTTCTACTTAAAACCAATACTGTACCTATTGGGCATTCTCTAAATTCTAGGATAAAAGTATGTCATATCCCTTTGTGTTAGCTTTCTGAAACTTTAAATGGATCGCATTTTCGTGTCTGAAAGCTCCCAGAATCGCAAAAATACCGAAATACATTCATCTTTCGTACAACTGACACTCAAATAATTTTATAGAAAGTTACAGAAGTAATTTGGCTTATTAAAATATATATTTGGAAAGCTAACTTCGATATGATTCTTTTAAAAAAAATGGAAGATAAATCGGAGTTCCAAGCTAAAAGTTATGACATTTCTAAGTTGTTTTGGTTAATAAAAACGTGGATGAATATTATGACGGATTTGACAAAAGAACACATATAGGCCAAGATACTTGGATACAAACATAGGTATCCAAATGAAACTCATTCTAACCATCCTAACTAAGATCAAACCACTCTCTAACCATTATAAAACTAAATTTAAATATCTATTTAAACTATTATCATACATAAATATACATGGGATGTTCTAATTTGGGATCTATCAAGTAGGACACAAGACACATATCTAAAATCCTCAAGAGAGCTCCAAGTGGCCTCAAATTTGAATCTAAATGGGACACATGCATGAGGATGGATCCTACGGATTTAAAACTAATTTATATGCAAAAAAATCGATTTAGAGGATGGATTTTATCTATTGGGAGTGGAATCCCAATGAAATCCTTTAGGACACGGCTCCGATACGATGATCCCTCAAAGTGGACACTCCTCCTTGTACTCCTCTTCCAATCCTTGGTAGCACCCTTTTCTTGGAGAATGGAAATGATTGAGGGAAGGTTTGGTGAAGAATGATTTGATTTGGAGATCAAATCAACGGGAAGGCTCTCTAAAATTGGAGAAGAACAAAAGGAAAATAAAAGAGACAAGATTGTAATGAATGAAATGAATCATTCTCCCCTAAAGATGGCTGCCATAAAGAGTCCATTAGGGCTAATAGAAAACGTCCTAATTAACCCTCTCTCGTCTCATATGGCTAAGTCTAGACTAGGTTCAAGTTTGGGGTCAAAATGATCTAGTTTTGAGTCTACAACTTAACCATTCTAACATGATAAAAATTAGTTTAATTAAATAACTTAATGTTGGGTCTTGTGAGCCATGCTTAACTTAATATTGGGTCCCATCTAGAGTTCAAGCAACCCGGGTCACAATACAAGTCGGAATGAGACGAAACTCAAACCCGACTAAACAAATCCAATAAAAATAATATTAAAAATATAAAATTTTCCTAAAATATTAAAATATGAAAAATGACCAAAATTATAATATATCAATTTAAATATTATTAAAATAATCTAAAATTCACCAATTAATCAAAATCTTAAATAATTCAAAAGTCACAAAATGACCAAAATACCCTTTGCCTAAAAAGTTATAATTAGTCATTCTAATCACATGGTTAGGTCCCCATAGTCATGGTTAGTCTCTCAGCTTAGCAAAACTAGGGATTAACTAGTTAACCATCAAAATCACAATTCAACATTTTAAATAGTTTTAAATTGATTAAAAAATTACCAAAAATCACAACATGAGTTAAATCTTATTATCGATTAATCAATGTTATAAAAGTTCAAAATTATCCTCATTTTATAAAGTGGGTGTTACAGAAAGTAATGATGAAACCCAAGAACTTTCCGCTGGATACACCCAAGAAGGACTTTATAGGATTCATCTTCAAATTGTTTGCTCGTATCGGGTCGAACACTGTCCTAAGGTCATGCAGATGATCTTCCTTAGAGCGGCTCTTGACGGCAATGTCATCGACATAGCATTCCACTGTCTTGTGCAAGTGGTATCTAAAGATGATGCTCGTAGCTCTTTGATAGGTGGCACCAGCATTCCTTAAACCGAAAGGCATGACGGTGTAGCAGTTTGTGCCAATTGGTGTTCGGAATGATGTATGCTTTTCGTCATCAGGGAACATCTTGATTTGGTTGTACCCCAAGAAACCATCTATGAGTGACATCCGCTCGAAGCCACAGGTGTTATCAATCATGATATTTGTGATAGGGAGGGGGAACCTATCCTTAGGATACGCCTCATTCAGGTTCCGAAAGTTGATACAGATTCGGATCTTTCCATTCTTTTTGAGGACTGGTACTATATGGCTACACAGTCTGGATGTCGTTCCTCGCGGATGAAGTCGCTAGCTATCAATTTATTGACCTCAGCTTCAATGGCATTCATGATGTCGGAGCGGAACCGTCGTTGCTTTTGTTTGACGGGTTTTGCGTCCGAACGAATGTCAAGTTTGTGAAGTGCAACCTCGGGGTCCAGTCCTGGCATGTCTTCGTAGCTCCAGACGAACACGTCGATATATTCACTGACCAGTTGCAGTAGCGATTCTCGCTCTTCGTCTGTCAGATTCTTGCTAACAAAGATCGGCTTTTGAGAGGACTCATCACCGAGATCGACTTCCACGACCTTATCTTCGGTGGAAGGCTCTCTCTGTTTGAACCGCTTTTCCTATTATGCATCTAGCTATTGTGCCCATGGCTCTAACTCAAGAAGTTCAGGAATGTCTTCATCTTCTTCATAGGCGTCGGTGAATGCCATATTAACGGACAAAACCAGTCTGAATGCGTCCACGATGCTGAAATCCCTGTCAGAAGTTGGTGATCCGATTGAGTGTAAATGCCAGTCGCATTCTTCATTTGAGCTTTCAGGGGTCATTGCAGTTGTAACATAATCTAGCCCACATCTGGTCTTATTATAGTAGCCCTGCAGTTTTCCAATCGGAGCCGGCAATCATAAGGGTAATCGTCGTCCAGTGCCTTAGTTCAAGCCTGGTGTAGTTTCCAGATCATACTCCTGTTTTTGCATGAGGTACTTGGATTCGGAACGATACAGATAAAGGGGCATTCTTCCGGTGATGGGTTCAAGATCAACCTCTTCTATCCTGAAGGGTTGTGGGTTATTCTTCCGGCCGAAGATGATTGGATGGTCGTCTCCCTCGACTATGAAGCATGCATCTTCCATAGGGTTGAGTTGGTTTGTGGTATAAACATTCGTTACTTGTGTGTGTAGGTGAGTGCCTATGCCGTGTTCTATAGCATACATTGTACAAAGCTTATTAAGCTCGAGGTAGTTCAAAGCTATTCCTTTATTAATGAAGTAGGGTATCTTCTTCGAAGGAATTACATCATCTGTGGATGGAACATCAGTGTGAGCAGCCACGTACTTGGCTAGCTCGGACTCTTCTTCGGCCACCCCAGCATAAATGAAGACTGGAATGATGACCTGGGCAGCTTAATCATCAGGGGCTCCACTAGTGGTGCTGACCGTGGAGTCATAGGTGCACTTGCGACCCCCAACTGAGTGCTTGGTATAAGACGGGGGTTGTTGGCTCGCTAGCAGTCCCCAGCCTGGCGTTCGACCGTCGATTCATCTTGGAAAGGTAAATTGTCATCGATTTGATGGAGGGATTGAGCTTTTTCGTTTGTTGCTGGCTAGTTTTAGGCAGTCTGATATTCAGTGGCTCTGTCGTGGATCTTGTCGCCTGGCCAGACCTTGGTAGTCGGATTGTCATATGTCCCTCTTGTACAGAGAGGCTGATTGCATCATTGCGTAGAGTGGCTGTAAGTGGTACAGTTCTGTCAGGTTTTCGGGCTTGGAGGTGGATCGTCAGAGTTTCTTCTGATCCAGTTGCCGCCTTAGTTGGAGCCTGAGTATCTTCTTCGATAAGGTGTCTTTTCGACTTCTCATACAAGCATGAGTCGGAATAGTTGGATCCGACCCCTTTGAAGGGGTTAATTTTAGCAAATTCTGTCCTCATGAAGCGATGCTTATACTTGAATTATTGGTGCAGTGTGGAAGGCACGATCATGTAATCATGTATCCAAGGACGCCCTAGGAGAATATTATAGGACGTATCCGTATCTATGACATAATAGGTCACTTCTGACTGAAGGTCGCCGATTTGGCATTTTAGATGAATCTTTCCGATTGGATAGCTTCTGCCTGAATTGAAACCGCTGATAGCAGTGATTGTCGGTGTCAGGCGATGCATTGGGATGCGCAAATGGTGCAGCAGGCTTTTCGGGATGATGCTTATGGAAGAACCAGGATCAATATGCATCCGATCTACCTTGATATCGCCAATGTACCCGATATAATATAGAGGGCGATCGTGCAGGTTGGTCTTGATAAGCATATCCTACGGAGTGAAGATAATATTGGGCATTGTACCGGTGCAAGCGTTGTCCTGGAGATCTGTAGGTAAGCTCTTTCCGGTAGGATTGGACTGAGCAAGATATGCGTTGGCATTCTGGAGTGCCTCACTCAGTATGATGCGAACATCTTTGGAGAGCCTTAGGAGCTCGTATAATGACAACTTGGCCGCTGTGTTAGCCAATTGTGCCAAGATGTCAAAGTTGTAGGGCTTCTCCAGCCCATGGGGCGTCCCTCGTCTAAGCGGTCTATCAAAGCGAGTCTCCTTCGGCCTAGGCTCGTCGATCGTCGGAGGTTGAGCGGGTCCTTGAGCATCAACAGTAGCCGGCTGAGGATCTTCAGCCGCGTTACCCGGTGTAGGTTGAGTTTGTGCACCGGATCGGGTAACAACAGTCGTAGCTTCTTCAACCTCTGCTGAGATTGTGCGGCATGACTTGACCTTCCTATTCTTCTTCTTACTGGCAGAGGGCAGAGCGGACCGAGTCACCTCAGATACCAAGTCCGGATGGACCCACATGATCTCTCCTCGTGATGTGGTAAGGGGCACTAGACCAGCAGCCTGGTCTCGAGGAGGCGGAAGGTTTGTGACCTCCATCTTCTCTCTAGAGATAGGTACTACTCCAACTTGAGTCTTTGTCATAGAAAAAGTGTCGAACTGTACTTATACCATGTTGGCCGCCACAGTCATCTCTTCGAAATCAATGGCCAAGGCCTTAGAATCGATGAGATGTTGGATATATCGCTTCAGTTGGTAGCAGTCTTGTGTGGCATGGTGGACATAGCGATGGAAGTGGCAGTACTTGGGGTTCTTTATTTCTGTAGGACGAGGTTCACACCTTAGAGGAGGAAGCTGAATTCGACCCCCTGGTATGAGCATGTCCAAGATGGGCTTGACGTGATCGTCTTCGAAGGAGTAAGTCATCTGAGGCTACTATTTTTCTGCCGACTTCGGTTCAGGCTTTTGGGCTGTGTCAGCCACCATAGCCTGCTTGCCCTTGTTGTCTCAATTGGTGGAGGAAGTACCACCATTGTTGTTGTTTGCATTAGGGCGTTTGCCCTTGTCCTCTCCCTCCAAGATGTGTAATCCCAGTTGGCGAGCTTTCTTCAACTTATCATCCGCGCTAGTGGTACTGATGATGAACGTCTTCCAGTCCCTAAATTGACTCTCGCCCATCCAGAGGCTGATTATGGGAAGCAGCCTCTTTTGGCAAATTTCAATCAAGGAGGAATCAGGGTTCCCGGAAGGCAACTTCATTGCGGTTTGGCGAAACTACTCGATATAGTTCCTTGTCAGCTCCTTTTCTTCCTGGACAACATCCATGAGGGTAGACATTGTCACATCTTCTCCTACTTTATAGAACCTCTCCAAGAACATACGCTTGAAGCCGGTGAAGGAATATATGTAGTGGTCTGGCAAGTTGCGGTACCAGTCGAAGGCGACCCCTTCCAGTGCTACGATAAACAAACGTGTAAGGATGGCGTCGTCATGAGGCAGATGGTCGGTTGTGACTTCGAAGTAGGTGATGTACATGCTTGCAGATGTCTTCCCATCATATGGATTGATGTTGAATGGTTTATATCTTGGTGGGAATGGAATATCTCTCCACCCAGCGGGATATGGTTGTCGTATCCTGGGGTCCTGGCAGGTTTCTCGGGCGTGGAACATGGCTCAGAGCTCCTGGACCTCTCGTCTTGCCTCTCTGGCCTTGTCTGAAGTGGTGGGAGCCGATATTTTAGGAGGATTATCACCCGGGTTTGGTGCAGCTGAGTTCGAGTCCGCATTGACCGCAGGTCCCATATTTATTTGGCCCTGCGTTCTTCCTTGCAGGGTTGGAAGAGCCGCTTTGATCTCATCTATAGATTTGACCAAGGTTAGAAGTATGGCTTTCAGAGTGTCGATGTGTTGGCGATCACTGGGACCGTCTTGGTTGTTGTTTGTCATGAACACCGTCCTCATATGAGGAGAGATGGAAGGAACGGTGGAGGACGTACCCTCTGAGTCATACCCTTGTATAGAGAAGTCGTCGGGGTATGTGGGAATGTTCTCCTCTGGTTTGGACTCATAAGGAGTGGTACCCCCAGCTTCAGAGCTTGCCTCATCTTGAAAGTTGTGGACATCTTTGGGGACGTCGAAATATGCTGCATCGGTTGGAGTAACTATTTCTCCTGGATTGTCCTCTTGAAATGCTGGATTGTCATAAATGTTTGGAGGAGTGCTACCCCTGGCTTTAGCATCTTCCAGATATGTGGACGACGAATCTCCATGTTTGGCAGATTTCATCTTCGAGCGGGTACCTTGGAAAACTCCTCCTGTAACGGTGGTAGACAACCGCTTAGAAGAAATTTTTTTGGTTACGCCGGTTGAGATTCTTGGGCTGGAGACATTTGTTTTTTTCCTTTCCCGTCGGCAGGGATCTTCAGAGTAGAATTGCAGGAGGCGATAAGAAGTGCCTCATCTTCTGAATTTGGACGTTGCAGTCGTTGAAAGACAGATCGTCGGTCTTCTTGTATCGTCGTCTTGTTGCAGCAGCAGTTGACGATGGCTTGGGTGTAGTGATGTCCATACAAGGGTCCCCTCCACACCGAGCTTTTGTCTCTTTCCTTACGTTTGTGAAGAATCACATCATTCAAGTCACTTGTTTTATGGGCCCGGGAGTCCTAAGCACATTGTTTGCCATGAAATATAAAAGAACAGAACAATTATCCGAGGACCGGACTTTTACTTCACGTTACAAACTCGCTTGTACAAAGAAAGCCTAGGGACGAAAACCTAGGTATAGCAGTCTAAGTACAATTGTTTATTTTAGATTCTGGGGGGTGACGATAGAGGCTCGGAAAGGCGACGACATCCCTGCCTTACTCCTTGGACGATCGGTATGCAGCCTTGGCTCCTTGTGAAAAGATGGTAGGCGTTGATGAAGAAATGCTCTTCTTGCTCCTCTGTTGCTCCTCTGGCTTCTCTCTCTCTCTCTGTGTATTCTCTCTCTGACTATGGGAGAAAGTCTCTCTGTATATATGTATTTTCCTCTCTGATATTGTATATCTCGTAAGGGAATGGCACCCTGCTATTTATAATTGTGGGATATGATCATTAGGGTTGCCAATGATTAGCTCTTGGAGATGACGGCGGCTTGGGGATTGGTCAATCCAGGCCATTCGTTTTGATTATGATGAATCTGGGCCATTAGGTGTAGATTATACCGAATCCCATGAGCAATTAATGCTGATTGGAATAAATCTTCCTTATAATGATCTTCTGATATCTGCAAATAAATTAGATCTATTCTTCTGCCACGTGTCCCCGATTATTGGGATTTGACCCAATCTTTAATGGCAGCTAATTTGAGGAATTAGTTGGTTTAGGACACGTGTCCTAGAAGCTGTTGGGGGGATTTGGACCGCATGACTAGTGAGCCGCATATGAATGTTAGCCGCATATGGTTAGGCCCACGTGTCAGGGCTGCGTGGGCAGTGGCCCTCACTTGAGCCCTCGAACCACAGGGGAGTAATTCTTGTGGGCCGCATAAGTATATATCCGCCTGAGCCGCATGGACATGACCCTCTCGAACCGCATAAGAAGTCCTCGCTTGAGCCGCATGAGGCTTTCATGGCCTGAGCCGCATAGGATAGATTCACTCTGAGCCGCATGGGAAGTTCTTTGCTTGAGCCGCATGAGGCTTTCATGGCCTGAGCCGCATAGAACAGATTCACTCTGAGCCGCATGGGATTTACTCTGAACCGCATGAGCAGTGAACCGCATACGAATGCCCACGTGGCAAGGCTACGTGGCATTTTTATGGTTCTCGGGGGATTTGTTGTCTGAGATCTCTTTTCCCTTCCCTAGAGATTCATCATTAGGACAGAGCCATAATTACCTGCTTTGGTGTCAGGGCTGTCAACTTTTCGGAGGGGTCAGCCGTCAAAGCAATTAATGCAGCATGGGTCGGAGGGGAGCACTATCAGGCCTCGTGTCTTCTGAGCTGCATGGAATGCTTTGGGCCGCATAGCTCCTTGTGCCGCATGATTCCCTGAGCCGCATGAGTTTTCTGAGCCGCATAGGGTTCTTTGGCCGCATGAGTCATTTTCTTTAGTATTTTCCATGCTTCTACAGGACCCCCTTCAAACTTTTCAATTTGTAAAATTGAAATACTTTGAATAATAAGCATGGCTGTGTTCTTCTAGCCGCATATGGAATCCTGACCGCATAGAAGTCTTGGCCGCATGGATTGTTCAGCCGCATAGGTGGCTCAACCGCAGGAGACTGTTCAGCCGCATAGCTTCTTGCCACGTCATTACTTGCCACGTATGGCAATCTTTAGTACTTAAATGTTGTTGATTTTTTGAAAGGCCGCTTTTTGGTGCGGGATCCGAGGAGCTTGGCCTTCATTTTCGGCGGCTTATTTTGATAACCGAAGAGTCAGTTTATGTGTATGCACGGGGATCGAAACGCTCCGTCTTTGCTTATAAATACGGGTAACTTTAGCCGGAGGGACTTCTTTACCTTCTCTTTCGTTCACTCTTTTTCTTGTCTTCTCCTTCTGATCTTCCTTGTCTTCTCGTCGAAGCAATTTCTCCTAAGTCTTCTAAAGTTATTTCTGCCGCCACGAAGGGCAAGAGGGTGACGTCCTCGTCAGCCGTCGAGCGTGAAGCGCCCGAAATACCCTCTGACGTTCGTCCAGCCTTTAAGGGTAAGGGTTGCATTTGGATCTTGAGTACCCATGGTTCTGTTGCATATTTATGCACAAGCCTCCTCCCAAGTTGATGGCAGAGCCGCATATGCTGTATGGGCCGCATGACTTTTTTATGCCCGAATCGCATAGACAATGCACCATGTTTGAACCACAGAAGAAGGATTTAAACACATAAAGTCTCCTCTGAACAGAGTCGCATATGTTTTTAGCAGGATGAACCGCATAGCATTTTGCGCCGCATGAGTTCTTCTGTTAGAACTGTGTATATTCGTCCGATCCGCATAAGCTATCGAGCTAGAGTCATATGGAACTCCCATCTGATTTGGGCTGCATGAGACTGTATTGACTCGAACCGTATAGGCTTCCTCGACACTGAATATTTTTTTTAGACCCAACTGGACTGGAGCCGCATAAGACCTTATTGACCTGAACCGCATAGGCTTGCGAGAGCTTCTTCATTCGGTAAATTTTTGTATTAGCCATTTTTTAATCCTGTTTCTTCTTTCTCTCTCTTTTTTTTCTTTTCAGTGAACCTCCCAACCAACCCAGCAGGAGAGCTCCTTGTGGGTTCAGCTCAGTATGCCGCAAACGTACAGCTTGACGAGTTAATCCGTCGTATAGAGGATCAGCTTCCCACCAATGAGCCTAAGAAGAGAGTGGCTGCTATTAATAAACAACCTTTCCGCTTTCTTTGTTCAATAATAAATTCGGAAAAGTTGGATGGAGAATTTCTGAAACCAGTTTTTCTCTTTGGGGACGCCTTTTCCATAAAGAACTCCAGATTGCTGGATGTCTCGGAGCACTGGGATTTTTCTGTAGACGGGGTAGAGATTCATATCCCTGAGATGGAGCAGCATTATCCTCTCTCCTGGTTTAACATGGTACCGTGGGGCAGGACCATGGTGGGTTCCCTGACTCCCACCCAACAGGGAATGTTTGTGAGCAAAATTCACTACAACAGACGCACAGGTTTAGTATGTGCGAGCAAGGAATCCGTGAGTCAGACTGTGATGTGGCTGCTCCCGGGCACTTTTGTAAACACAACTGGCCCTAATTTTACCTTCACCCTAGCTGATACTTTTCTGAATCAGCTCGCTCACAAGGGGTCTTATCCCATAGGCAGGTTGTCGCTGCTGAATTGGATCAACCCCATTCCCACATGGACTAACCTTACCTCATGGATTTTGAGGAAGTATGGGGACTTCCTTCAGGAAATTGATCTCTACTACGCCGTCAGGGGTACCTGCTACGGGTTACCCATTAACAAGCCCTTGTTTATGGCTTTATTGGAGCTGTATAATCGGCGTACAGGAACTTACTTTACCCCCGGAGGAGAACTGGGGCTTGCTCTTCATGAAATGAACACTGTGTCTAGATTGTCGTAGAGAGGTGAAGCTTTTGAAGTGTATACACCGACGAACGAAGAACTCGAAGCACTGGACCGACGGTTTCCTGGTTTCGTTGCCGTGTATCAAGAACTGTTGTGTCATCACAGCGCCTGCCATCAGATGGCTATCAAGAAAGTAAATAGTTCAGAAGGGAATGCTCCTCATACCAAGGCCTAGATTTTGTATCTTTTCAAGTTGCGTCCTTCCGGTCAAGTTTCGTCTCGAACTCCTCGATCCCCGGAGGAGGTGGAGGATATGAAATCGAAGGTCAAGAAGTCGTAGTCTACCCGTGACCGGTTTGGGAGTAGCACTGACTCCCTCAGTTATTTCCACTATGGTACCCGGGAGATGTCTGATAAGGCGATCTTAGCTGGGTTCTTGATGGTGTGGCTACGCAACTGTGTAGTCTCGGGCGGTACGGGTTCTAAAGAAAGGATCAGCCCCCATTTCATTCTTCCTGCTGTAAAATTGGTCTTCAAGGTAAGACTGGCGCCCCTCCCGGCCATGGTGTGTAGCATACACCACGGCCTTCGCGCCTTTTCATCCAAAGTTATTGCTTGCGATGTGTCGATGGACTTTAAACGGATAGAATTACCATACCACTACCTCATGGGGTGGTTATTGTTGCACTATCGGTCGTTGATGAGGCCGGGACCTGATGGAGACGTTTCTGTTGATGACGCCTTCCTTTTCCGGTATCGTCATCAGCCTTGGGAACATGATACCATGCCGGCCTGCCGGAGGGCGTTGGCAAGAATTGATGGGCCCGAATTCTTCGTATCTCTCCCTGAGTTCACCCCCAGCGAAGTGAGGAGGGTATATGTTGACGGCGTTGACCCCCCCAACTTTTATCTGAGAAGATGCTTCTTTGGTTGCGCAACATCCGTCCCGCGCACTTGGTCTATCGTTACCGGAATAGAGTATACCTGGAGCCTTATCTGCCCAGTAGATTTTTCCGTCAATTCGGGTATAGTCAATTGTTCCTGGATCGCCCTAGCGCTTGCTTGAGCTTCGAGGGTAGTGTGCTCGATGGCGTCCGGGCTTGGCATTATTATAATGCAACCCATACTCGAGCCAGCTTCTCACTTCCTGATGCCAAGGTGGAGGGTGATATCTTGTATATAGCGGCCCTTTATCATGTTGCAGCGAGCAAACCTCCTATTGTTTTTGATATGAATACTAGCTTCATTACTGGCACCGGTTTGGCTGAGAAGCCAGAAGGGTCCAAGAAGAGGAAGAGGGGAGCGAACAGGGTTCCTGTGCTGGACTCAGAGTCCACTAGGGTGGATGAGGAAGACTACGAACAAGACACTGATGACTCATCTCATTCTTCGGGCGAGGAGGTTGGGAATCAACCCCTTGTCGTGCAGGCGGAAAGGGCTGTGGGTCAATCGTCTAGTTTGTCCGACGAGGTGGTGGAGGATCAACCATCTGTAATGCCCGGCCCTTCGCGTAAACGAAACAGGCGCGTGACTACCGCTGATGATCGAACCTATTCCACGAAGCATGCTACGGTAAGACGTCGCAGGTTGCTTATTGATGATGTGGACAATGTTCCTGAGGTGATTTGGGCTTCAGTTGTTTCCTTTCTCCTTCTTCTATGTTATGGCTTAATTATTTGTTTCTTTTGCTCTTTATAGGCGTCGGATGAGCTCGCCCCTCAGGACCCGATTACCGAGGGTGATCCGGTCCTGTCTCATTTAGTCAGTGGTGTGTGCACTGCTATCATCGCTGCTGAGGTGCTTCCAATTGCGACCGGGGATTTCCACCGTGCTGGAACCTCATTCCAGGGAGATGGGGGCTTTACTGCGCCCGTCCCTGAAACATCCGAACCCCTACATGATGACTTTGTGGGTGGGGAAACTATGTCGGCTTTGAACGAGCCGTCGCCACCGTGCTCTTCCCCTGGTAATACAAATAGCTCGTGAATAAGCCTATGTGTTCTTGTCATTTTTTCTTTCAGATTATGTCGACTAATGGTTGATTTGGATGTTCAGATCTCAACCCTTCGTTGCCAGTGACTGATGTTGCTGGGTTGGATCCCACCGGAGAGAGCCTGGAGGAACCTCTCTGTGTCGAGGGACCTTTGTCTGGGTCGAGCTCGGGATCCCAGGTAGCAGTGCCACTGGGACAAGAGACGATTCCCCCTACGTCCTCCTCTGCGAGTGTCGTTTCGGGGGTCAACCTTTCCTTCCTGCCGAGCATCCAGGCTCTTCGGGCGGCGGAAGAGGAGTTAGCCGCCATCCAAGCATCCTTCCGTACGGAATTTGCTTCCTTGGTGGCGGATGCAGTAACTTCTGAAGCTGCTCCTCCGGTATCGTCTGCCACTCTCCCTCTGACGCCGTCTTCTACGGAGGTCTTGGATGACGCGTTACAGGATGTGGTTGCCAGCTTCCATCGTCATTTGAAGAGAGGGGTCGAGGCAGCAGTGGAAAGGGGGACTCCCTTTACTCTGGCCCATCGATGTGCCGGAGGCCAGATTACCATCCTTAAGACACTCTCTGGAGGAGGGGAATTGGCTGCGCTTTTGGAGTCAAAGCTATTAGAAGCTGATCGTCTCGTGGTCCAGTTTCGCTTGTTGCAACAGACTGATTTACCTGCGGCCATAAATCAAGAGCGCAACTTTCTCATTACTATGATGGAGAAGGTGATGGCTGCCCGAGAATCGCTTAAACCGGCTATATTGAAGGACCGCCGGGATCTGACTCGATTGCACGACCAGTGGAGCCGTCGGACTGAAGATTGCTCAACTCGGGAAGCGGATGCTTCCCGCGGGGTAGCCGATACCCGGAAACATATCCTTGAACTCCAGAGAAAACTGGCTTTCCTGGAGTCAGAGCTTGAGACCGCTCGTTCTGAGAAAGAGACTGCTATCCGAGATGCTGATAAGTACAGTCGGGCTTCTGCTAATCTAGAGCTTGCCCTTAAGAAGATGGAGGACAATTGGCAGGCATATACTCTTCTGAATGATGCAGCGCAGTTATCCCAAGAAGCCGAGCGTCGAGCTAAGTAGAGGCTTGATCGGGGGACTGCCTCGGTGAAGAACCGTCTTTTGGAGTTGTGTAACGCCGAACTATAGTCAGCCTTTTCTTCCTGTTTTGTTTCTGTTTTCTTTCTTTCTAAAGGGGACATAATCCCGAAGTATGTAATGCTTTTTCTTCCATCAAATAAAGAGTACTTTTAATTCTACCCTTCATTTGTATTACTTGCTGCGCCTGTGATATTGTGGCGATGTTTTCTCCCGCATAGGGGACATATTTGTGGACCTGTTACCCATGGCGTACCTTGGTTTTAGGTAGAGGTAACAAGTTTTGGTAAGGGTACCTGAAGCAGCCATAGTGACGTGGTCATGGGTGCTCTTGGTATTGAAAAAGGGAATGCCATAGAGCAGCTGGGCTCCTGGGGCCAGATGAGATGATAGATTTGTGCTAAGAAATTTAGATGAGGATATTTCTGGGCCTATTATCCTTAGCGTACCCTGGTTTAGGATACAGATAATAGGATGAAGGGGAACCGACATACTTTCTCAGAGGTAACGAGGACATGGCAAGTGGGAAGGTTTTCTTAACGTAGAGTCTTCCTACTCAGAGGAAATAAGGACATGGCAGGAGTGAACTCGAAAGAGGATATTGATGGTCAACAGAGGACATTTGTGGACCTTTTACCCTTGGCGTACTCCGGTTGTGGGTACAGATAATAGATCGAAAGGGGATCATCATACTTACTCTGAGGTAATAAGGACATGGTAAGTATGAAGGTTTCTTCGACGGAGCCTTCCCATTCAGAGGTAATGAGGACATGACAGGAGTAGGCTCAATAAAGGAGGGCACATAGAACAACTCAGAGGTAATAAGGACATGGAAGTTCTATGTAGGGGGTGATTTGTTTTTGGCGGAAGTGGAACGGCTCAGAGGTAGTGAGGACATGGCCGTGTTGGAAGTTTGTGGACCCGTTACCTTTGTTATGCACTGGGAGTGCAGGTGTTAGATCATGAGGGAGGATCTCTTGTAGGAAGAAAGTTCAGCGGTATGGTTATACATGACTTTCTTTCAAAAGGGTGACCAGGATGTAAGTTCAGGGGTACCGATGGGTACATAACTCGACAATCCATGAATGTTGGAATCAAAGTGTAAGTTCAGAGGTACCAGCAGATACATGACTTGGAAATTTGGGAATGGTGAGTGCGAGTTCAGCGGTACCAGCGGGTACGTGACTCGAGAATCTGACAATTTATGGAGTGAGTTCAGTGGTACCAGCGGGTACCTGACTCAAAAATTTGGAGAATTTATGGAATAAGTTCAGTGGTACCAGCGGGTACGTGACTCGAGCATCTGGAAAACTATGAGGGTGAGTTCAGTGGTATCAGCAGATATATGACTCGATAATCTGGAAATTTATGGAGCGAGTTTAGTGGTACCGGCGGGTACGTGACTCGACGATCTGGAGAATGCTGTTTAAACATAGTATTTCTTCAGGAACTTGCCGTTGACGGGCAACATGAGCAAGTCTCCATTTTGTTTTGCGAGGCGGTAAGCACCGTTGGAGAATACGGCCTCGATGATAAATGGGCCTTCCCATTTTGGCTGGAACTTGCCGGCGGTCTTGTGAGTCATGACCATCGGCCTCCGGACTGCCAAAACGAGATCGCCTACCTGGAATGTTCTAATTTTGACCTTTTTGTTGAAGGCTCCAGAGATGCGTGCTTGGTATAGCTCAATTCGCTGCTGAGCTAAGAGGCGCTTTTTATCTAATGCCTCCAACTCTTGCAGTCGACGTCGGTAGTTATCATCCGTTATCAATTGATAAGTGAGGGCGACACGGAGTGAGGGTATTTGAGTCTCTAATGGAAGAACTGCCTCACTCCCGTATACTAGAGAGAATAATGTATTCCCGGTGGCGGTCCGAATTATGGTACGATAAGCCCATAAGCACTCGCCGAGCTTCTCGTTCCAGTCGCGCTTGTTGGAGAAGACAAACTTCTTGAGGAGTTTGATGATTGTTTTGTTGAACGCCTCTGCTAACCCGTTTGCTGCCGGGTTGTACGGCGTTGAAGCGACATTATGAATACGGTGCCTATCGCAGAACCGATAGAATGCGTGGCTTGCAAAACTGTGGACCATTATCATGGATGATCCTTCGTGGTAGTCCGAAGCGGTAGATGACGTGATGTTTGAGGAAGCTGATCACGTTCAAAATTTTGACTTCTGCAAGCGGAACAGCTTCCGCCCATTTGGAGAAGTAATCAGTGATCGCAAGTATGAAGCGATGTCCTCGGGAGGAAGGTGGGGTAATTGGACCAATGATATCTATTCCCCATGCTTCGAATGGCCAGGACGCCACTGTCGGATGTAGAAATTCTAATGTTTGGTGGATGAAGTCCGCGTGGACTTGGCAAGCTTTGCATTTTCTAGCATAATCTATCGCATCTGCCACCATCGTGGGCCAATAGTAGCCCATTCGGCGAAGGCGATCTTGTAGTTTTGGGCCGGGCTGGTGGGCCCTGCAGACACCGTCATGAGCTTCTCGTACTGCTTCTTTGGCTTCTGCGTTTGACAGACACCGAAGCAGTAATCCGTCGTAGGAGCGACGATACAGTATTTTTGTCTCTGTATCGTAGAAGAATCTGAGAGAACGTCGTCTGATGGAAGTGGCTTCCTTTGGATTCTCGGGCAGGATGTCGTAGACGACGAAGTCGATGAATGGTTGTCTCCAATCTGGGGCATCATCGATCACCTGTGCGGAATAACTCGCCACGAATTGCACATTGTTTTTAGGATAGACCAGTTCGTGGCCTATCACATCCACTGATTGGCGATCATAATTCGAAACTGCTAGGGAAGCGGCAAGACCAGCTAGGGCATCGGCTTCAATATTTTAGAGTCTGGGGACATGTTCGATGAAGAACCCCTTGAACTACGAGATGTTGTCAATCGTTATTTGGTGATAAGGGATCATGTCTTCGTGGCGGACTTCGTATGAACCCCGGATTTGATTGACGATTAGCTGGGAATCGCCGTATGATTCAAGGTATTCTACCCCCAACTCTCTTGCAAGTTGGAGGCCAATGACCAGAGCATTGTACTCGGCCATATTGTTAAAGCAGGGTTCTGTAAGGGAATAGGCGCGGTTGATCACCAACCCAGAAGGGGAGACCAGCACTACCCCGACTCCGACGACTATATTGCCTTTAGGTCCGGTCCTTGAAGCACCATCAAAGAACATTCTCCATATAGCCTCGTGAGAGGTTGCATGCGAGTCGACGACCTCGTCTGGGATCTCTTCATATATTCTGGAGGACTCCGAGCCTGGGTGGGCTGCTAAAAAGTCTGCCAGGGCTTGACCTTTGACTGCCTTTTGGGGGACAAAGATCATATGATAAGGGGATAGCAATATTGCCTATGTAGCGAGACGAGAGCTAAGTACCCCTGGTTTAGTCATGAGGACTCTGAGAGGGTTGACTCGTGAGATCACATGTATCGTTTGTCCAGTAACATAGTGCCGCATTTTCTGAATGGCGAACACAAGGGCGAGGCATTCCTTCTCCACAGCGGTGTATCGGTGCTCTGGCCCAATCATCATTCGGCTGAGGTAATATATGGCTTGCTCGTGGCCTGCGTCGTTGTTTTGTGCCAGCAGAGCCCCGATGGAGTGTTCTATTGGTCGTACATAGAGCAGGAATAGGTTTCCAGGAACTGGGGCTACCAGAACTGGAGGATTTGATAAATATTCTTTGATGCTGTCGAAAGCACGCTGGCATTCTTCGTCCCATACGAATGAGACTCCTTTCTTCATGAGGTGCGTGAATGGTCGGCATCGTCCGGAGAGGTTGGAAATGAACCTTCTGATGTAAGCTAGCCTTCCTTGAAGGCCTCTGAGTTCGCAGAGATTTCTCGGGGGGCCCATCTCCATGATTGCTTTTGTCTTCTCAGGGTCTACATGGATACCCTTTGCAGTGATGATGAAGCCCAAGAACTTCCCGCTGGATACGCCCAGAAAGGACTTCGTAGGGTTCATTTTCAAATTGTGCTCTCGTATTAGGTCGAATACCGTCCTTAGATCCTGCAGATGGTCTCCCTTGCTATGACTCTTAACGGCTATATCGTCAACGTAGCACTCCACCGTCTTGCGTAAGTGGTTTCTGAAGATGATGCTCATAGCTCTTTGATATGTGGTGCCAGCATTATTTAAACCGAAAGGCATGACTGTGTAGCAGTACGTGCCAATCGGTGTTCGGAATGATGTATGCTTTTCGTCGTCAGGAGATATTTTGATTTGGTTGTACCCCGAGAAGCCATCCATGAATGACATACGTTCGAAGCCGCAAGTATTATCGATCATGATGTCTGTGATAGGAAGGGGAAATTCATCTTTGGGGCACGCCTTGTTTAGGTTGCGGAAGTCGATGCAGATTCGAATCTTCCCATTCTTCTTGAGGACGGGTACTATATTGGCGACCCAGTCAGGATGTTGCTCCTCACGAATGAAGCCGCTGGCTATTAGTTTATTGACTTCGGCTTCGATTGCGTCCATGATGCCTGGACGGAAGCGTCGCTGTTGTTGCTTGACTGGCTTCGCATCTGGCCGAATGTTGAGTTTGTGAAGAGCAATGTCGGGATTTAACCCTGGCATGTCTTCATAGCTCCAGGCGAACACATCAATGTATTCCCTGACAAGTTTTAGCAGCGACTCCCGGTCTTCGTCTGTTAGGCTTTTACTGACGAAAATTTGTTTTGGAGAAGATTCACTGCCGAGATCCACTTGTATGACCTCATCTTCAGTAGGAGGTTCTCTCAGTTCGAACCATTTTTCCTATTGTGTGTCCCATTGTTGGGCCCATGGCTCTAGCTCAAGGATTTCGGGGATGTCTTCGTCTTCTTCGTAAGCGTCGGCGAATGCCATGTTGACTGACAGGACTTGTCTGAATATATCTCCGATGCTGGTATCCGAGTCGGAAGTTGGTGACCCGGTTGAATGTGACTGCCTGTCACACTCTTCATCTAAACTCTCAGGGGTCATTGTGGGAGTTACATACCCTAGCCCGCATCGAGTTTTGCTATAGTAGTCTCGTGGTTTGCCTGCCGGAACTGGTGGCTTCAAGGGTAATCGTCGCCCAGTGCCGTAGTTCAAACCTGGCGTCGTCTCCAGATCATACCCCTATTTTTGTATGAGATATTTGGACTGGGGGCTATAAAGATACAGAGGCAATCTCCCGGCATCTGACCCAAGATCAACTTCTTTTATGGTGAAGGGGTACGGATCGTCCTTCCGGCCGAAGATGATTGGATGGTCCCCTCCCTCGATTATGCGGTAAGCGTCTTCTGCTGGAATAAGCTAGATTGCGGTGTGCACATTTGTCACCTGTGTGTGTAGATGGGTGCTTATACCGTGTTCCATAGCATACATTGTACATAGCTTATTGAGCTCGGTGTAGTTCAAAGATAACCCTTTATTGATGAAGTAAGGTATCTTTTCTAGGGGGATTACATCATCAGTGGAGGGGACATTGGTGTGGGTAGCCATATACTTGGCTAGCTCCGGTTCCTCTTCGGCTACCCCCTGTGTAAATGAAGACTGAGAGGACGACCTGGGAAGCTTGATTATCAGTGATTCAGTTGACGGGGCAAAGCGTGGAGTTGTTGGCAGACTAGCGACCCCCAGTTCGGCACTCAAGGTGGAGCGAGGAGTGGCCGGTTCGCTAGAAGTGTCAGACTTTGCGTCGGGGTGACGACCCTTCTTGGGAAGGCGTATCGTCAGCGGCTTGTCGGAGGGATTGAGCCTCCCTGTTTGGGGTTGACTGACTCTCGGCAATCTGATTGTCAGTGGCCCCGTTGTGGGTTTCGGCACTTGGCCGGACCTTGGCAGCCGGATTATCATCTGCTCCTCTTGTGCCGAGAGGCTGATCGCGTCCTTCCGCAGAGTGGCGGTAAGGGGTACAGACTTGTCCGGTTTGCGAGCTTGGAGGTGGATCGTCAGGGGTCCTTCTGATCCCGTGGCCGTTTCGGTACTAGCTTGTTCATTTCTTTCATCAAGGTGCCTCTTCGACTTTTCGTATAGGCAGGAGTCTGAGTAGTAGGATTCGACCCCCTTGAAGGGATCGATATCAGCAAATTCTGTCTTCACGAAGTCGTATTTGTCGACATATTTGAAGCACTGGTGTAGCGTAGAAGGTACGATCATATAATCGTGTATCCATGGGCGCCCCAAGAGGATGTTGTAAGAAGTGTCTGCATCTATGACGTAGCAGGTGACTTCGGATTGGAGATCGCCAATCTGACACTTCAGACGAATCTTCCCAATAGGGTAGCTCCTGCCCAAATTGAAACCGCTGATGGCGGTGCTTGTAGGTGTCAGGCGATGCATTAGAATGCGGAGATGATGTAGCAGACCCTTTAGGATGATGCATATGGAAGAGCCAGGGTCAATGTGCATCCGATCCACCTTCATGTCGCCGATGTATCCCGTGTAGTATAGCGGGCGATCATGTAGGTTGGTTTTGATGAGCATGTCCTGCGGAGTGAAGACGATGTTAGGCATTGCTCCCGTACAGGCACTGTCCTGGAGATCCACAGGTGAGTCCTCCCCGGTGAGGTTGGATTGAGCCAGATAGCCATTGGCATTTTGGAGTGCTTCGCTCAATGCAATACGAACGTCCTTGGAGAGCCTTAGGAGTTCGTACAGTGACAATTTGGCAGGAGTGTTAGCCAATTGTGCTAAGATTCAAAGTTATAGGGCCTCTCTAGCCCTTGGGCTGCGTCTTTTCATCAGTTGTAGTGGGTTGATGATTTTCGGCTGGGTTGTCTACCACAGGTTGGGATTGTGCTCCGGACCGAGTGACAACGGCTGTAGCTTCCTCGTTGTCTGCTGAGATTGTGTGACAGGTCCTGATTTTTCCACTCTTCCTTTTGTGGGTGGGAGATGGTGTGGACCGAGTTACTTCTGATACTAAGTCTGGATGGGCCCACATGACCTCCCCTCGTGAGGTGGTGAGAGGTACTAGACCAGCAGCCTGTTCCCGGGGAGGTGGAAGATTGGTAACCTCCATTGTCGCCATAGGGACGGGGATTACCTTGTCTTGAGTCTCTGTCGGAGGGAAGCTGCCGAATTGCACGGACAACATATTGGCTGCTACGGTTACCTCTTTGAAGTCGATGGCCAGAGCGTTCGAATCGATGAGGCTTTGGATGTACCGTTTTAGTTGGTAGCAGTCGTGTGTACCGTGGTGTACATAACGGTGATAATGGCAGAACATTGGGTTCTCCAGATCAACCGACCGAGGCTCCCGTCTTGGTGGAGGAAGCTGAATTCTACCTCCTTGTATGAGCATGTCCAAGATAGGCTTGACGTGGCCGTCTTCGAAAGAGTAAGTGGTCTGAGGCCATTGTTTGTCCGCTGGTTGTGACTCGGGCTTTTGTGCCGTGTCGGCCACCATAGCCTGCTTTACCTTGTTGTCCCGATTGTTGGAGGAGCTACCTCCATTATCGTTGTTTGGACGCTTGCCCTTGTTTTCTCCTTCCAAGATGTGCAATCCCAGTTGGCGAGCCTTCTTTAGTCGTTCTTCGACGCTTGTGGCGCTGATGATGAATGCCTTCCAATCTTTGAATTGACTTTCGCCCATCCAGAGACTGATCGTAGGAAGCAGTCTCTTTTGGCAGATCTCAATCAAAGAGGAATCTGGATTTCCAGAGAACAGCTTCATGGCGGTCTGGCGGAACCGCTCGATGTAGTTCCTTGTCAACTCCTTCTCCCCTTGGACGACGTCCATGAGAGTGGACATAGTGACGTCCTGTCCTACTTCGTAGAATCGCTCCAAGAACAGGTGCTTGAAGCCGGTGAAAGAGTGGATGTAGTTGTCCGGTAGATTGCGGTACCAATCGAAGGTGACCCCTTCTAACGCCCCAATGAATAACCGTGTGAGGATAGCATCATCATGGGGCAGATGGTCGGTGGTGACCTCGAAGTAAGTGATGTACCGACTTGCTGAGGTTTTGCCATCATACGGGTTGATATTGAACGACTTATATCTTGGTGGGAATGGAACATCCCTCCATTCAGCAGGGTATGGTTGCCGTATTCTGAGATCTTGAGCATTTTCTCGGGCATGAAATATGGCTCGGAGCTCCTGGACCTCTCTCCTTACTTCTCGGGCCTCATTTGTCACGGTAGGGGCTGTTATTTCGGGAGGATTGTTGCCCAGGTTCGGTGTCGCCGAATTCGAGTCTGTATTGACCGCAGGACCCGTGCTCGTTTGGCCAGGCGTCCCTCCTTGTAGAGTTGGAAGGGCTGCTTTAATCTCGTCTACAGACTTGACCAAAGCAAGTAATATGGCTTCGAGATTGTCGATGTGCTGGCGATCGTTGGACCCTCCCTGATTGCTGTCCATCATGAAAACCGTCCTTACATGAGGAGGGATGGAAGGAACGGTGGAGGATGTGCCCTCCGAGTCGTACCCATACACCGAGAAGTCGTCGGGATAGGTGGGAATGTTCTCTTCGGGCTCGGACTCAGAGGGAACGGTATCCCCAACTTTAGAGCTTGCTTCGTCTTAAAATTTGCGGATGTCCTCGGGGACATCAGCGTCTGTTCCCCCCGATGGAAGAGTCGTTTGTCCGGGCTCGGCTCCTTGAAATATTGGATTTTTGCGGATGTTCGGAGGAGTGCTACCCCCATTTCCTTCAACCCCCAGCGATTTGGATGATGAATTTTCCATCGCGGTAAATTTTGTCTTCGAACGGGTGTATTGGAATACACCGGTAGAGGACAACCGTTTAG
Organism: Iris pallida; assembly: GCA_029216955.1. Taxonomy (NCBI): domain Eukaryota; kingdom Viridiplantae; phylum Streptophyta; class Magnoliopsida; order Asparagales; family Iridaceae; genus Iris; species Iris pallida. The sequence goes on along the minus strand of JANAVB010024597.1, from coordinate 12,451,186 downwards.
ACGATAATTTCTTAGCTGTAGTGGTTGATATCTTGGGACTGGAGATACTATTCTTTTTCCCCTCCTCTCGGTGGGGACCTTTTGAGCGGAATTGCAGGAGAGGAGGTGCCTCCTCTTCTGAGCTCGACTGCTGTAGCCTTTATAAGACGGACGGCCGATCTTCCGTCACCGCCGCGTTGTTGCAGCAGCAATTGACGATGATTTGGGTGCAGCGATGTCCAAGCGAGGACTCTTTGCACGCCGATACTCCTTCTCTTTCCTTGCGTTTGTGGAGGATCGCCTCCCGCAGGTCAGAGGAACCACTTTGTCTGTTTGCCGCCGGGGGCTGGACTCGAGAGGTTGTATACAACTTTCCATTCGAGGCCCGTGTGATAGTCAACGGGATGTCCCAATAGTCAGAGGTTGGGACAGCTGACTGGGCCCGACGAGCCCGCGCTGCCCTAGACTTTCTCCTTTTAGCACCTGCGGGTGCGTAATAGGAGGGGTCCAAGTTGAATACCACAGAGTCTGGCTTATCGTCCAGAGAACCATCCGGGTCAGGACCGCATGAGAGACGGTCGAAAACTGATCGAGAGAAGCGTGAAACGGATGCTATGCGGCTAGAGTTGGGTACCGTGCAGGCTGTCTGCATGCGGTTGCCTTCTGCCGTCGGATGAATTGTTTTCATGCGGCTAGGAGTCACGACCGTACAGGCTGGCCGCATGCGGTTGGCAACTGTGGCCGTATGGGTTTTCTGCAAGCGATTGACTCCCATAGCCGTACGAGTTTCATCCGTGTGTTTGGCAACTGTAGTCGCATAAGCTATGCAGCTGACAGATATGACCGAATGAGTGTTCTTTATGCAGCTGGAGGATATAGCCGCATAAGCTTTTTTCCTGCGGCTGATACCCTTATGCGGCTCGGATCTCATAGAGTTCCTTTTTGCCCCTGCAAGTCCAGCATCATAGTATTTTCTTCTGCCAGACTTGGGGACAGCAGAGTTGTCTACGATCTGAAGTGGGGCCACAGGGAAATCTTTCTCGCCGTCTTGAACAATAGAGGGTGTCTCCGTAAAAGCTTTAGTAGGAACGAAGGATCTGGGTCTCCACTCCTTACGGGCCTTCTTTGTGCGGGCTTGCTTCTGGACCGGGCCAGTGCTCTTGTCGGAGAGCATTTCTTCGAACGCCTGTTGGTCGAACCGGGCGACCATCTTTTGTTGAGTGGAGCCAAGCTTGGCTATATCCGATTGCATCACCAACTCCTCAGTCGTGGAGAAGTTAGTCCCCAGCAGAGTCGCCATCGTGTTTGCCATAAAATATAAAAGAACAGAACAATTATCGGAGGACCGGACTTTTACTTCACGTTACAAACTCGCTTGTACAAAGAAAGCCTAGGGACAAAAACTAGGTAAAGCAGTCTATGTACAATTATTTATTTTAGATTCTGGGGGTGAAGATAGAGGCTCGGGAAGGCGACGGCAGCCCTGCCTTACTCCTTGGACGATCGGTATGCAGCCTTGGCTCCTTGTGAAAAGATGGTATGCGTTGATGAAGAAATGCTCTTCTTGCTCCTCTGTTGCTCCTCTGGCTTCTCTCTCTCTGTGTATTCTCTCTCTGACTATGGGAGAAAGTCTATGTGTATATATGTATTTTTCTCTCTGATATTGTATATCTCGTAAGGGAATGGCACCTTGCTATTTATAATAGTGGGATGTGATCATTAGGGTTACCAATAATTAGCTCTTTGAGATGACGGCGACTTGGAGATTGGTCAATCCAGGCCATTCGTTTTGATTATGATGAATCTGGGCCATTAGGTGTAGATTATACCGAATCCCATGAGCAATTAATGCTGATTGGAATAAATCTTTCTTATAATGATCTTCTGATATCTGTGAATAAATTAGATCTATTCTTCTGCCACGTGACCCCGATTATTGGGATTTGACCCAATCTTTAATGGTAGCCAATTTGAGAAATTAATTGGTTTAGGACACGTGTCCTAGAAGCTGCTGGGGGGATTTGGACCGGATGACTAGTGAGCCGCATATGAATGTGAGCCACATATGGTTAGGCCCACGTGTCAGGGCTGCGTACGCAGTGGCCCTCACTTGAGCCCTCGAACCACAGGGGAGTAATTCTTGTGGGCCGCATAAGTATATATCCGCTTGAGCCGCATGGATATGACCCTCTCGAACCGCATAAGAAGTCCTCGCTCGAGCCGCATGAGGCTTTCATGGCCTGAGCCGCATAGGATAGATTCACACTGAGCCGCATGGGAAGTTCTTTGTTCGAGCCGCATGAGGCTTTTATGGCCTGAGCCGCATAGAACAGATTCACTCTGAGCCGCATGGGATTTACTCTGAACCGCATGAGCAGTGAACCGCATACGAATGCCCACGTGGCAAGGCCATGTGGCATTTTTATGGTTCTCGGGGTATTTGTTGTCAGAGATCTCTTTTCCCTTCCTTAGAGATTTATCATTAGGACAGAGCCATAATTACCTGCTTTGGTGTCAGGGCTGTCAACTTTTCAGAGGGGTCAGCCGTCAAAGTAATTAATGCAGCATGGGTCGAAGGGAAGCACTATCAGGCCACGTGTCTTCTGAGCCACATGGAATGCTTTGGGCCGCATAGCTCCTTGTGCCGCATGATTCCCTGAGCCGTATGAGTTTTCTGAGCCGCATAGGGTTCTTTGGCCGCATGAGTCATTTTTTTTAGTATTTTCTATGCTTCTACACACATGAGTGTGTTGGCATCCTGCCTGCTCCCTGATGAGTGTGTTGGCATCCTGTCTGCTCCCTGATGTGGGGGTAGTACGAGTACTTGCCCCTGATCATTGTTGGAAGATCCTTGATAACTATCCCGTCCGTTGGCCGTCGGGGCCTGGACATAAATAGTTCTGTACAACTTTCTATCTGGGGCCTGCGTAATAGTAAACGGGATGCCCTAGTAGTCAGAAGTTGGGACAGCTGACTGAGCTCGATGAGCCCACGCCGTCCTAGACTTCTTTCCTTTAGCACTCGAGAGTGCAAAATAGGAAGAGTCCAAATTGGACATCACGGAGTCTGGCATATACTCCAGAGAGCCTCCAAGATCAGGACCGCATGAGAGGCGGTCAAAGACTGACCGTGAGCCGCATGAGATAGATGGTATGCGGCTAGGATCGGTAGCCGTACAGGCTGTCTGTATGCGGCTGTCATTTGTGGCCGCATGAACCTTCTGTATGCGGTTAGAAGCGGTGGCCGCATGAATCCTCAGGATATGGCTGGAAGCCATAACCGTGCAGTATGCCAGCATACGGCTGGCAGTTTTGGCCGCATGGGCTTTCTGCATGCGGCTGACTTTCGTGCCCGCATGAGTCTTCTCTATGGGGCTGGTGCATGTGGCCGCATGAACCTCCTTCATACGGTTGGCAGATGTGGCCGCATAGGCCTTCTCCATACGTCTGGCGCCCTTATGTGGTTTGGACTGCATAGAGTTCCTCTTTGCTCCTGCAAGTCCAGCATCATAGTATTTTCTTCTACCGGACTTGGGGACAGCAGTGTCCTCTATGGCTGAAGTAGGGCTGCAGGAGAGTCTTTCCCGCCGTCTTGAGCAACAGAGAGCATTTTTTCGAGAGCTTGAGGAGGAGCAAATGATTTGGGCCTCCACTCTTTGCGAGCCTTCTTCATGCGGGCTCGCTTCTGGACCGGACCAGCGGTCCCATCGGAGGGTATTTCTTCAAACGCATATTGGTCGAACCGGGCTACCAGCATCTGTTGAGTGGAGCCAAGTTTGGCTGCGTCCGATTGTATCACCAACTCCTCAGCCGTAGAGAAGTTTGTCCCCAGCAGAGTCGCCACCGTGTTTGCCATTGATTGTAAAACTACAGAATAATTAAATAGGAAGACTGAACTTAGACTCACAATACAAGCTCGCTCGTACAAAGAAAGCCTAGGGACGAAAACCTAGGTACAACAATCTAAGTACGATTGTTTATTTTAGATTCTGGGAGGTGATGGTAGAGGCTCGGGAAAGCGACGGCAGCTGTAACACCCAGTTTTCCAGATGAGGGTAATTTAAAATTTTGTAATTATAATTATTATTTATTTATATTTAATTCATATTATGATTCTTGGTGATTTTTAATCTTTTAAACTATTTTTAAATCATGACTTATGATTAGGGTATTTGATTTATCATTTCTAGGTTGAGGGTATTTTTGTCATTTTTGGGGTTATTTGAAT
>JANAVB010024597.1:12229480-12441980 GCA_029216955.1 Iris pallida | reverse complement strand
CTTAGGCAGCAAGGTCTCGTCTACTTAGGATGCCCTATTTCTTCGGGTCGGCGTAATTCAAGTATGTTTGAAGACCTCATTATCAAAATTCGATCTCGTATTTCAGAATGGAACAATAAAGTCCTTTCGTATGGTGGTAGACTTGTCCTTATTAAGTCTATTCTCACATCTATTCCAGTGCACTGCTTATCTCCTAATAACCCTCCTATTACTGTTTTGAATCGCCTTGAGAGTTTATTTGATAGCTTTTTTTGGGGTTCGAAGGACGGCTTACCCAAGCGTTCTTGGCTTACTTGGGATCGGGTGGCCAGAACTACTCCTGAGGGAGGACTAGGAGTTCGACGACTTCGTGATGTTATGGATGCAATGACTGTCAAGCTCTGGTAGAAATTGCGCTCTTCTAACTCTTTGTGGTCTTCCTATTTCAAGGCAAAGTATTGTGCATATGAACATCCCTCTGAAGTCGATATTACATCTGCAGCTTCTCATGTCTGGAAAAGGCTCATTAGGGGATGTCAACTTGGTGAGACTCATATTACTGAAGATGCTATGGGCAACTTAATGTGGACTCCTAATCCTGCAGGTAATTTTTCCTTGTCTTCGGCTTGGGATAATATCCGCCTGCAATTCCCTCACAACACTGATTTCAAGAACATTTGGAACAAATGCATGCCGACCAAATGGTCTATTCTTCTTTGGAGGATTATTCTCAACAAACTCCCGACTGATGACAATATCATTAAACTGGGTTATTCAATGGCCTCTGCGTGCCATTGTTGTCAAAATCGACATACTGAATCTATTGGTCATATTTTTAGTGAGGGTGATTTGGCTTTGGCGGTATGGACTTATTTTGAAGCTATTATTGGGGTTCGATCGAATAGATTGGATATGCTTCACAGGCTACAAACATGGTAGAGAAGACGACAGAAACATCTCAAGCAAATTGTCGTGGGTACTATATGCTGGGTTATATGGAAGAATAGAAACAAGTGGAGATATGAAGCCTGTACTTTTTCCTCAGATCAACTCATTGCTGAAGTTAGAAGACAAGTGAAGAAAGCTATGCTTCGATGCAGTCATGCAGAGATTCCTGATCTATGATTTTGTTTGTATGGAGTACTATATATATATTTTATATATATAGTGCTGTTTGAACCTTTTTTTCTGTAACCTGAGTTGGAACTCAGCTGTAGCTTAATAAAGTCTGGTTTTAAAAAAAATATATATATATATATATATTATATTTGTATCATATAATATGTGTATGTGTGTGTACTATATATATGTATTATATAGATATATGTGTTATGGATTAGATTATATAAATATATCAAGAGTGTATCATGTTTAGATATAGATATGGTCATGTGTGTAAGTGATATATGGTTAGTTTAGGCATAGTATTAGCCTATGGCCTATATGTGTGTCTGCTTGACTGGTGAGTCTAGATTAGACTCGTTTAGCCTTGTTTAGACTAATATGGACTAGTTAGACCTAGTTGGACTTGTTAGACCTAGTATGACTTTTAGGGTTGACCAGGGTTGACCAAGAGTTGACTTTGGTCTAGATTGACCTAGATTCATGTAGAATGCATTGTAGTACTTCATTTTACCATTCTGGACTTGTTGTGACTTGTGCTGTTCTAAATAGGAGCCAGACACCACTCCTCGGACAGTACATTTCAGTTGGACACTCAGATACCAGGTGAGTACATTCTATGACCATTTCATATCCTGCTTAGAATTATCTTCTTGCTTTAAATTACTTTACTTGATACTGTCACGTTGGTCACACAGATTAGTACTATATGGATCCCTTCATGAGATGTTATCCCCTCAGGGAGCATCGTATACAACATGTTCTGTGCGTTTCACTTACATGGCGTATCACTATGCTTCACGGTTCATTCCCAGATCACCCATTTATGGGCTTACCATGTATCACACCTTGTGGGCCATTACATGGAATCATAACATAACCTGGTTGGATCCTTGTGTATTAATTGGAGGTACGGGGGAGTAGAAGTAGACATGTGAATAATATCCAAGTGGTGTAATTCCCAGATCACTCTATAGTATAATTTCCAGAATCTCCTATGTCATTCACATGTTTATATTGTACTCTGACTCACTAGCCACTGATAGTTCTCTATTACAGTATATATATATTTCTATTACATCTTTCTCTTTTTACATCATGTACTTTCTTTTAGTTCTTGTATCTTACTTTACTGCATGATTATATTTTCTAACCTGCTATGAACTGTTGAGATGTATTGTGCTCGCTCCGGTCTTGACTGGACCTGTTGAAAATATTACAGAGGACGAGGAAGAGGCCGGTGTGGATACCCATTACGGTGCTACCTTAGATGAGTGCCTGGACCTGGACCAGTAGTTGGTCCCACTAGCTGTGGATGACACACCCTTAGATTAGGATGTTTTTCATTTATAGACTCTATGGATGATTGTATATATTTGATACTGCGGATATGTATTTATCTTAGACACTTGGACTCTCTGTTTGTACTTGGGGATTTCCTTTCATTTCAGCAGTTTTATTTATCTATCTATCTGCTATCTTATCATCTGCCTTAGTTGTGATTGGGTTTACTTTCTGCTATGTCATCCCCATTCGGGGAGTATAAACTGTTCAGTATTATATTGTTAGATGTTGTGACCTAGGACAGCGTTCTACCGTCGACACTGCGGCGTAGGCTGGACGTACCCACTCTCGTGCCCTTACTCTAGGGTGCGGGTCGTGACACATTTTTAGTGGTGGCCCATGCAGGTCGAGTTTGTGCAGTGGTATTCGAATGAGAGTACCACTACAGCCTGCAGTAGGATTAGGATTATTTTTGAGGTACTCAATCACATTAGGTAAAACTCTTAACCGGATTCCTGTCATCTAAATTCCTGATACTTCCTTGAATAACTGTCCTCCCTTGAATTATCATTTCTACCTCATTATTGATTCCTTGTTTGATCTGTCTTCAGGATGGTTATAGAGACACGATCTCATTGTCTCGATCAGGGAGATACCACTGAGGGGTCTACTACTACTCGTCCTGCTCAGCAGGGCCCCGAGACTGCAGTTCCTGTTATGCCAGCTCAGGCTGGGATATCTGCAGCTTATGGGAGTGCACCTCTTCCTACTCCGAGACTTTCTCCTGTTGTCCCGAACGTTCTTCAGCAGCAGTCGCCATCAGGATCTGAGGATGTGGCACGGTTGTTCTCCTTCTTCCAGCAGATAGTAGAAACTCAGCGGCAACAGTTGTTCAAGAGGGGACGAGATGCTCACGGTACCAGCAGCAGCGGAGGCCAGGCCAAGAGGCCCCATGTACAGATTCAGCAGACGCAGACACCAGTGGAAGTTCAGCAGGCGCAGCATCAGTATCGGGGTCAGGACCCGAAGGCGATCAGTTGTCCCTACTACAAGAAATCGGGACACATCTGGGAGAAGTGCAGGAAGAGGTTGAAGGTTTGTTATTTCTGTGGGTCAGGTGCCCACCAGAAGATGGATTGTCCCATTGCACCTTCTTTTGAGGGAGCTAGTGGCAGTGCGGGCCTGGCCGAGATACCCCTCTTACAGATTCAGCATCAGTATCAACAGAGACATGTTCAGCAGCAGTTCCATGGTCAGGGCCATCAGCAGGGACAGCAGCAACCCAGGCAGTATCTGGCACCCAGGCAGCAGACAATCAGTTGTCCCTACTTCAAGAAGCCGGGGCATAGATGGGGTGAGTGCAGGAAGAGGCTGGGCAGGTGCCTACTATATGGAGCAGCGGACCACCAGCTGAGGGAGTGTTCCCAGAACATAGGCAGAGTAGTTCAGGGAGCAGCACCAGGAGCAGAAGCGAGGACTCCGATTGGCAAGCAGAAGGAATTACCCTTACCGACTCAGTAGCAGAGGTACATGCAGCATCAGCACCAGGCCAGGGGAGGCAAGCAGGAGCGAGCTTTCGCCAGGACAGTCGAGGATGCTCAGGCCGTTGGAGATCTAGTTGCAGGTTCCATTTTTTTGATTCCATTTCCGAGATTGCCTCTTATAACTGCCTTGAAATTTCGATTCCCACTGTTCCTTGATTGATTGATCAAATTTTGTCCTGTTGTTCTTGTGTTATGTTTGATTTTCTTCTGAGATGTATCATATGGAATAGGTCACCCAGTTATAGAATCCAGAATCTTTGATAGTCAGGTTAGCTGGCATAGTGAGGACATATAGTCAGATTTAGGACATATTTCTCGGGTGTGGGAATTTAAGATTTTCATTGCCAAGTATGCGGCGGTGCAAAAATTTTAAATACCATAATTCTAGGGGTATGTACCTTGGTCAAGGACTCTGTGATTATCGTAGCCTTGCTTACTAACAGGACGAAGACTTTGAGTAACATAATTTTGGACAAACGCATATGATTATCAGATTTTATCTTGAGAACGTTTCAACATATCATCTCTTTCATACCCTTCTTTTTTTTAAAAAAAGTTGTATTTTATCAATAACTTAGGAGTAGGGATACTTATCTTTGTAGAGCTTATTCATATGTAATTTTTTTATAGTATAATGATATTGTGACTTGTAGAGTGCCTGTACCCTGGGGATGATAGTTAGCATTGGTATTAGAATAGTAATCCAGAGTAGGTTATTTTCTTATTATTATAATACCAACCAATTTACATATAGGATGTTAGTTTGCCTTACAGCCTTGATGATTGTTATTATTTTTCCTTCCTTTTTTCCAGTGAGACACCCATGACCAGAGCCTACCCTTGAGTATAGTTGTAGTTTCACCTAAGACCGTAGGTCTATTTATATAGATAGGTTGCAGAAGATATTGGCATATGGGATATGGGTTGGTTGGTACCTATAGGTCAGTGTTCTATAAGATTATTGACAAGTTATTTAGCCTATATTTGGCTCAGTTTTCTGTTTTAGTTAATTTCTCTTGTGTGGAGTTCAGTCATGGTTGATCAACCTTTATAGGCAGTGTGCAGACCCTTCACTAGATACCCTATTCCCTTGGTTCAGACTTGTACAAGTTGTTCTCTGCACTCAACTTTCATTACCTGCCATGTTGCATCATAGGTTTCTCTGGACCATAGTTCAGACCCCAATTATTGACTCACCAATATAACCATCAACCCCTTACCATATTATGCACATCTAGAGAGTCAGTATCATGCATATTAGAGGTCTGCACTAGTCCTAACTTCTGTGCATGGTGGCATACTGCATCACTTAGCATATTACTTGTTGATAGCCTTACAATACCCTTCATTTTAACCTGCAGTACCTGCCCTATAGTGGAGTTTAAACTTTTCTTGGGCATGATTGTTCAGTTCACTTGGATAGTTGTATACATTGGGATATCATGTGGGTTGTTAATAAGAGTTCTCCTTTGATCTTTATTTTGTCCCCTTTTATTCTTAGAAACGTACCTGGTTAGCCCATCTGTCCAGATACAAGTCCAACCCATTCCTGCATTGTTGGTTCAGTCTTCTAAGCCTCGACCTGTGCATTAGTTCATTTTCTATGTGTAGGTTTTTCTTCACTTTAACTTTACAAGTGGACCCAAATGTCCTGTCCTTTAGCTTATAATTTTAGTCTCCTTAGCATCATACCCTTTTGCCTACCCTGATGATTCAGACCATTCATCCTTAGCCTAGTTCTAAGCATTTGTTTCAGTCCCGTATAAATTAAGTCTGCCTTAACCCTTGGTTGATCAGTCATGTATATATATAGATGATGTACTTAGAACATATGTGATGGGTTCTTGTTCTTGAGCATATATATATATATATATATATATATATATATATATATATATATATGTAGTATTTGGGATTGGTGTGCTTAGCTTGTAAGTACTTAGTTATGAGTGACTTGATAGGATTGGAAAGTTAGAGCTAGCCTATTATAGAGTTCTTTTTTGCTAAATTCTAGTTGCCAACACTTAGGTCGCTAGCGGAGGTAAAATCCTATGAAGTTCACCAGCTGATGACCAAGCACTAGGATGTTAAAAAATTGACTAGTGATTGACCCTTGACTATGTTTGACCTAGAAGGGGGTGCGATCACCTTAATTTCTAGGACAAAATTTTTACAAGGTGGGTAGGATTGTAACACCCAGTTTTCTAGATGAGGGTAATTTGGAATTTTGTAATTATAATTATTATTTATTTATATTTAATTCATATTATGATTCTTGGTAATTTTTAATCTTTTTAAACTATTTTTAAATCATGACTTGTGATTAGGGTATTTTATCTATTATTTCTAGTTTGAGGGTATTTTTGTCATTTTTGGGGTTATTTGAATTTATTATAATTTATGTGAATTTATGGGAATTTTTAGAATTTATTTTGGAATTGTTTGAATGAAGGTTGACTAGGTTGACTTTGACTAGCAATGACCTTGGTAGACTAACGTAGGAGCTAACCCTAGTTAAGTTTGGACTTGGTTATGTCATGCAACCCTAGATAGACTAGAGTTGACCTATGGTTTAGTTATTTGACTCAAGTTAGAATATTAAGTCACAAGTCATGAGTTATGGTTGAACCTTGATTAACAACTTGTCACATAGGAGCCCAAAGCCAAACCACTAGCTAACCCGAACCCTAGCATTACTTGGCTGGCCACCACACCCACATTGGGAATCCTCCTATAAATATTCTTCTCCATTTAGGGCTAGCCTCTTTAGGAAATAATAAGTTTAGAAAGAGGTATTTTCCCAACTTCATAAATTCTTAGAAAATCTATTTTAACTCCTTTTTAATCCAAACAAATTGCAATAGGTTCGAATTAGTGTTTTCTTGCTTTTGGAAACTGTCAATCTCAGTTTCATATCAATTTGAAGGAGTTGGGTGGCTTTTGGGGATCCTCATTGAAGGAGCTTTTGTGTTGAAGAACACACATAGGTATTTTCCAATCCACCCATTAAAATTAGGTTTTAATTGCATGAACACCTAGCCCTAGGTATCCTGGTCATGTAGGAATAGGGTTTGTGGATTTTCGTGTCCTGTACGTGTCCGTATCGGACATGTATCAGTGATGTGTGTAAGTGTTTGACGAAATGCCCCAATGGGCATTTCAATTTATTTTGTGGAAGTTTTTGAATATGAAGTGTCGATTTGATGTGGATTACACGATTCTAGTGTTCTGAGTTTGATTCGGTGTCGTGTTGAGTCGTTTTGACACATGTGCACACGCGGTTGGATACGCGCGCGCGGCCTGGGCGCATCCCCTGCTACTCGGGCCTCCTGTAGGACATGACACGGGTTCATTTGACACAAAATTTGGTGGACACGAGGGGGCATGCACTGACATCATGCCCCCAAAGTTTTATTCGATCTCGTGTAGTTGTTAGGGAGTAATCCATCGTGCACTGGAATTGTACTGTCTGCGCACAGGCTATTTTTGAGCACTGATACGGCTCGTTTAATCGGACACGCGACACCGTGGACACATTGCAGGCATTTGGACACGTGCACCTAGACCTAACCTAGGTGTGGACACGACCACGAGACCTGGGAATGGACACGTTGTGTCTTTTTGTGCTCGACACCTCTGCACGACACTGTGTGTTTGTGCCTGTGTATATGTACTATTTTATGGGTTTAAATAGTTTGGACACAACTGTGTCCACTTGGGTGGACACGAATATGTGCCTGGATACGTACACAGATGACCCTTCAATTACCAACCATTAATTTGTATGAATATCATGTTTTTAGAAGTCGATTTCAAATTACATTTGTTAACTGATACATGTTTACATTCCCTGATTTTTCTAGTTTTTGAATATGGATTTTCTCATTCTTTTTGATTAATTTAAATACTATTATTCACCTATTTAGATCTCTAATAAGGTTCTCCTATAGGTTATCTACATGAATGCTAATTTTGAGGGATTTTGGTTTTATTTTGAACTCAAAATGGGAGTGATAGGTCTGGACTGTTTTACAAAGACTGAAAATTGATTTCCTGAGATGTGCTTGATTTTTTGAACTCAATTCTGAGTTCATTTGTAACCGAAGAGTTACTGAATTGATTCCCCTTCTTTTTTTAACAGAGAATGAAGTTTACATACCCTACTTGACTGTCCATTTCACATGGTATGCCCTGTTATCAAATAGTTTAACCCAATTGCAATGTAAGTTCATATTTACATGTTATATATTGCTGAAATGAGATAGGTTATTTTGATATAAAACCTGAGATGGGATTTCCTTTTATATTCCCTGAACTAAACTCCTTTTTCTGAAATCTGAAATTGATGAGGTTTCCTTTCCCTGCATGCTATGAGAACTGTCATTGAGTTCACTGTTTGCATTTTCCTGTCACACTGTTCACTCCTCACATGCCACACATATTGTTCACACACTCTTCAAACACCATTACACACACAAATCTTGATATACACACACACACATCCTATGTGTTCCTGTCACACATGAACAGTCCCCTCACTCACTCTTTCACACACTCACTCTCTATCTTCCATCTTCCTAATGTATATATATATATATATATATATATATATATATGTATATATAAATATATATATATATATATATATATATATATATATATATATATATATATATATATGTATATATAAATATATATATATATATATAATGTGATGTATGCCTAATGTATGTTTATGCATGAATATAATGTATATATGTGTAATGTATATATAAGTAAAATGTGTATATAATGTATAGGTTATACCATGTATATATATATATTTATGTATCATATAATATGTGTATGTGTGTGTACTATATATATGTATTATATAGATATATGTGTTATGTATTAGATTATATAAATATATCAAGAGTGTATCATGTTTAGATATAGATATGGTCATGTGTTTAAGTGATATATGGTTGGTTTAGGCATAGTATTAGCCTATGGCTTATATGTGTGTCTGCTTGACTAGTGAGTCTAGATTAGACTTGTTTAGCCTTGTTTAGACTAATATGGACTAGTTAGACCTAGTTGGACTTGTTAGACCTAGTTTGACTTATAGGGTTGACCAGAGTTGAACAAGAGTTGACTTTGGCCTAGATTGACTTAGATTCATGTAGAATGCATTGTAGTACATTATTTTACCATTCTGAACTTGTTGTGACTTGTGCTGTTCTATATAGGAGCCAGATACCACTCCTCGGACAGTACATTTCAGTTGCACACTCAGATACCAGGTGAGTACATTCTCTGATCATTTCATATTCTGCTTAGAATTATCTTCTTGCTTTAAATTACTTTACTTGATACTGTCACGTTGGTCACACGGATTAGAACTATATGGATCCCTTCTTGAGATGTTATCCCCTCAGGGAGCATCGTATACTACATATTCTGTGCGTTTTACTTGGCATATCACTATGCTTCACGGTTCATTGATCACTTGTGACATGTACTATCATGATTACAGAGTCTTCTTTGAATCATCCCATTTATGGGCATTTCCAGATCACCCATTTATGGGCTTACCACGTATCACCCCTTGTGGGCCATTACATGGAATCATAACATAACCTGGTTGGATCCTTGTGTATTGTTTGGGGGTACGGGGGAGTAGAAGTCGACATGTAAATAATATCCAAGTAGTGTAATTCCCAGATCACTCTATAGTATAATTTCCAGAATCTCCTATGCCATTCACATGTTTATATTGTACTCTGACTCACTAGCCACTGATAGTTCTCTATTACAGTATATATATATTTCTATTACAGCTTTCTCTGTTTACATCCTGTACTTTCTTTCAGTTCTTGTATCTTACTTTACTGCATGATTATATTTTTCTAACCTTCTATGAACTGTTGAGATGTATTGTGCTCGCTCTTGTCCTGACTGAACCTGTTGAAAATATTACAGAGGACGAGGAGGAGGCCGGTGTGGATACCTATTACGATGCTACCTTAGATGAGTGCCTGGACCTGGACCAGCAGTAGGTCCCTCTAGCTGTGGATAACACACCCTTAGATTATGATGTTTTTCATTTATAGACTCTATGGATGATTGTATATATTTGATACTGGGGATATGTATTTATCTTAGACACTTAGACTCTCTGTTTGTACTTGGGGATTTCCTTTCATTTCAGCAGTTTTATTTATCTATCTATCTGCTATCTTATCATTTACCTTAGTTGTGATTGAGTTTACTTTCTGCTATGTCACACCCATTCAGGGAGTATAAACTGTTCAGTATTATATTGTTAGATGTTGTGACCTAGGACAACGTTCTATCGCCGACACTGCGACGTAGGATGGACTTATCCACGTCCCGTGCCCTTACTCTAGGGTGCGGGTCGTGACAGCCGCTCTGCCTTACTCCTTGGACGATCGGACGTAGCCTTGGCTCCGGTAAAGAAATGCTCTCGAGTTGGGAGACTCCTCTGTGCTCTCTGTTGCTAGATCTCTGAAGTGCTCTCTCTCTGTTTTGCAAAGGAATGGCACTTTGCTCACTGCTTTCCTCTCTTTTCTCTGTATGTTTTTATAAAAAAATGTCCTCTCTTGCAAGAAAATGATACCTTGCTATTTATAGGAGTGGGGTCATCATTAGGGTTTGCAATGATTGCCCCTCTCGAAAAGTCGACGGCTTAGGGATTAATCGATATGGGCCGTTAATCCTGAATGTGACAAATATGGGCAATTAATGTGGATTGCACCTGTAGAAGCATAGAAAAAGACAAGAAAAGCCCATGCGGCTCCAAACAGAAGGAGCCTCATGCGGCTCGAGAATCCTTCAGAACTTTATGCAGCTCGGAACTCTCCAACAGCTTCATGCGGCTCAGGCACAGACATGTGGCCATACGCTGTCCGCTTCTACAGCTGGCCATAAAGCAGCCGCCCAATTAATTGCTCTGATGACAGCTCTGACGTTATGAATGACAGCTCTGACACAATGAATGACAGCTCTAACACAATGAATGGCAGCTCTGACATAAAGCTGAAATAATGATGGCGTGCTCCTTGGGAAAAGAAGAGAATCTTTTATAACAGATAGGATCCGTCGAGTCCCAAGCACCCCTATGCGGCTGCCATCTTTATGCGGCCGCCATCTCCATGCGGCCGCTTCCTTCATGCGGCTGCCATCTTCATGCGGCCGCCCTCTGCATGCAGCTGCCACCTTTATGCGGCTGCCTTCTTCATGCGGTTGCTTCCTTCATACGGCTACCCCTATGCGGCTGCCCGCTTCATACGGCAGCTTCCTTCATGTGGCTGCCTGTTTCATGCGGCTGCTTCCTTCATGCGGTTGACCACTTCATGTGGCTGCTTCGTTCATGTGGCTGCCTCCTTCATGCGACCGCCTCCTTTACGAAGCTGCTACCCCCATGGGGCGGCTACCGTCATGCGGTTTGGATTGTGGGGCCACCCATATGCGGTTCACTTAGATCGTACTCATGCGGCTCTGTCAGACGCCCCGCTCATGACGGTTGAGACACGTGGCAGTCCTCACGATAGTTGAGATACGTGGCGATCCTCATGACAAGTTGAGACACGTGGCTGTCTTATCCCCTCGGAGTTATGGCTGCTCGCAAATCCTGACAACCAGATTTAGTGCAATCACCATTATTACTCAGATCAAATCAGATTTGTTGTGATTAAGCAAATTGGACACATGGTTGGAGATCCGAGCTTGTCATGACAAATTATGAAGATTCATTGCAATCAGCATTAATTGCCCATACAGATTTGGCGTAATCAAGAATCAATTGCCTAGATGTAATACAATCAAGATTAATAGCCCAGATGATTGGCCGCCGACTTTTCAAGGGGGAATCATTGCAAACCCTAATGATCATACCCCACTCCTATTAATAGCAAGGTGCCATTGCCTTGCAAAAAAAAGATCCATATCTAGAAAAAATAGCGAGGTGCCATTGCCTTGCAACAAAGACTCTCCCCCCGGCTGGATATACAGAGAGACGAAGACAAGCACAGAAGAGTCTTTCCACACATCCCGAGAGCATTTCTTCATCAGAGCCAAGGCTACGTCCGATCGTCCAAAGAGTAAGGCAGAGCTGCCGTCGCTTTCCCGAGCCTCTACCGTCACCCTCCAGAATCAAAAATAAATAATCGTACTTAGATTGTTGTACCTAGGTTTTCATTCCTAGGCTTTCTTTGTACGAGAGAGTTTGTATTATGAGTCTAAATTTAGTCCTCCTATAAAATTATTCTGTACTTTTACAATCAATGGCAAACACGATGGCGACTATGCTTTGGACTAACTTCTCTACGGCTAAGGTGTTGGTGACGCAATCGGACGCAACCAAACTTGGAAGGAAGGAGATGAACATGAGACAGAGAAGATGGTTAGAGCTGATCAAGGATTACGATGTTGAGCTTCAGTATCATCCAGGCAAAGCTAATATGGTAGCAAATGCTCTCAGCAGAAGAGGCGGCACATTTATGTTGACAAGCCAGAAGCACACTTTAGAAGATCTTCAGGAGATGGGCATAGAAGTTATACTTCCTAGTGATATAGGAGTTCTGGCTAGTCTACAAGTTCAATCTGACTTGGTAGATAGGATCAAGGCAGCTCAGGCACAGGACCCAAGGATTCAGAAGCTAAGGGCAGAATGTGAGTCAGGGCTCAGAAAGGAGATGAGAATTCATGAAGACGGTAAACTTAGGTTTGGATCACGTCTATGTGTACCTAGTGGAGATATTAGACAGGAAGTTATGGCAGAAGCTCACAGTTCTCAGTATTCTATACATCCTGGAGGGACCAAGATGTACCAAGATATCAAGCAGCACTTCTGGTGGAACGGGATGAAGAGGGAAATAGCTAGGTTTGTTTCCCGTTGCTTGATTTGTCAGCAAGTGAAGGCAGAGCAGTAGAGGCCAGCTGGATTATTGCAACCGCTTTCTATCCCGGAATGGAAGTGAGAGCATATTACAATAGACTTTATGACCGGTTTACCAAGATCTCCAAGTGGTAAAGATGCCATTTGGGTGATAGTAGATCGGCTTACAAAGGTAGAAAACTTTCTTCCTTTCAGAGTAGGGCAATCTACAGAAAAGTTGACAAAATTATACATGCAGCAGATAGTCAGGCAACATGGATTCCCTGTCAGTATTGTGTCAGACAGAGATACCCATTTCATATCACATTTCTGGAAGAGCTTGCATCATAGTCGGGGTACCAAGTTAAAATTTAACACGGCTTACCATCCACAGATGGACGGGCAATCTGAAAGGACAATTAAGACTTTGGAAGATATGTTGCGAGCTTGCACCCTAGATTTTGGAGGATCTTGGGAGAGCCACCTGCACTTAGTTGAGTTTTCATATAACAACAGTTATCAAGCTAGTATCCAGATGGCGCCATTTGAAGCACTATATGGTAAGAAGTGTAGATCGCCACTAGCATAGGATGATATCGGGGAGAGGAAGATGCTAGGCCCATAAATTATTGTTCAGACAGTTGAAGTGGTCAAGGGAATTAGAGAGCGACTCCGAGTTGCGCAAGATCGGTATCGTCGTTTGGCGGAACAGCATCGAAGGCCGCTAGAGTTTTTTTGTTAGGGACCACGTGTTCTTGCGAATCTCACCTACCCGTGGGGTCATTAGATTTGGTGTTCGCGGGAAGTTGAGTCCGCGATACGTAGGACCATTTGTTATCCTTGATAGGGTAGGCGATGTTGCTTATCGTTTATCCCTTCCACCTTCGTTACGAGAGGTGCATGACGTGTTTCATGTATCCCAGCTGCGAAGGTATGTATCGGACCCCAGCCATATCCTTGATCATTCTGAGTTGGTTGTTGGTACCAACTTGTCTTACGAGGAGCAGCCGGTGTCTATTTTGGACCGAAGAGAGAAGATACTCAAGAACCGAACAATTAACCATGTCCGGGTTGCTTGGGGTCATCACTTTTTAGGGGAGTCAACGTGGGAACGTGAGGATGATATCCGATCACGGTATCCGCACATGTTTGACTCACAACGTATATCTCTTTCTGTATACCTTGATTGTCTTGACCCCTCATGCTTGTCACCTTATGAGTAGAATTGCTTGGTGTCATCGATAGTTAAACATGAATATGTTACTTACTATTGGCATTATAGAATGATTGCTTACTCAATTGCCTGTACTTAGATTAGTTTAGCTCCGATGTTCCTATCCTGCTTGGATTTGAAATTCCGAGGACAAAATTTTTCTATGGAGGGTAGAGATGTCACTTTCCGTTCCCAGAATACGTATTCTTAATACATGTACTGCTTTATTATATTTATTTAATATTTATCATGAATTGTTCTGTATTTAAAATTCCTTTAATTTTTGCTAATTAATTTTTTACAATTTTATTTCTGCATTTTATGTTCTGCTTTAGCTCTACTTTGGGTTCGGCTTGGATTTGGTTTAGTTAGTTGGTTCAGCATGAACCGAAACAAACCCCCACCTACCACCACCCCTTCCATTTAAAGCCATCCCCTTTCTCTCTCTTTATTACTTCACCATTAATCTTCTTCTTCCTCATAACTCCTCCCGCAACTACCAGCCGCCAAGGCAAGTGCCAAACTTTCTTCTTGGTGGATCACCATTATTATTGTTTCATCATCTTCCTTACTTGATTTTGAACCTCTTTAGTACTTAGCATTTTCAATTTCCATGGTTCATTTTTTGTAGATCTAAGTTTAATGTATTTTCGGATTTCTTAGGTTTTGATCTAGTAAACTTTGTTATCTTTAAGTTTTGATGGTTCCATGTTGTAGAGAATTTCGTTCTACCCCATTTTGACCTATGGAAGTTCAGATTTGGGCTTGGAATGAAGGATTTAGAGCGCTTAGAAGCAATGGTTCCCATGGTTCTGTCCTTAGGAAATTTGGAGAAGAAGAACGGATCTTGGCCGCATGACAGTACTTGACCGCATGAGTTTTCATGCGGCAAGTCTTCTTATACATTTTTCCAGCCACATGGTAGTTTCGGCCGTATAAAGCTATCTGGCCGCATGGATCATTTTAGCCGCATACGCCGTTCCCCATTTCAGCCGCATGAGCGCTTGACGTTCCTGGTCGCATAAGGACCCGAGTCCTATTTGGCCGCACGTAAATTAACTCTGGCCGCATGGAACTTCCCGTTCCCAGCCGCATGATTTTATTAGTTTCTTGACCACATGAACTCGTCCAGCCGCATATACATTTCAGTCCATCTCAGCCGCATGGAGTTTTCTTTGGCCGCATGGGCGCAAGTCTTTTCGAGCCGCATGGGGCTTGCTAGCTCTCAGCCGCATAAAGTTTTTCTTGGCCGCATGGGCGCATGTTAACCGCAGCCGCATGAGACTTACTCAGCCGTATGAGCTGCGTGTTTTCTCAGCCGCATGGCGCTGACCATTCTCAGTCGCATGAGCTGCATGACTTACCCTAGCCGCATAAGGGACCCTGACTTAGTTAGCCGCATGAGACCCCTTTTGTTTCTAGCCGCATAAGGCTTGCTAACTTGGCCGCATGGAATTACCCCTGTCCAGCCAGCCGCATGTACTTATTTATTCCCGGCCTCATGAAGCCCAAGTCTCGCGAGCCGCATGAACTCTGGCTCTAATGCCGTTTTGGTTGATTCTTGTCCTGAATTGACACTAATTGGCATTGGTTAACTTTCTTTGTATTTATTAGCATTAGTTGGCATCTTTATATTAATTTACATTGATTGTTATCTTGGCATTAATAAACAAGGATTGATATCTTAATTGAAATAATTAATCATGCTTCCTAGTTGGAACTAAGAGACTGGCTAGTCGTCTTATTGAAATGAATGAATGAGACACGTTCATATTAACTATGAACTATTGAAATCGACTGTCTAATCTCGAATATTGACATACAGGCACTTGCAGGCTTCAATTTATTTGTTATTTATTTATGTTACCAAAGAAGTACGTGTACTTTATGGTCAAGGCATGATTATTCCGTGGTTAGTTTTGATTGTTGCATTACGCTATGTAAGACCTACAACCTAACCGCACTGGTATCGTTGTAGAGTTGTGCATATCGTACCCCGTACGAAAGTACTCATTCTGAATAACCATGTTCCACGACATGGTACTTCACTCAACGTAAAGACTATTAAGTTAAATAAATAAATGATTGCATGGAGAGAATAGATTCTCGAGTTCTTACATGGCAGCTCTCTTGGGACTAGTAGTGCCCGACAGGTCGGTTGGTCTCCACAGATACTACAAATCTACCACACGGGCAGGAAGCGGTATCTGGTTATATTATCGATGGTATATTGTATATTGATGACGGGCGTCCAGCTGGGACTCGTCAAATTCATGATTGGCGTAATTGATTGACTAGGTAAACTAGCCTTGCTTGCACATAGTAAGAACTGAGGAATCCTCTATTGCATAATTTTAGGATAACTTGGAACTCATAATAACAAGTCTTAGTAGTTGCATGGCCGTTTAAATTGATTTGTTTTGTGTACTGTATCTACTCTGTTACCTAACCGAGATGATCAGAATGTCAGGACATGACGAGCCAACTTCTGTCCTTGTTTGGTTGGGAGGTTGGTTCGAAGTGTCGTGATGTTATGTGAATCCTAGTAGTTAGCAGAGATCTATTATTATATTCTCTTATTACTGGCTTCATTCCTCATATCGTGCTCCCTTACGGTACTTGCTATTAGAGGTCTAACCTCTCTGGTTTTGTATGGCCTGATTTAGAGCCGGTCCCCGAGGATCCAGCTTACTTCTACCTCCAAGATGGTCAATACTAGAGGAATGATCGCAGGAGGACTCGAGTGGGTTTCTTGCTTCCCCTCTCGTTTTTGTGAATTACTTTATACTTTGCCGTTTGGCACCGACATGTTAGTCGGATTGTCTTGCACTTACTTTTGCATAATTGTAACTAAGTCAGGCTGTAGCTGATAACAATTGTGTATACTTGCTACATCATCTGGCTGTGTTTTGTAAAACCAGATATCAAGAACATTTTGAATGAGCATTTGGGACGCCTTACGGCTTTATCTCACATGTTCTCTATTTCTGTTTCTTGTTTGAATGATTGAGATAATAGATATAAAGTGACCATAGGGAGACTTTCATGTAGTATGCACCCCTTCGTCTTGTAGACAGCATTGATCGTATTATACGGTATTCATCTACCCGTAATACGTAGCTAGCTGAGTCATTCCCCCGCTCTCCAGTATTCTGGTTCTGGGGCATGACCGGCGAGCCCGCACGAAGAAGGCCCACAGGGAGTGGAGGCCCAAATCATTTGCACCTCCCCAAGCTCTCGAAGAAGTACTCTCTATTGCCTGAGACAGCGGAGAAGTCTCGCTTGCGGCCCCACTTCAGACCCTAGAGGACTCTGCTTTCCCCAAGTCCGGTAGAAGAAAACACTATGATGCTGGACTTACAGGGGCAAAGAGGAACTCTATGCAGTCCAAGCCGCATAAGGGCGCCAGCCGCATGGAGAAGGCTCATGCGGCCACAAATGCCAACCACATGGAGAAAACTCATGCGGCCACAAAAGTCAGCCGCATACAGAAAGCCCATGCGGCCAGAACTGCCAGCCGTATGTAGGCAGCATGCACGGCCATGACTTCTAGCCGCATCCCAGAGGTTCATGCGGCCACCGCTTTTAGCCGCATACATAAGGCTCATGCGGCCACAAAGCATAGCAGCATGCAGAAAGCCTGCATGGCCACTGATCCCAGCCGCATACCATCTGTCCCATATGGCTCACGGTCAGTCTTTGACCGCCTCTCAGGCGATCCTGACCCCCAGATGCTCTCATGTGCCAATCTCCATGGACTCTTCCTACTATACACTCTCAGGTGCTAGAAGGAAGAAGTCTCGGACAGCGTGGGCTCGGCAAGCTCAGTCGGTTGTCCCAACTTCTGACTATCAGGGCGTCCCGCTGACTGTTACGCGGGCCCCTGATGGAAAGTTGTATAAAACAATCCGTGTCCAGCCCCCGGCGGCCAACGAACGGAATAGTTATCAAGAATCTCCCAACAACGATCATGGGCAAGTACTCGTACTACCCCCACATCTGGGAGCAAGCAAGAGGCCAATACACTCATGGGCTCAGAACTCCCGGGCCCACAAAATGGAAGATTTGCGTGACGTGATTCTTCATAAACGCAAGGAAAGAGACGAAGATTTGATTTACAGAGAGTCCTGTCAGGAACATCAATGCACCCAAGTCATTGTCAACTGCTGCTGCAACAAGACAGCAGTACAAGAAGACAGGCGGTCCATCTTCCAACGGCTGCAACACCCAAGCTCAGAGGACGAGGCGCTTCTCGTCGTCTCCTGCAATTCTGCTATGAAGATTCCTGGCAGCGGTAGAGGGAAGAAAACGAATGTATCTAGTCTAAAAATCTCAATCGGGGTAACCAAGAAACTCTCTTCTAAGCGGTTGTCTACAACCGTCATAGGAGGAGTTTACCAAGGTACCCGTTCAAAGACAAATCTGCCACACTTGGAGATTCGTCGTCCACATCTCTGGAAGGCACTGGAGCTAGGGATAGTACTCCTCCCAATATCCACAATAATCCGGTGTTCCATGAAGACAACCCAAGGGAAACGGTTCATCCAACAGATGCAGCAGATTCCGACATCCCCGAGGACGTCCACAATTCTTAAGACGAGGCAAGCTCTGAAGCTGGGGGTACCACTCTCTCTGAGTCCAAACCAGAAGAGAACATCCCCACATACCCTAACGACTTCTCTGTACAAGGGTACGACTCAGAGGGCACATCTTCTACCGTTCCTTCCTTCTCTCCTCATGTGAGGACGATATTCATGACGGACAGTAACCAGGGCGGCCCTACTAATTGCCAACGCATCGACACTCTGGAGGCCATACTCCATGCCTTAGTCAAGTCCGTAGACGAGATCAAAGCGGTCCTTCCAACTCTGCAAGGAAGAACGCCTGGCCAAACAAGCTTGGGTCCCGCGGTCAATACGGATTCGAATTCAGCTACACCAAACCCGGGTGATAATCCGCCTGAAATATTGGCCTCCACCGCTGCAGACGAGGCCAGGGAGGTAAGAAAAGAGGTCTAGGAGCTCCGGGCCATGTTCTATGCCCGAGAAAACTGCCAAGACCTCAGGATACGACAAATGTATCCTGTTGCGTGGAGAGATGTTCCCTTCCCACCAAAATATAAACCATTCCACATCAATCCATATGATGGGAAGACATCTGCAAGTAGGTACATCACATACTTTGAAGTCACAACCGACCATCTGCCTCATGACGACGACATCCTTACGCGGCTGTTCATTGGAGCACTGGAGGGGGTCGCCTTCGACTGGAACCGCAACTTGCCAAAAAACTGCATCCATTCTTTCACCGGCTTTAAACATATATTCTTGGAGAGGTTCTACAAAGTAGGATAAGACGTGACAATGTCCACCCTCATGGATGTTGTCCAGGGAGAAAAAAAGCTGACAAGAAACTACATCGAGCGGTTTCGTCAAACCGCGATGAAGTTGCCTTCCGGTAACCCTGATTCCACCTTGATTAAAATTTGCCAAAAGAGGCTGCTTTCCACAATCAGCCTCTGGATGGACGAAAGTTAGTTTAAGGATTGGAAGACGTTCATCATTAGTGCCACTAGCACAGAAGACAAATTGAAGAAAGCTCGACAATTGGGATTGCACGTCTCAGAAGGAGAGGACAAGGGCAAACGCCCAAGCACCAACAGCAACAATGGTGGTAATCCCTCCAACAATCGAGACAACAAGGGCAAACAGGCTATGGTGGCCGACACAGCGCCGAAGCCTGAACCGAAGCCAGTAGAGAAGCAGTGGCCTCAGATGACCTATTCCTTCGAGGACGGCCATGTCAAGCCCATCTTGGACATGCTCATACAAGGAGGTCAAATTCAGCTCCCTCCTCCAAGACGTGAACCTCGACCAGCAGAATTGGAGAACCCCAAGTACTGCCGTTACCATCGCTATGTCCACCAAGCCACACATGACTGCTACCAACTGAAGCGATACATCCAGCATCTCATCGATTCTAAGGCCGTGGCCATTGATTTCGAAGAGGTGACCGTAGCAGCTAACATGATGTCAGTACAATTTGGCAACTTCTCTCCGATAAAGACTCAAGATGGAGTAGTACCTGGCCTAGAGCAAAGATAGAGGTAGCTAACCTTCCACCTCCCTGACACCAGGCCGCTGGTCTAGTGCCCCTTACCATATCGCAGGAAAAGATCATGTGGGTCCATCCGAACTTGGTACCTGAGGTGACTCAGTCCGTACCTCCCTCCACCAGCAAGAAAAAGAATGGAAAAGTCAAATCATGCCGCACAATCTCGACAGAGGTCAAAAAAGCTACTGCTGTTGTTACCCGCTCCGGCGCAAAAACCCAATCTCCACCGGGTAGCTCGGCTGAAGATCATCAGCCAACAGCAGCTGATGCTCCAGGACCTTCGTAGCCTTCGACGATCGACAAGCCTAGGCCGAAGGAGACTCGCTTCGACAAACCACTCCGAAGAGTGACACCTCATGGACTGGAAAGGCCCTACAACTTTGACATCTTGGCACAATTGGCCAACACACCGGCCAAATTGTCGCTATACGTGCTCCTGAGATTCTCCAAGGACGTTCGCATCGTACTTAGTGAGGCACTCCAGAATGCCGAAGCATATCTGGCTCAATCCAATCTCGCTGGAGAAAGCTCGCCTGCAGATCTCCAGGACAGCGCTTGCACAGGCGCAATGCCCAACATCGTCTTCACTCCGTAGGATATGCTTATTAAAACCAACCTACATGATCGCCCTCTGTATTACACTTGGTACATTGGCGATATCAAGGTGGACCGGATGCATATTGACCCCGGTTCCTCCATAAGCATCATCCCGAAGAGCCTACTGCATCATCTATGCATCCCAATGCATCGCTTGACGTCAACAAGCAACGCCATCAGTGGTTTCAATTCAGGCAGAAGCTATCCGATCGAAAAGATTCGCTTGAAGTGCCAAATCGGAGACCTTCAGTCGAAAGTGACCTGTTATGTCATAAATGCGGACATTTCCTATAATATTCTCCTGGGGCGTCCTTGGATACACGATTACATGATCGTGCCCTCCACACTGCACCAGTGCTTCAAGTACGTCGACAAGAACGGCTTCGTGAGGACATAATTTGCTGACATCGATCCCTTCAAAGGGGTCGAATCCTACTACTCAGACTCATACTTGTATGAGAAGTCAAAAAAGTATCTTGCCGAAGGAGATATCAAGCTCAAACTGAGGCAGCAATTGGATCAGAAGAACCTCTGACGATCCACCTCCAAGCCCGCAAACCTGGCATAACTGTACCCCTTACAGCCACTCTGCGTAAGGATGAAATTAGCCTCTATGCACAGGAGGAACAGATGATAATCCGACTGCCAAGGTCTGGCCAAGCGCCAAGACCCACGACATAGCCACTGTCAATTAGGCTGCCTAAAGCTAGCCAGCAACAAATAGAGGAGCACAATCCCTCTGTCAGGCCGATGAGAATTCGTCTTTCTAGAATGAATCGACAGTCGAGCACTAAACGAAGGACTGCTAGCCAACGAACAACTCCCCGTCCAGCACCGAGCACCAAACTGGGGGTAGCTAGTACACCAACGACTCCACGTTCTGCTCCATCCATGGAGCCTCTGATGATTAAGCTGTCTAAGTCATTCTCTCAGTCTTCATTTACACAGGGGGTAGCTGAAGAAGAGTCAGAACTGGCCAAGTATGTGGCTGCTCACATCGATGTTCCATCCGCAGATAATATAATCCCACTGGAAAATATACCTTACTTCATCAATAAAAGGCTATCTTTGAATTATCTCGAGCTTAATAAGCTTTGTACAATATATGCTATGGAACGCGGTATAGGTACTCACCTGCACACACAGGTAACAAATGTCTACATCGCAAACCAACTTACTCCAGTGGAAGACGCTTACCGTATAATCGAGGGAGAGGATCATCCAATCATCTTCAGCCAGAAGAATGATCCACAACCCTTTCAGAGTAGAAGAAGTTGATCTCGAACCCGACATCGGGAGATTGCCCCTTTATCTGTATAGTTTCCAATCCAAGTTCCTCATGCAAAAACAAGGGTATAATCTGAAAACTACACCAGGCTTAAACTACGGCACTGGACGGCGGTTACCCTTATAGTTGTCGGTCCCGGCTGGTAAACCATGAGGCTATTACAACAAGACCAGATGTGGGCTAGGTTATGTTACATCGACAACGACCCCTGAAAGCTCAGACGAGGAATGCGACTGGCACTCACACTCAACTGGATCACCCACTTCTGATTCAGATGTCAGCATCGAGGACATGCTCAAACAAGTCTGGTACGTTAATATGGCATTTGATGACGCCTACGAAGAAGATAAAGACATTCCTGAACTTCTTGAGTTAGAGCCATGGGCACAAAAACTAGATGCGCAGTGGAAGAAGCGGTTCGAACAAAGAGAGCCTCCCACCATGGATGAGGTTGTACAAGTCGATCTCGGTAATGAGTCCTCTCCAAAGCCCATCTTCGTCAGCAAGAATCTGACGGACGTAGAGCAAGAATCACTACTACAACTTGTCAGAGAATATATCGATGTGTTCGCTTGGAGCTACGAAGATATGCTAGGGCTAAACCCCGAGGTTGCACTTCACAAGCTCAACATCCGTCCGGATGCAAAATCGGTCAAGCAACAGCAACGACGGTTTCATCCCGACGTCATGAATGCCATTGAAGCTGAGGTCAACAAACTGATAGCCAGCAGCTTCATTCGCGAGGAACAACATCCAGAATGGGTCGCCAATATAGTACCAGTCCTCAAGAAAGGTAGAAAGATTCGAATCTGCATCGACTTTTGCAATCTGAATGAGGCATGTCCTAAGGATGAGTTCTCCCTCCTTATCACAGATATCATGATTGACAACACCTGCGGCTTTGAGCGTATGTCGTTCATGGATGGTTTCTCGGGGTACAACTAAATCAAGATGTTCCCTGATGACGAAAAATATACATCATTCCGAACACCTATTGGCACATACTGCTACACGGTCATGCCTTTCGGTTTAAAGAATACTGGTGCCACCTATCATCTTTAGAGACCACATGTGCAAGACAGTAGAATGCTACGTCGACGACATCGCCATCAAGAGCCGCTCTAAGGAAGATCACCTGCATAATATGAGGACAATGTTCGACCAGATGCGAGCGCACAATTTGAAAATGAATCCTACAAAATCCTTCTTGGGCATATCCAGCAGAAAGTTCTTGGGCTTCATCATAACCTCCCAGGTATCCACGTAGACCCTGAAAAGATGAAGGCAATCATGGAGATGGGTCCCTCGAGAAATCTCTGTGAACTCCGAGGTCATCAAGGGAGGCTAGTCTACATCAGGAGGTTTATCTCCAACCTCTCCGGACGATATCAGCCTTTCACCCACCTCATGAAGAAAGGCGTTTCATTCGTATGGGATGAAGAATGCCAGCGCGCCTTCGACAGCATCAAAGAATATCTGACGAACCTTCCAGTCCTGGTAGCCCCGGCTGCTGGAAGACCATTCCTGCTCTATGTACGAGCGATGGAACATTCTCTCGGTGCTCTGTTAGCACAAAACAATGAGGCAGACCATTAGCAAGCTATATATTACCTCAGCCAAATGATGATGGGACCGGAGCATTGATACACTGCCGTAGAGAAAGAGTGCCTTGTTCTGGTTTTCGCCATTGAGAAGACGCGACACTACGTCACGGGATAAACCATCTATGTCATATCAAGAGTCAACCCCCTCAGGGTCCCCATGACTAAACCAGGCGCACTCAGCTCTCGTATCGCTACCTTGGCGATATTATTGTCCCCCTACCACATGATCTTTGTCCCGCAAAAGGCTGTTAAAGGTCAAGCTCTGGCAGACTTTTTAGCAGCTCATCCAGGCTCGCAGTCAACCAAAATAGATGAAGAGATTCCAGACTAGGTCGCTAATTCAAATGTGGCCTCCCATGATACCATATGGCGAATGTTCTTTGACGACGTTTCTAGGACTGGGCCCAAGGGCAACATCGTCGCTGGAGTCGGAGTGGTACTAATTTTTCCTACCTGGCTAGTGATCAATCGAGCTTATTCCCTCACAGAGCCCTGTTCAAATAATGTGGCCGAGTACAATGCTTTGGTCATCGGCCTCCGACTTGCAAAAGAACTGGAGGTAGAGCACCTTGAAGCATATGGCGATTTACAGTTAATCGTCAATCAGATTTGGGGTTCATACGAGGTTCGCCATGAAGACATGATCCCCTATCACCAAATATAAATTGACATCATCTCGTCCTTGGGAGGGTTCTTCATAGAGCACGTTCCCAGGCTACAGAACATTGAAGCCGATGCCTTAGCAGGTTTGCCGCTTCCCTGGCAGTACCGAATCATGCTCATCATCTGGTTGACATCATAGGCCATGAGTTGGTCTGTCCCAGGAATAATGTTCAATATGTTGAGAGTTACTCCGTGCTGACAGTCGACGAAACACCAGACTGGAGACAACCATTCATTGACTTCGTGGTCTACGATATTCTGCCAGAGAATCTGAAGGAAGCCACTTCTATCGGAAAACGTTCCCTCAGGTTCTTCTACGATGCAGAAACGAAAATGCTATATCGGTGATCATACGATAGAGTACTGCTTCTATGTCTGTCGAATACAGAAGCCAAAGAAGCCGTGCGTGAAGCTCATGATGGCATCTGTGAGGCCCATCAGCCTGGCCCGAAACTACAGATTGCCTTCTCCAAATGGGCTACTACTGGCCCACGATGGATGCGGATGCAATAGACTATGCAAAAAAATACAAAGCCTGTCAAGTCCATGCAGACTTTATTCACCAACCATCCGAGTTTCTACACCCGACGGTGGCATCCTGGCCATTCGAAGCATGGGGAATGGACATCATTGGTCCGATCACTCCACCTTCGTCCAGAGGACATCGCTTCATACTCGCAATCACAGATTACTTCTCCAAATGGGCGGAGGCTGTTCCGCTGGCAGAAGTGAAGACTTCAAAAGTGATCAGCTTCCTCAAGCATCACGTCATCTATCGCTTTGGACTGCCCCGAGGATCATCCATGAAAATTGTCTGCAGTTTGCAAGCCACGCTTTTTATCAGTTTTGTGACAAACACCGAATCCAGAATATTGCTTCAACACCATATAAACCGGCGGCTAATGGTCTAGCTGAAGCGTTCAACAAAACAATCATCAAGCTTCTCAAGAAGTTCGTGTCATCAAACAAACAAGACTGGAATAAAAAGCTCGGCGAATGCTTATGGGCGTACCGTACTATAGTGCGAACGGCCACTGGGAACACACTATTCTCTCTGGTATATGGGAGTAAGGCATTTCTTCCACTGGAGACTCAAATTCCCTCTCTCCGTGTCGCTCTCACCTACCGATTGACAACAGATGATAATCACCCTCGCCGACTGCAATAGTTGGAGGCCCTAGATGAGAAGCGCTTGTTAGCTCAATAGCGAATCGAGAAGTACCAAGCACGTATCTCTAGAGTCGTCAACAAAAAGGTTAAACTCAGAACATTCCTAGTGGGCGATCTCGTTCTGGCAGTTCGGAGGCCGATGGTTATGACTCACAAAACCGCCGGCAAGTTCTAGACAAAGTGGGATGGCTCATTCTTCATCGATGTTGTATTCTCCAATGGAGCTTACCGCCTCGCAAAACAAAATGGAGACTTGCTCATGTTGCCCATCAACGGCAAGTTCCTAAAGAAGTATTACGTCTGAAATGACAAATTTCTAAGATAATGAGTTATGTACCCTGTGGTACCACAGAACTCACATTCCAAATCCAAATATCCCTGATTGGTGGGTTTTGTACCCCTTGGTACCGCTGAACTCACATTCCAAATCCAAATATCCCTGATTGGTGGGTTATGAACCCCTTGGTACCGCTGAACTCACATTCCAAATCCAAATTTCCAAAATAATAGGTTATGTACCCCCTGGTACCGCTGAACTCACATTCCGACTACAAATCCTCCAGATTGTCGAGTTACGTGCCCGCAGGTACCGCTAAACCTATATTCTGATCCCAAATCTCCAGATTATCGAGTTATGTACACGCAGTTACTGCTGAATTTATACTCTGGTCACTACAAATAAATTTATATCGCCTCTCTTAGGAAATAAGTCATGTATAATTATACCTCTGAACTTTTCTCCTAAAAGAGCTCCCTCCTTATGGTCCAATACCCGCACTTTCAGTACACAAAAGGGGTAACGGATCCACAAATTTCCTGAAATAACCACGTCGATGTTACCTCTGAGTTGTTTTTCTTCCATCAAAAATAAATCGCCCCTCACATAGAACATCTACGTCCTCATTACCTCTGAGTTGTTCTATGTACCCTTCATGGAGCCCACTCCTGCCATGTCCTCTTTACCTCTGAGTAGGAAGGCTCTATTGAAGAAACCAACATATTTACCATGTCCTCATTACCTCTGAGTAAGTATGTTGGTTCCCTCCCAACTTATTATTTGTAACCAGAACAAGGGTACGCCAAGGATAATAAGTCCACAAAAAGTCTCTCATTGGGACAACTACTACAAGCAAAGAATAGAGCGAATGTATTTCGGTCATTCAAAATCGGTTACATTCACGTGACTACATCTCATGAGCAAGCCAGAAAAGTTCTCTACCATTACATTTAGACAGAAAGGAAGAAGATTACATTGATGTCCGAAAGAAGCAAAACACAAACTGCAGCTAAAGACAGACAGAAATATCAAAACAAAAGACGGACATTTATGAGAGCCCACGAATCCTAGTTGCGGGGGCGCATGTACCAATCACTCAACCATTTTGCATATGAAGGATCTACTTGAGAAAAATCCTCGTCCGGAGTAAGAAGGTCAGAACTCCCAGTGCTACCGCCGTCAGACTAGGGCTCCTCCTTTACAGCAATGGACGCCAGCTCTCCTTTCTGTTCCTCCGTTGTTGGTATTACCTCCACCTTAACAAACGATGACTCTTGTTTGAGAGGAGGCAACTGCTCTTCCTTCACAATGATCTCAGCCTTCGGCAGGGATGCTGCAAGAATAAAAAATAAAAAAAATAAAGTTAGATGGTCAGAGCCTTATGCGGCCCAATCCATACGAGCTTATACGGTCCTGTTTAATGGGGCTTCATGCGGTTCGATTCAGAGAGACTTATGCGGCTCTGTGCGACGCGTCATTATGCGAGGTGCTTATGCGGCCACTAGACAACTCCCATGCGGCTCAGATAAGGGGTATACCCTCATGCGGCTCGGACATGGGACGTACATATGGCCTATATAATTTGAACAGTTCGACGAGAACGAGGAACGCATTAAAGGCTTGTGCGTAAAGCATGCAACAGAGCCGTCTTTGGTATGGTTTCAAAACATATGACCCGCCCAAACCCTTACCAGCAATGGGGGAGTGAACGTCGGGGTGGATTTCAGGCGCCGTGGCTGATGAAGAAGCCACTCCCTTACCCTTCGCCACGGCTGTAGAAGACTTGGGGGCCAGTGTTGATTGATGAGCAGAGAAGGAAGACGAAGACAGCAAGAAGAGTTGAAGACGAGAGAAAGTAAAGAAGTATACCCTCTCCATAAACTATCTTATTTATATTCAAACAAAAGAAAGGGGACTCATGAAACGACGGACGCTTCGATCCGCGTGCTATAAAACCGATTCTTCAGTCATCGAGGCAAATCCAAACCGACGCTTGGGATCCTGCCCCAAAAGGCGGCTTTAAATCCAAAGCAAATTAAGGGCAATAAATGAGATGCATATGTGGCAGAGAGACGTGACAGAGAGTCTATGCGCCCAGACAGTCTATGCGGCCAGAAATGACCCATGCGGCTAGGAAGGCCATGCGGCTAAGAAGTCCAAGTGGACAGAACATCCTATGTGGCTAGGAAGTCCATACGGCTAGAATATCCTATACGGCCACAAGAGCTTATATATAGCCATACTTCTTATTCAAAGTATTTCAATTTTTTAAATTGAAAACTTTGAAGAAGGTCTTGTAGAAGCATAGAAAAAGACAAGAAAAGCCCATGCGACTCCAAACAGAAGGAGCCTCTTGCGGCTCGAGAATCTTTCAGAACTTTATGCGGCTCGGAACTCCCTAACAGCTCCATACGGCTCAGGCAAAGACACGTGGCCATACGTTGTCCGCTTCTACAGCTGGCCATAAAGCAGTGCCCAATTAATTGCTCTGATGACAGCTCTGACACAATGAATGACAGCTCTGACATAATGAATGACAACTCCGACACAATGAATGACAGCTCTGACATAAAGCTGAAATAATGATGGCGTGCTCCTTGGAAAAAGAAGAAAATCTTTTATAACTGACAAGATCCGTCGAGTCCCAAGCACCGCTATGCGGCTGCCATCTTCATACGGCCGCCCTCTCCATGTGGCTGTTTCCTTCATGCGGCTGCCATCCCTATGCGGCTGCCATCTTCATGCGACCGCCCTCTGCATGCAGCTATCACCTTCATGCGGCTGCCTCCTTCATGCGGTTGCTTCCTTCATACGGCTACACCTATGCGGCTGCCCGCTTCATGCAGTTGCTTCCTTCATGCGGCTGTCCGTTTCATGTGGCTGTTTCCTTCATGCGGCTGACTGCTTCATGCGACTGCTTCCTTCATGCGTCTGCCTCCTTCTTGCGGCTACCTCCTTCATGCGGCCGCCTCCTTCACGAAGCTGCTGCCCCCATGTGGTGGCTACCTTCATACGGCTAGGATTGTGAGGGCTACCCGTATGCGGTTTTTTTAGACTACACTCATACGGCTCTGCTAGATGCCCCGCTCATGACGGTTGAGACACGTGGTGGTCCTCACGACAGTTAAGACACGTGGCGATCCTCATGACAAGTTGAGACACGTAGCTGTCTTATCCCCTCGGAGTTATGGCTGCTCATAAATCCTGACAACCATATTTAGTACAATCACCATTATTACTCAGATCAGATCAGATTTGTTATGATTAAGCAAATTGGACACATGGCGGGAGATCCAAGCTTGTCATGAAAAATTATGAAGATTCATCGCAATCAGCGTTAATTGTCCAAACAGATTTGGCGCAATCAAGAATCAATTGTCCAGATGTAATGCAATCAAGATTAATGGCCCAGATGATTAGCCGCCGACTTTTCAAGGGGGAAATCATTGCAAACCCTAATAATCATATCCCACTCCTATAAATAGCTAGGTGTCATTCCCTTGCAAAAAAAGGATCCAGATCCGAAAAAATATAGCGAGGTGTCATTCCCTTGCAACAAAGACTCTCTCCACCTGGCTGGACATACAGAGCGACGAAGGCACACACAGAAGAGTCGTTCCACACATCCAGAGAGCATTTCTTCATCAGAGCCAAGGCTACGTCCGATCGTCCAAGGAGTAAGGTAGAGCTGTCGTCACTTTCCCGAGCCTCTACCGTCACCCCCCTAGAATCAAAAATAAACAATCGTACTTAGATTGTTGTACCTAGGTTTTCATTCCTAGGCTTTCTTTGTACAAGCAAGTTTGTATTATGAGTCTAAGTTCAGTCCTCTATAAAATTGTTCTATACTTTTACAATCAATGGCAAACAGCACCAAATCCCTATGGGCAATTAATGTTGATTGCCAGAATCTTCATGATTTGTTATGACAAGCTCGGATCTTCCGACACGTGTTCAATTTGACTGATCTGATTTGATTCGGATAATTATGATGATTGTAACAAATCTGGGTTGGTTATGATTTGCTAGGAGCCATAATTCCGAGGGAGGATAAGACTGCCACATGTCTCAAATGTTGTGAGTACCGCCACGTGTCTCGTCTGGCAGAGCCGCATGAGTGCGATCACTAAGTCAGCCGTATACGGGTGGCCCCTCCACAATCTTAGCCGCATGAAGGTAGCAGCCGCTTGAATGTGGCAGCCACATGAGGGTGGGTAACCGTATGAAGATGGCAGTCGTATAAAAGAGGCGGCCGCATAGGGGTTGCAGCCGCATAGGAGTGGCAGCCGCATGAAAATGGCAGCCGCAAGAAGGAGGAAGCCGCATAAGAATGGCAGCCGCATGAAGGTGTCAGCCGCATAAGAGTGGCAGCTGCATTAGCGTAGCAGCCACCTAGAGGGCTTCGGGGTCGGTGGATCGTGTCAGCTGTAAAAAGATTTTCTTCGCTTCCCTAGGAACACGCCATCATGTCAGAGTCATTATTTTGACTTTATGTCAGAGCTGTCATTTGTCAGGGCTGTCATTGTCAGAGCTACCGTCAGGACATTTAATGTGACAATTGCTTAGGCTTTAAAGTGCTTTGACCGCATGAGTTTTGAATGGATTTCTGAGCCGCATGAGGCTCCTTCTGTCTGAGCCGCACGAGCATTTCTTATTCTTTTCCATGCTTCTATATATGGTAGCATGTCAAGGAACGGTCGAACATATGACTGCCCGTCGCCTCAATCTGTAAAATGTTCAAAATTGTGCCAGACTGTAGATCCCCTCGATCTGCTTAAT
Organism: Iris pallida; assembly: GCA_029216955.1. Classification (NCBI taxonomy): domain Eukaryota; kingdom Viridiplantae; phylum Streptophyta; class Magnoliopsida; order Asparagales; family Iridaceae; genus Iris; species Iris pallida. The sequence continues at coordinate 12,411,465 of JANAVB010024597.1, read as the reverse complement.
TCTGTCGTCTTCATACAATATACCCTCTGTACTATAGAAGCCTTTGGGCTGTATCTTCTGAAAGTCGATGGTAGTACCCGGCCTTGGATGCTGAGCCGGACCTCCGGGTGGCTGGACTTGAGTCTCCCTCTCAACAGCTGCCATCACCAAATGGTGAACATTTTTGATGTCCTGCCTCATGTCGTCTGACTAACGGTGCTGAGCGTCCTTCATCTCTCTGAAAAGCAGAAATAGCTGCGCAGCATCCTCCAAAGCAGGAGGTGGTGGTGGAGGCTGACGAATATCAGGAATAATCAGGGTAGTCCTCGGAACAGGTTATGGAGGACCCCCAAAAGTAGCTGATACTCCAATATGAGCAGAAGTAAGGAGTGGACTACATGCTGAACTAAACGAGAGGTAGCAGACCTCCTATCATAGGGTCGCAGCAGTACAATAATCTATCGAACTACTATGACATAGCACAAATTTTGAATCTCTTCCTGCATGGGCCACAACTAAAAATGTGTCACGACCCGCACCCGGAATAGGGACACGAGTGCGTGATAGCGCCAAGCCTACACCGCAACATCGGCGGTAGAACTCTTTTTAGGTCACTAACTAATAATCTCATACCATAATATAATGTACCTGTCATAGATCTCAACTCCAAACAGAGGACAAGTACAAAGATATGGTAAATACTTAATCATAATGCTAAAGCACGATAAGATATCAAAGAGTTTAAATAACTACAAAGTCTCAAACAACAACAACTCTAATACAATACCAAAATCCAAGTCTCAACTAAAACAACAAAATCTTCATTATCTTTACATGCCAAGAGTTCTAATAGAGAATCTAAAACAAGTCAAAAACAAGTAACAAAGTCTCTCGGTGAACACTCCTAAGAATCAGGACCCATGGTCGCTATCCCCTCTTCGGATCCATATTAAGTGGGACAGATGTTCTGACCAATCATCTGAAAAATATATCCAGTCAGGATAGAACGAGCACATCTCCTATAGCAGTTCGAAATAAATGACAAAAACTATAACACAGTTATAGCAAGTAATACTTGATGAACATAATAGAATAAGTAAAGAAATAAAATACAACAGCAGATAACTTCAGTACATGGAAGATAAATATTGTGAATCAGAAGAACATGGTAGTGAAGAGTGTAAATAAAGATAACTAGGCCAGAACAAGTGTGATGTAAGTCCAGCTAGTATAATGAGAGTCAAATGTGAATCCCATAATAGATACTTACCAATGTGTTTTGAAAGATCGCTTTCGACCTCTAAACGACAAGGGAAAATACGGCATATTGTACGCTTGGCAAGCGTGCAATAGCTATCTTTCCAAATTAGACCAGTAGGGGTGGTTCCAGCATGATTGGAAATGTTTACATGTATACTCAAGTATTTCCCCGTCCGACAAGCACCTGTGAATCCATGTCCCGACACGTAAATCAAGTATAAGTCTTTCCAGAAAGTAACTGATGCCTGTAGGTACTTCCAGTAGGTGGTTCCAGTTGGTGATTCCAGAAATAGAGGCCAGACAAATAAAATATGTGTCTCGCATGTAATGGATCCAGAAATACCAATCCGTTTTGTGTTATAGAATAAAATAATCCTATACTAGAAGCTGAATCATAATGATCATTAAATAAATAAAAATTATCAAAGAATGTACTCGCCTGTCGTCCTGAGCAGTACTTGTGGATCGATGCCCAAAATAGTGTCACACAAACCAATATATGAGATTACAGAGTTATTTGGTGTTCTAGAGTAAATAATGTATTTAAATGCACTAATTATATGCTTCTAGGCCTTTTTTACGTCATGGAAGTCAAACTAGGTGAATATCTTATTTGACTATCCGTATTATATGCTCTAGGCTCTAATAGGCAATATCTTAGCCTATTGCCCAATTTTCTAACTTTACCTTATTCCCTAATATCTATATAATACTCAAATTCTAAAACTCTCATACATCTCTAAACCTTCCATACATTACCTATTACTCCTTTCTTATTCACATACTCTAATGTATACCATAAAGTTAAGGGACACTCACACACTCTCTTCTCCATATGTCCACTACTCTACAGATAGCTAATAGGCTCACACACACAACATGTACACACACACATACAAGGGGCACCCCACAGGGCACTGCCCTGCTGTTTGACATGAAGACTGGCCAATTGGCCCTATTTCCCCTTACAGTGCAACTCACTACACCTGTATGAAGTTACCTTACCCATATCTGCCTCAAACCCAGGAAAAACAGGACCTGCCTACCTATAAGAGCAGTATAATATGGCAAAGTGCGCTGCTCCCTTATGATTCCCAAGCAATATATGAATAAATCCATACCCCTCAAGACAGATACATAGTATACTCCTATTTGCCATAACTGCTACTAAAATAGCAAAAATTGAACACAGTATGTAGGGACTGACTAACAGGGTCTTCTGTTGCTTGATACTACATGAACATCAAGCCCACTTCATCTCATTTGATACATAGATGGGATTTAAGACTATAGAGATATCTGAACTAAAATATAGAGTTAAGTGGACTGAATCATGAAGGATAAATGAACTGAACCTATATATATCTTCCTGTAAGTCATGGACGGATACTACATGTCCCCCTCTCTTCATCAACTTAACTGACACCCACACACCCAAGTAACTACAAGTCAGTGTTTTCGTAATCCTATAGAAACAAATCCTACTCTACACTCGATTACCAAATCGAATATGGACTCGTACTCAACTGAGGAATCCTTTAATTGGAATAAACTATCTTCAAAGGACTGATACAAGTATCAAACCCCAAAATCTAACTCAACTGAAAATGAAAGACCGAACAATTAGGAAGAGAAATAGGTTGTACAGGTGGGACTGGCTATGATAATCAAGGCTGAACATTAGTTCTGTAGAGACTAAACAATTGTTGGGGTATTGGACTGAACTCTCAGTTAAGAGAGTGAACTTTGAGTTAAAGGGACTGACCATAGTTTAAATAGGACAGATCATATAGGGGTAAATTAGGGGTAAATAAGCTACTGCAAAAATAGGACTGAACATAAATAGACAGTGAACTGATAATATAGATGGGGCTGATAAGTACTAATGATGCAGGATAAATCCTATGGTATGTATGAGGACTGATACTCAAAGAGTATAAGTCAATTAATCAGTCAAGAACTAGACAGCACAGGTTAAACTGAGGCTGAACACTCAGTTCAATAAAATTGGACAAAAAACAACAGTGGGTTAATCATCTGATACATGGTCATAACAGAAGTGAATGAACCAAAACTAAGGAGGGGACTAAAACTTGTTCAGTATCTTGAACATAAAAAGGAATGGGTTGAACTTATCATGTACTTGGATTGTGCTTAAAGCCTATTCGAGCCTTCTCATAACCAATGGACTGCCAAATTTTATTATCTGAACATGAACTAGAGCAGAGAACTAAACATTATGCGACTGATGACTGGTACTTAAAGAGGCTGATGCTAAGTATGACTGGACTCAGGATTTACTTCCCAAACTGTTTTCACTCCTTGTAAAACTATCAACTAATACAATGGAGAAGAAATCAATAAACTAAATCAATGGCATAACATGGTTCGAACAATAATGATAGAGGAATGAACATCAAAATAGAAGATTAATCATGAAAAGGAACTGATCATAAGATAAGGTATTTGAATGGGACAGTTACTTCTAAGTGACTATATTATTAAAATAAAATAGAGTGATATAATATATTATATGGAATATACAGTATAATAAGTGAGGACCGATACTCAAAAATATATCAGTCGAAAGGTCAAGTAGGAAATTAGACTGACATTTGATATAGGGACTGATCAAACCAGTTGACTGTTACATTAGGATACTTCAGTACTGACAATAAGCTAACCCAGGTCTGTATCATCAACTGATGTAATGAATGCTCAAAGACTGGTATCAAGTTTAATTAAGGGTGGATACAAAGGAAACTGGGACTGCTCATTTAGGTGTTAGGATGAACAATAGGGCTAACCACTTGTCCATATGTGGACAGAACAAGTGGTTAACATGGGACTGAACGAAAGAAATGAACACATACCCATGTACTGGACCAAAGGTTTGAACACACGTGAAATAAAGGAACTGAACTATAAGATGAGATTGGGTCTGCTGCATTTATGAAGCAGGGGGAATGATATCTAAGAGCAATATGGACTGGCCAATATAAGGAAATAGACTAAACTCGTATGCAGGACATATATCAGTGAGGTATAATTGGACTACACATATGTGCAAATCCAGTCCAACAATAAATATAGTCCACTCACAATCACACACATACCGTCCACTTAAACCACAAACCCCTAGATCAAATTACAATCATCAATCCACTTCAAAATCATAAGATAAATCCTAATATTGATAACTCAAGATAATACAACCTAAAACAAAGGTCAAATCTAAAATTAGAGTATGAGATGCCCTAGTGGTCATTTTGTCAAACACTTGGTATGCGTATCGGACACGTCCATGATGTGCACTCCAAATGGATTCATACTTGATCCCAAGCACACCCACATGTCCTAAATCATTAGCATGACCTAATTTACCAATTTCACAAATACTAAAATCCTATTCTCGGATTTCCCCCAATATGGTTCAAAATACAAAAATAATAATTACAAATGATAGGAGGATGAGTCAAAACTCCTTTCTATGGCAAGTCTAATACATGGAGGTCCCTAATGAATGCCTCTATACTAATTTAGTGGAAATTAGAGGGTTAGGATGCTCATACCAATTGGGAGATGGATTCCTAATGCAAAATCCCTTAGATCTAGAATTCTTTCAAGCTCCAAGTGCTCCAATACCTCCAAGCTTGCCAATAGAGCCTTTGCCTCTCCAATAGGAAGAGTCTGAGACAAATTTGGATCAATTTGGTGGTAGGAACAATTGGGGAAGAAGCCTCTAATTAGGGTTTAGAGTGAAATAAAGAGGAAGAAGATGAAGTGAGGCTTAAATAGAGGTGTGGGCTGCCATAATAAGTTTAATTTAGGGTTTTGGCTAAGGAGGAATGTCCACTAAGCCCCTCTCTTATGTTATGACAAGTTACGGATTAAATATATCTTTCTAATTAGGTGTTTAGTCAGACCTTCTAACTAATTCATCTAATCTGGCTAGAGACTAACTAAAGTTCAATTATTCTAGTCCTAATCATCTAGTTGGGTGGTCAGGTCAAGTTGGTTTGGGTCCTCTAGGATCACTAACCATTATTCTAGCTAAAGGCTAAATACTAGTCATATTCAATAATTTAAATATTATAGATAATTAATTAAAATATGAATTATATTTTTAAAAAGTATTTTATCAATCAAGATATAATTTAAATTTACAATAATAACTTGAAATAGGACAAGTCAAAAATATCTTTGTTTCAGGAAAGTAGTGGTTAGGAACCTAAACATCATTAGAAAAATTTTGTCCTTGAAATTTAAAGTTGGTAGTACTCCTTCTAGGTTAAACCTCCAACAATCAAGGTCAAAAAATTCTATCTAATAATATGCAAGATCATGGTCCTACTAGTCATGATTTTGCAGTCTCAATCGGGGTCACTACACTATCTATCACAACACAAAACTTTTTAACAAGAACTAATAGAATCACACGAAGAACATGGAAAGACATACATGCTAACCCGTCACCCGTAGCGTCACCCTTCTTGACCGTCAATGCAAAAGCCCTACCCTCTTGGTTATATTTCTTTGATGGTGTGGTCATGATGCGGTACCATAGGTTGCCTAGCTCCCTCTTTCTGACCCTGTACTCCGCCAAATGGAGGTCCGGTAGGGCAATACATTATTTTGTGAGCAACAGATCCACAGAACAGACACACATTCAGCCTTCTCCTAGAAACATCCCAAGTGCTTCCTATCTTCCTGCAGTAGGCACAAATGGGCACCCTCTGGTCCTGTCCCCGATGCTGATGATGCACCTGTTGAACAGGGGCTCTAGTTGGTGCTAATAACTGCTGGGGATGATGCACTGCCTTCTACACATAGGGATGCTTTGCACTATCGTTCCTACCTCCCGAATCATCCCTGCCTCTCTTGGACTTGAGCTTCAAGTTATCAGCAGCTAGATTGCCCGCCAAAATCTGCTCAAAAGAAGCATCACGAACACTCTTGGTCAATAAATTAACCTCCTTGATCAAGTCCTTGTAAAACTTTCTTGCCTTTCCTGCGTCTCTCAGTCCCTCCATAAATCTTCTTAGACGAAAGAACTTCCCATCGTACTCCTCCACTGCATGTTCCCTTAGACGAGGTACTTGAACTGGCTCTCCAAAGTACTAATAGCCACATCCGAGAAATACTTCTCTTTGAAAAGCTTCTTGAAAGACTCCCAAGTCTGCCCCTCAACTCTGACCCTCGGATCGGTATGGGACCATGTCAAGGCAAGGTCGAACATCTGCCTGCCTGCCGCCTCAATCTGTAGACTATTCGAAATCTACCCCAGACGACAGATCCCCTCGATATGCTTAATCTAGTCGTCTGTATACAAGATCCCTCTGTACCGCCGAAGTCCTTGGGCCATATTTTCTAAAAGTCGAGGATAGTGCCCGGCCTCGGATGCTGAGCCTAACCTTCGAGTGGCTGGACTTGAGTCACCCTCCCAACTGCTGCCATCGCCACTTTGTGAGCATTCTCGATGCCCTGTCTCATGTCGTCTAACTGACGGTACTGAACGTCCATCATCTCTCTTAAAAGTGCAAACAGCTGCACAACATCCACCGAAGCAGGAGGTGGTGGTGGAGGCTGAAGAATATCAGGAATAATCGGTACAGTCCTTGGAACGGGTGGAGGAGGACACCCAAAAGTAGTTGATAATCCAAAACGAGCAGAAGTGAGAAGTGGAGAGTCCCAACTGCTTGCTAAACCGGACGAGAGTCAGCAGACCTCTCAGTAGCAGTCTCTCGGACAGAACGGTGTGAATGAGTCTTTGGCGGCATCCTGAAGACAGATCAAACAAGAGATTAATAACGTAGCAAGGATGATATTATCAAAAAAGGACAGGTATGAAATTAGATTATTTAAATTTGAACAGAAGTCAGTAGATTCAAATCTAATGGAATTCCTAGTTGTGAATGAGTATCCTCTCATTATATAGCCTATCTCTTACCTCCTATCGCAGGCTTCCAACAGTACAACAATCCGTCGTACTACCATGACATCGTACTAGTTAGGAATCTCGATCTGCTTGGGCCACCAAATGTGTCACGACATGCACCGGGTATATGGGCACGAGTGTGTGACAGCGCCCAGCCTTCGCCGTAGCATCGGCGGTAGAACGTTGTCTAGGTCAATAACTAACAATCTCATACCATAATATAATATAGCTGTCATAGATCTCAACTCCAAATGAAGGACAAGTACAAAGATATGGTAAACACTCAATCTCAATTCTAAAGCACGACAAGATGTCAAATAAGTATAAATAACTACAAATTTTCAAACAACAACAATTCTAATATAATATCAAAATCCAAGTTTCAACTACAACAAAAAAATTTCATTATCTTTACATGCCAAGATTTCTAATAGAGAATCTAAAATAAGTCAAAAACTAGCAACTAAGTATCTCGGTGATCACTCTTGAGAATCAGGACCCATGGTCGCTATCCCCTCTTCGGATCAGTAGTAATTGGTATACAAATCCTCGGGGCAATCATCTAAAAAATACAACCAGTCAGGATGGAACGAGCATATCTCCTCTAGTAGTTCCAAAGTAATGACAAAACCTATTAAGCAGTTATAGCAAGTAATAATTGTTGAACAAAACAGAATGAGTAAAAAAATAATTAGAACAACAGTTAAATTTAGTACAGGGAAGGTAAATATAGCGAATCAGAAAAAAATGGTAATGAATAATGTAAATAAAGATAAGTAGGCTAGAACAAGTGTGATATGAGTCCAGCCAATATAATGGGAGTAAAATGTGAATTCATTAATAGACACTAGCCAGTGTGTTTTGAAATACCGCTTTCGACATGTAAACGTCTAGGGGTATTCGTACGACAAACACCAGTGAATCCATGTCCCGACACATAAATTAAGTACATGTCTAGCCAGAAAGTAAGTCATGCCTGTAGGTGGTTCCGGTGGGTGATTCCAAAAATAGAGGCCAAACAAGTAAAATATGTGTGTCGCAGGTAATGGATCCAGAAATTCCAATCCGTACTGTGTCAGAGAATCAAATAATACTATAGTAGAAGCTGAATCACAATGATCTTCAAATAAATAGAAACTATCAGAGAAGGTACTCGCCTGTCATCCTGAGCAGTAATTATGGATCGATACCCAAAGTAGTGTCACACAAACCTATATATGAGATTACAAATTTATTTGGTATTCTAGAGTAAACAATGTACTTAAATGCACTAATTATATGCTTCTAGGCCTTTTCTAGGTCATAGAAGTCAAACTAGGTCAATATCCTAAGTGACTATCCGTATTATATGCTCTAGGCTATAACAGGAAATATCTTAGCCTATTGCCTAATTTCCTAACTTTACCTTATTCCTTAATATCTAGATAATATTCAAATTCTTAAACTCTTATATATCTCTGAACCTCCCACACATTACTTGTCACTCCTTTTCTATTCACATACTCTAATGTATGCCACAAAGTTAAGGGACACTCACACACTCTCTTCTCCACATGTCCATTACTCTACGGATAGCTAATAGGCTCACACACATAAGATGTACGCACACACACACAAGGGGCAGCCCACAGGGAACTACCCTGCTGTCTGACATAAAGACTGGCTAATTGGCACTGCTTCCCTTTACAGTGCAACTCATTGCACCTGTAGGGAGTTACCTTCCCCGTATCTGCCTTAAACCCAAGTCCAACAGGACCTGCCAACCTTTCAGAGTAGTGTAATATGGCAAACTGCCTTTGTAAACCCCTGAACCTATCCTTGTTTGTTTCATCTATTTGTTTTTTCTCTAAAATGCTAAATGAATTTCAGTATTTTGTGTAATATTTCACTCAATCAAATAGAGGAAATAGAATTTCTTTGTAAATACTATTTTTCCAAGGGCCATTATGCCAATATTTCAAACCTAACACTCTCCAGTAAGTCGATCACTACATATTCCAGATACTTATACTCCGCTCAAATTCAAATATTTCCCAATCACCAAGTGATAAGCCAAACTAGGTTTAAACCCAAATTCCTCTATCACATCTTCCAGTTTGTTCAATCCAAATCCTAGATATATATATATATATAGACTACAACCAGCCCCAAAATCCTAGAAACCAATATTTCTTCCTATCGTAAGAACAACAAGAAAGGAGAAAAAGGAGTCAAGTTTCTGTTTCAAATTCAAAAGGTAAGGACATCTACTCTTGTACTTGTAGATTATCGTCTTCTACCAAACAGAAATGATGACTTGTAAGTATTTGAGTTTATGTATCATGAGAAGTGTCAAAAGGGTAGAGAGTAGCAGTACCAAATGAACACATGAGGGTAAGAAATATAAAAATTAGAGTATAGGCTATGATCAATGTCAACCAAAGAGTCTAATCAGTACAGGCTAGGTACTTGAGTCGCATTCAATTCCTAGACCTTGATTGGAAACCAGGGTGATGGTAGGAAATAATTGGTATACTACATAGGATATGTGACAAGAGAGTTCAGATATTAGAAAAGTATCCAGATACTTGGATAGATACATGTACCTAAAGGCCAAAATTACCGACCCTCTACTATAGGCAATAGGTTATGAGGAGTGGTACCTTACCATGTACCTGAAACATGTGATCTTAACCTATAGATTTTAGTATCAATTGGCACCCCAGGAAGAACGACAGTTGATCAAGGGACACCATGTCCCCATGTTAGGTCAGCTATAAACAGTTCGAGTAAAACATTTTAGAGCCAATGTCATTGTAGGCAACACCTATATAAGCAAAACATTTGGTGGTAGGACAACTGGAATATGGTACCCATGACTTGTCCTAGAGGTTCTCCTCTGTACCTATACTCATGAGAGAAGCTAAAAGAGGACATAAGAGATGATAATGCAACGTATAGGTAAGCATGTAATAGAGTAATAGAAGTTCTAAGACAAGAGTACCTACTGCAGCAAGGTGGCCCAATGTTTACATAGGTCATATGTTCAAGGTCGAGAGAAATAGGTTGTCGGTACAGGGTATTGGGCTAGAGGCGCACGTAGGTACCTACACATATCAAAAACTTATAAGAGACACATATAAAGTAGGCTTGATAACTGTTATGCTATGCATTGCACTAATATAGACAACATGTTCCAGAACAGAATTCAGGCTTTGACGGTAAGAAAAGTAAGTAGCAGTCACATTTGAGAGGGAGAGAGAGAATATCAGTCGGGGTCAGACCCTTTGACACTTGGGGTATTATACAAGGGGTCATAGAGACAGTAATTCAAGAGAGGCTAGGGAAGGGGGTAGCCTTAAGTATATGTGTCAAAACAGTTTGGGGACACAAGTATCATGAACTGGATAGATCTGAGAGATGAGTCGGAGGGATACCTAAGACTAGTACTCATGTCCTAGCTAAGCACAAGGACATGTGAACACTTCTTTCCTGTCAGTTTATAGCTAGAATGACAGTGTCAGAGAAAGGGGAATAGATATATCAGTAATAGAGGTATGATGTAAGGGGTATGACACGAAGGAAAACCCTTAGGATGGGTACTTGACCCTGAGTTAAGGATATTTGAAGGTTGGTGTCATAAATAGGAGAAAGGCCCTATCTAGTATTTGTAGGAGGAAAAACCTGGGTGGGCTCTGGTGGACAGGACTTAGTCTATAACAGAGGGCTACTGATGTATCAGTGTTGCCATACAAATAGGTATGGTTTATACCATGGGGTGTGTGAGTCATAGGGAACTACAGGTTGCTACAAGTCAAGTATCCAATGGGAAAAATTGGCCAACTCCAGTAACATGCTGTATAGGCACAAACAGAGTTGGGGTTTGATACAACAAGTTATAATATAGTGTTACTCGAATATGTACAGATAAGGAGACTGCCTTATAACAATAGTAAAAGGTAATAGTGTGTGTCAACTAAGGGTACATGACAAGTAGAAAGTGGTAGAGGCCATGAGATAAGGTAGTCAGATAGGTTAGTACAATTGGTTAACAGATGGGTTATAAGTGTTTGCAGGTGTAGAGCAGGACACAAGTAGATTGTGAGGTATCTCTTCAAGGGTCATGCCAGGTGATCAAAGCATAGGGTTGCCTGCTGTAAGCCTAAGGGCAGAAGGCATCTTAGTGACCAGTCTCACAGTTTGGATAGAATGAATCTGTACCATAACACAGTAGGGGACAGTGTGGGGGTACCAGTCTTAGCACTTGGGGAAAGATAATCCATGTATCAGTTGGGTGTAACGGCAACAACAGATAAAATGGGTATGCTCACTAAAATAACAGAGATAGGGTCATCTAGGTATTGGCAGCAAGACAGCAAGTATGAGCTATGCTCAAATAAAGAAATAGATAGTGGTAACCTGTAAGCAACCAACTCATGGTATATTTAAAAACCAATAAAGAATTAAAGTGAGAATCAAGTAGGAGGTCTAATAACAAATTAGTTAGGCTTGTTTGTACCCTCAATTTGTGTATTGATTACATTGATTTATAATATAGGTTTCTTGGACTCTGACTCAGCAATTGACCCGTATCCTCAGCCTAGGACCACAAACAAGTATACCTTGTCGAACTCATGCAGTATTTACATGTTTTCTTTTTTCATGTTATATTTTCTTCTCATATTGTACATGGATCATCATCTACTGTTTTACTCGTTTATTCGTTACACGTGTACGTAGAATTGTTCTTGTTTTCCCTTATTGCTTGTCGTGTGGATTCTCGTGTTCTTGTGCATTTTGAGAGATTGTTATGGTCGCTATCTTTATTTGATTCCTTTAGAAGAAAAGATTGGTACTAGAATTGCCTCTCCTCAATTGGGAGTATCTTGTATTGTACTATAATTGATACACACTATAGATTCGGAGTATCTTGCATTGTATTACAAGCTATAGGAGTTATTTGTTTGATTGTGAGCCAAGTCTACTATTATATTTTGCACAAGACATATCGTTCTTAGATGTTCTTCCTGTACTGTTCTTACCTTCCTTACATGTTACTTTATATTAGTAGGCATGTTTTATGCATCTTGCTAGTCCTCTGAGGACCTGATAATCTTTTCAGGTTTAGCCGAGTATTTATCCAGGTGCATACGAGTAGGTTTGAGCCAGTATTGGATCATAGTACCACTGCAACAGAGGGTATCTTGATGATTAGTAGGATGGACTCAGTTTTTTTATTTTTATGTCTCAATTTTTTATTCGTCTACTGGTAATGGATTTGTGTCCATCGGACGTGACTTGGATTCTTGATAAAATTGATCTTATATTATCATTTATCATTCAGTTTTATTTGAGTTATTTGATTGTATCTTATTTATGTGGTTGAAATATAGATTATATTGAATGTTCTGGATTCCTATGACTTGTGTATACTAGACAGCGTTCTACCGCCGACATTGTGGCGTAGGCTGGGCTTGGACACAGACTCGTATCTGAAAAGCAGGTACGGGTCGTGACAAGTTTATTGGTGGCCCATGCAGGTCTACGTTAATCACTTCGATTACATTACTGTTCAATCGTAAGCCTGCAAATAGGATTAGACTCTTAGGATATCATCGACATATCTTGACTCATTATTGAACTATATCCTTGATTTTCGTTGAATCCTTGACATGCATCCTGCTTGAAATTCATCAGCGGCTAAATGTTCACTTTTATTGCAGTAAATGGATTCCCAAGACAGGAACAACGCTTTCTTGGACACCCCACCGACTGCAGGAGGATTCTTTATGTACATGACCCCACCGACGCATGGAGGCCAACTTACTCATATGGGCAATCCACCACAGCCGTAATTCTCGAGATTTCGTAGAGACGAAATTCCACCATCCCCGCAGTTTCTTCCACAGACTACACCACCAGCACCCGTTCTGCCTTCAGCACCTATCCTACCACCAAAACAAGTTCAGCATCCAGCACATGTTCTACATCCAGCTCATACCGTGCACCTATCACCAGCGACGTATCCAGCCCCTACCGTGTATCTAGCACACATTCTGCCTCCGCCACCTGTACTGAACAACAATACGCTCCTCGAAATCTTCTAGCAGCTCATTGCTTTCCAGACGTTGCAAGCTAATATCTTTCGTGACACTTTGAGATAGGCTCTTCAGACTAGGGAGGCTCCCCCACTGCGTCCCAGAACTTCTAAAAATTTCATAGACCTTAGGCCTAGGAAATTGAAAGGAACGGAAGGGATCCTCTATGCGGACGACTGGCTAGAGAACGTGGATCGCAATCTCCGGATGGCTCAAATTTCTAAAAATAAGAAGGTCGAGACAGCTAGCATGTAGCTCTATGACATCGCCTACACGTGGTATAGAGACGAGCCACAATTCACCATGCTAGATGTGACTTGGGAAGAATTCAAGGAGCTGTTCAAGACAAAGTTCTACCCTGACACGGCAAGAGAAGAGCTAAAAAATGAGTTCGAGAGCCTCGAGCAGGGCAACCTCTCCATCGACAAGTATACCACCGAGTTCTCCTGCTTCAGTCGCTTTACAGATGCCTTGACCCCTGCAGCCAAGGCAAAAAAGTTTAGAAAAGTGCTATCTTATGAAATTAGCATTGCCATCGCCACCAGCCAGGCCACCATATACGAAAGAATCATGAAGATCACAGAAGCAGTAGCGAAAGAACTGAAGCACAAGTCCAAGAAAGACCGAGATGCCCATGGAGGAGGCAGTAGCCGATCGTGAGCGATAAAACGTCCCCATATTCTAGCACAGCAGCATCATCAGCAACCGAGATACATCCCGAATTGAGAGCTTCTAAGATGTCAGTATTGTAGAAAGAAGAGACATAATGAGTGCAATTGCCGTTGAAGACTAGGCCAATGTTTAAACTGTAGTTCGGATCAACATCAGTTGCGATATTGCCCAAAGCGTCGACCTGTAGCACCAGGAGGGCAAGCTTTTTCCATGATCATGGAGCATATGCCAGCACTGCAAGAAGGAGCTGACGGTAATTGCTACTAGGTTATAGTAATGATATTGTTGATTAACATATATTAGATTTTATCTTGAGGGTACTTGGAATATTTTAGAATATTTATTCTAGTAAGTCATAACTATATAGGTGTTTGCCCTCATTTTTAACAGTTATTTAAATTTCGAGGACAATAATTTTCCAAGGGGGATAGATTTGTAAACCCCTGAACCTATCCTTGTTTGTTTTCTCTATTTGTTTTTTCCTCTAAAATGCTAAATAAATTTTAGGGTTGTGTGTAATTTTCCACTCAATCAAATAGAGGAAATAGAATTTCTTTGTAAACACTGTTTTCCCAAGGGCCATTACGCAAATATTTCAAACCTAACACTCTCCTGCAAGTCGATCACTACATATTCCAGATGCTTATACTCCGTTTAGATTCAAATATTTCCCAATGACCAAGTGATAAGCCAAACTTGGTTGAAACCCAAATTCCTCTGTCATTCCTTCCCGTTTGTTCAATCCAAATCCTATATATATATATATATATATATATATATATATATATGTAGACTACCACCAACCCGAAAACCCTAGAAACCAATATTTCACCCTATCACAGGAACAACAAGAAAGGAGAAAGTGGAGTCAAGTTTTTGCGTCAAATCTAAAAGGTAAGCATATCTGCTCTTGTACTTGTAGATTACTGTCTTCTACCAAACAGAAATGATGACTTGTAATTGTTTGAGTTTATGTATCATAAGAAGTGTTAGAGGGGTAGAGAGTAGCAGTACTAAATGAACACATGAGGGTAAGAAATATGAGAATTAGAGTATAGGCTATGATCGATGTCAACCAAGGAGTCTAATCAGTACAGGCTAGTACTTGAGTCATATTCAATTCCTAGACATTGATTGGAAACCTTGGTGATGGCTAGAAATAATGGGTATACTACATAGGATATGTGATAACAAAGTTAAGAAATTAGAGAAGTAAACAGATACTCGGATAGATACATGTACCTAAAGGCCAAAATTACCTACCCTCTACCATAGGCAATAGGTTGTGACGAGTGGTACCTTACCATGTACCTCAAACATGAGATCTTAACCTATAGATTTTAGTATCAATTGGCACCCCAAGAAGAATGGTAGTTGATGATGGGATACCATGTCCCTATGTCAGGTCAGCTATAGATAGTTCGAGTAGAAATTTTAGAGCCAATGCCATTGTAGGCAACACATGTGTAAGCAAAACATTTGGTGGTAGGACAATTGCAATATGGTACCCATGACTTGTCCTAGAGGTTCACCTCTGTACCTATACTCATGAGAGCAGCTAAAATAGGACATAAGAGATGATAATGCAACGTATAAGTAAGCATGTAATAGAGTAATAGAATTTCTGAGACATGAGTACCTACTGCAGCAAGGTGGCCTAATGTTCACATAGGTCATATGTTCAAGGTCAAGAGCAATAGGTTGTCGGTACAGGGTATTGGGCTAGAGGCGCACGTAGGTACCTACACATATCAAGAACTTATAAGAGACACGTATGAAGTTGGCTTGATAACTGTTGTGCTATGCTTTGCACTAATATAGACAGCATGTTCCAAAACAAAATTTAGATTTTGACAGTAAGGAAAGTAAGTAGCAGTCACAATTGAGAGGGAGAGAGAGAGTATCAGACGGGGTCAGACCCTCTAACACTTGGGGTATTATACAAGGGGTCATGGAGACAGTAATTCAATAGAGGCAAGGAGAGGGAGGGTAGCCTTGAGTATATGTGTCAACACAGTTTGGGGACACCAGTATCATAAACTGGATAGATCTGAGAGATGAGTAGGAGGGATACCTAGGACTAGTACTCTTGTCCTAGCTAAGCACAAGGACATGTGGACACTTTTTTCTTGTCAGTTCATAGCTAGAACGGTAGTGTCAGAGAAGGGGAATAGATATATCAGTAATAGAGGTGTGATGTAAGGGACATGACACGAAGGAAAACCCTTAAGATGGGTACTTGACCCTGAGTTAAGGATACATGAAGGGTGGTATTTGCCATGAAATATAAAAGAGCAGAATAATTTTATGGGAGGACTGGACTTTTACTTTACGTTACAAACTCGCTTGTACAAAGAAAGCCTAGGAACGAAAACATAGGTACAGCAATCTAAGTACAATTGTTTATTTTTGATTCTGGGGTGTGACGATAGAGGGTCGGGAAGGCGACGGCAGCCCTGCCTTACTCCTTGGACGATCGGTATGCAGCCTTGGCTCCTGTGACGAGATGGTTGGCGTTGATGAAGAAATGCTCTTCTTGCTCTCCTCGTATTGCTCTTCTGGCTTCTCTCTCTGGATTAATCTCTGTGTATTTTCTCTCTCGGATTATTGGGGGGGCGCCTCTCTCTGTATGTGCCTCTCTCTATCTCTGTGTGTTTCTTTTTCTCGCAAGGGAATGGCACTCTGCTATTTATAGGAATGGGATGTGATCATTAGGGTTACAAATGATTGCTTTTTGGAGATGGCGGCGGCCTGTGGATTGGTCAATCTAGGCCATTCATCTTAAGCGTGAAAGATCTGGCCATTAATGATGATTATGCCAAATCATGTCAGTCATTAATGTTGATTGCAATAAATCTCCATCATGATGATTTGCTGATGCCCGCTAATCTAAATAAATCAATTTAATTCATTCTCTTGCCACGTGTCCCAAATTATTGGGATCTGACCCAAGATTTGATTATCTTTAGGACACGTGTTCAGTCATCGTTGTTGAGCCGCATAGGATGCGTTCATATTTGGGCCGCATAAAGGTTGTCATGACCAAGCCGCATGAATAGTCTCTATACTCGAACCGCATGAAGGTTGTCATGACCGAGCCGCATGAATAGGTTCATGACCGAGCCGCATGGGGGTCTTCATGGCCGAGCCGCATGAGAGTCTTCATGACCGAGCCGCATGGATTTCTTCATGGCCGAGCTGCATGGGGGACCTTCATGATTGAACCGCATAGGTTTTTCTTCATTTGGTCGCATGAACTCGTCTAGTCTGGCCGCATAAACTTGCCTCGAAGCTGTGGAGATTTTCTCCAGTTCCCTAGGAAGATAGTGCCTTTATGTTAGTCATCGTGATACTTTACGTCGGGATTGTCAGCTGTCAGCTGTCAGCCGTCAGAGCATTAATGTTTGAATGACGCTGGGGTACAGCTGTTTTGAAAAGACACGTGGCTTCTCTCTGCGGGCCGCATGGAGCCGCATGAGACTCCTGAGGCGCATGCGGCTCCTCGGCCGCATGGATCATCTTTTTCTTCTTTTTTATGCTTCTACAAGACCCCCTTCAAAGTTTTTAATTTGCAAAATTGAAATACTTTGAATAAGAAGCATGATTATGTCAGAGCAGTATAGATATATTCTGTCCTAGCCGCATAGATTTGTCCAACCGCATGATTACTTCAACCGTATGACTCTCTGAGCCGCATGGGCTGTTTTGACCGCATGTGCTTCTTGCCACGTCTTCCTGCCACGTATGCAAATCTTTTGTAAATCTTTTGCATTTAATGCTCTTGATTTGCTGTCAGTTTTAAAGAGCCGCTTTTTGGGCCAGGATCCCAAGAGTCAGGCTATTATTCAGCCGTTTTTGCCTCGATGGCCGAAGAGTCGGTTATCAATTTGCACGCGGATCGAGGCATTCCTTCTTTGTTTATAAATAGGAGCACTCTCGTTCTGGGAAATCTTCTTCGCTCTCTTCGATCTTTTGCTGTTCTAACTCTTTTCTCTCTTAAGCACCTATGGCTCCCAAGAAGGCTGCAGTGTCGAAGGCTGCGAAGGGCAAGGCGATTGCTTCTGCGATGACTATGGCGACGAACTTGGCCACTCCTCCGCCGGCCGCTGTTCACTCTGTTCATCCTGACGTTCATCCACCCATTGCTGGTAAGGGCATTGCCTTAGAACCCTAACTGCTATGGCTCTGCTGCATAATTTATGCACAAGCCGCATGTACAAGGTTCGTCGATATGACCGTATAAGCACTTCGCCCAAGAGGCCGCATGGGATTGTCATACTCGATCTGAGCCGCATATATATTTTCGGTTTGGGCCGCATGAACGTAGTTCACTTATGAACCACATAAGCTCATCTGCTCGTTGTCGCATGAGTCTGTCTGTTCAGGGCCGCATGAGTCCGCGTGGTCTTTGAACCGCATAGTCTCACCTGAATCCGAGCCGCATCAGCGCCTATGTTTGTTTGTTGAGTCCATGTGAACTTTGAACCGCATAGACCCTTCTGAATCCAAACCGCAGAAGCTTCATAAGCTCATCTGAACTTGATTTGTATGGACTCGTCTGACTCGAAGCCGCATAAGGCTATGATGAACCGAACCGCATGGACTCATCTAGTTCTGAGCTGCATGAGGCTGTGACGACCCCGAGCCGCATAGACTTAACTGTTTCTTGTTTTTGATTATCTTCTAATCTTATTTCTTTCGTCTCTCTTCGGTGAATCTTCTAGTAAATCCTGCAGGGGAACTCCTAGTGGGCTCGAATCTGTTTGCTTTAGGCGTGCGTCTTGATAACTTAGTTAAGTACATGCTGAATCAATTTCCTGCTAATGAGCCTTCGGGAAGGTTGAATGCCATCGAGAATTAGACCCTCCATTATCTCCATGCCATGATAAATTCTGGGAAGCTGGATGGATTATACCTGAAGCCCTCATTCCTCTTCGGGGATGCTTTAATCATAAAGAATCCCCGAGTGTTAGAGATCTCTGAGAACTGGGATTTTACTTTGGATGGGATGGCGATCCATATTCCTCTCATGGAGAGTCATTATCCTCTGTCGTGGTTCAATATGGTATTTTTGGACAGGAAGATGGTGTGTAACTTAACTCCTACCCAATCAGGGATGTTGATGGACGATATCCATTATAACCCGAACATTGGGTCAGCGTACCCGGGTAAGGATTTCGTCCGCCGGTACATGATGGGACTGGCCCCAGGTACTTTCATGAACGTATATGGCCCTAACTTCACATTCACTCAGGCTGATACATTCCTGAATCGGCTTGTTCGCAAAAAATCTTATCCCGTCGGCAGACTGGCATTGCTTAACTGGATAAACCCCACTTCTACGTGGGCCCATTTGACCACTTGGGTTCTGCAGACCTACGGGACATTCCTGCGGGAGGTAGGACTCTATCATGCCATTCGGGGCACCTGTCACGGGCTTCCCATCAATAAGCCATTGTTCATGGCGCTCTTGGAGATGTATAACCGGCGAACGGGTACATTCTTCGCACCCGGAGGGGAGTTGGGGTTTGCTCTCCATGAGATGTATACTGTTTCTAAGCTTTCATGGGGGGACGAGCCATTCGAGGTGTACACCCCGTCGAACGAGGAGTTCGAGGACCTGAACCGATGGTTCCCAGGTTTTGTTGCGGTGTACCAGGAGTTGTTATGCCATCATAGTGCTTGCCACCAGATGGCTATAAAAAAGGAGGATAGCTCAGAAGGGAACGCTCCCCACACCACCTCCTGGGTCAATTATCTTTTTAAAGTTGGCCCTTCTGGCGAGGTTACTCCTCGAACCCCTCAAACCCAGGGAGAGATAAATGACCTGATGTTGAGCGTCAAGAAGCCGCGGTCCAAGAGTGACATATTCGGGAGTCAAACTGACTCTCTTAGCTATTTTTACTACGGTACCAGGCAGATGTCTGAGAAAGCGCTCCTGGCTGGATTTCTGATGATATGGCTACGAAACTGCGTAGTCTCGGGAGGGGCAGGTTCTATTGAGAGGATCAGCCGCCACTTCATTCTCCCTGCCGTTAAGCTGGTATTTGGAGTTAGACTGGCTCTTCTCCCGGCTATGGTGTGTAGCATACACCATGGTCTTCGAATATTCTCGTCCAAGGTCATTGCCAGCAAGAAGATGCTGGACTTTGAGCGCAGAGAGCTACCTTTCCACTATTTGATGGGGTGGTTGTTGATGCACTACAAGTCTTTGATGGGACCTAGAATAGCGGAAGATGCTACAGATGAAGACGCTTTTCTTTTCAAATGTCATCGCCAGTCTTGGGAATACAATACTATGCCAGCTTATCGGAGGGCGCTAGCGAGGGTGGATGGGTGTAGCTTTTTCGTGTCTGTTCCTCATTTTTCCGATGAGGAAGTGAGGGATGTACACCTTGATGGTACTGGACCTCCTCACTTTCTGTCTCCGAAGATGCTCACCTGGTTGCACAACATTCGCCCCGTGCATCTGGTTTATCGCAACCGCGATAATGTGTACTTGGAACCGTACCTGCCTAGTAGGTTTTTTCGCCAATTTGGCTATAGTCAGTTATTCCTCGACTGTTCCAGCCCTTGCTTGGGCTTTGAAGGTAGCGTTCTTGATGGTGTCCGGGCGTAGAATTATTATGACGCTTATCATACTCGGGCCAGCTTCTCAGTCCCTGATATCAAGGCGCCGAGGAAAATTTTGTATGTGGCTGCCTTGTATCATGTTATGGCGAACAAGCCTCCTATCAATTTCGATCCGAGAACCAGTTTCATCGTGGGTACCGGTTTAGAGGAAAAGCCCAAGAGGGCTAAGGCTAGAAAGAAACCGGCACTTCAGACACCCCTCCTGAATCAGAATCTTCCGAGGCGGCTGAGGAAGATGATGATCATGATAGCGAAGACTCTCATTCTTCTAGGGGCGGAGAAGTAGCGGATCAACCGCTTGCAACACCAGACGAACTGGCGGAGGATCCGTCGATTGCTACACAAGAGAAAGTAATGAGGGAAGGACAGCCTCCCGCTGTGTCTGGTCCCTCACGTAAACGAGTCAGACGTGAGTCTTCTGATGGTAGAACGACCTTTTCTGTGAAAAGAGCCACCGTTAGGTCTCATAGGTTGCTTATTACCAAGAGGGGTGAGGATGCTGACGATGCTTCGGAGGTAAAACTATGTTGGAGCTATCTCCTTGTTGTGGTTTTCTTTTTTCTTGGAGATATGACCTAATCATTTTTTCTTTGTAGGCGTCTGACAAACCAGGTTCTCGGAAATCGTCTGCTGTCCCTGGAGTTGATCCGGCCTTTGCTGCTTTGATTAGTGGCGTGTGTGCCGCGATCCTTTTTGCGGGGGCTGTCTCAGCGGCGGCTGAGGACTCCCAAGTTGCTGAGGCCTCGGTCCGGGGTGATGAAGGTTTCCCCGGGCCTGTCTCCGGGATTGCTGAATTTCAGCAAGGTGACGCCGATCTCGTCGTATCTCCTGCCGAGGTTGCTGGAGCGGAGGAGCCTATTATATTTGACTCGGAGGCCGCTGGTAGAGAGGTTGTGGCGGCCGTAAGGGAACCTCAGCCTCCACACTCTTCCGTTGGTAAGATAAGCCAAATATTGACTAGTGAGGGGGCTTATTTGCTCTATCAACATATCCTCCAGGTCAAATCTATTCATGGTTGTCATGGCCCTACAGGTCCTGACCCTTTACTTCCCACAGCTGATGTTCTTGGGGAAGGCTCGGCCTGCTGCGGTCTGGAGAAAAGGAGCGTTTCTTCTCCATCACCGACTCATGTCGAGGGGCCTCCTGCCAGCTCCGGGAAGATGGGAATGGAGCTTGTTCCGGGAACGATGGTCTCCGCCTCATCCTCTGTAGCTTATACGGCTTCGGAGATTGACTTCTCAGCCCTGTCGAGCATTCAAGTTCTGCGGGCTCCTGAAGAGGAGTTGGCCGCTGTTCAGGCGTCCTTCCATACGGAGTTTGTTTCTCTTGTGACAGGTGCGACAGATTCTGTTGCGTCTTCTTCAGTGTTGCCAGCTACACTCCCGTTGACGCCGGCTTCTTCGGAGGCTCTAGACGAGGTGTCCCAGGATGTGGTCGACAGCTTCTATCGCCATTTAAAGAGGGGCGTAGATGGTGCCGTAGAACAGAGGACCCCTTTTTCTCTGTCCTTGCGGTGTGCTCGGGGTCAAATTGAAACTATGAAGACTCTTCCTGGCGGGGTGGGGTTGGCTGCGCTCCTGGAGCCCTAGTTGGCAGAGGCTGATCAGCTCCTGACCCGATTGTTGGTATTACGGTAGGCCGACTTGCCTGCTGCGATTGAACGAGAACGGAGCTTCCTTATTGCCGCTCGGGATAGAATAAAGCTTGCTCGAGATACTGCCGGGCCAGTCGTGAAGGGGGACCTTGACGAGCTTTCCGCTTCGTATGACAGGCTGGGTCGTCGAAGTCAAGCTTGTAGGGCTCGGGAAGAGACTGCTTCTCGTGGAATAGCTGACACAAAGGAGCAGATTCTCGTGCTTCAGAGGGAACTGGCATTCCTAGAGTGGGAGTTGGAGGCTGCTCAAGCGAAACCGGCGTAGATCGTTCAGGAGGCCGAGAGGGTTTCCCGATCTTCTGTTAACCTGGAGCGGGCTTTCAGGAAATTCGAGGACGACTGGCAAGCTCATGCTCGTCTGGAGGACGCGGCGGTGCTGAACCAAGAGACGGAGCGTCGAGCTAAACAGAGGTTCGAGCGGTCGGTTGCCTTGCTGACGGACCGTCTCACGATGTTATGTGCCCCGGAGCAGTGATCAGTCTTCTATTTTCTTTTGATGTTTTGTTTTCTTTCTTTTTATTTTCATTTTGTAAGGGATGTGATGCCAAATGATGTAGCATTTTGAATTTTGAATAAATGAGCGTGTTTCAACTCATCTTCTCCTCCTTGCACTTATGGTATTTGTGGAATTTGGACCTGCTGGGGGATTATTGGTGGACCTGTTACCCTGGGCGTACCTTGGTTTTAGGTACGAGTAACAAGTTTGGTCAGGATATCCAAAATAGCCATGGCAAAGTGGTCATGGGTGCTCTCGGTATTGGGAAAAGAATGTCGCAGAGCAGCTGGGCTCCCGGGACATGATGAGATGGTGGATTTATGCTAAGAAGCTTAGCAGAGGATATTTGTGGACCTATTATCCTTGGCGTACCCTGGTTCAGGATACGGATAATAGGATGAAAGAAAACTAATATATTTGCTCAAAGGTTATGAGGACATGGCAAGCATGAGGGTTTTTCCATGGAATCTTGCTGCTCAGAGGTAATGAGGACATGGCAGAAAAGACTTCACGGAAGATATTTGTGGTCAACGGAGGACATTTATAGTCAACAGAGGACATTTGTGGTCAACAGAGGACATTTGTGGACCTATTATCCTTGTCGTACTCCGGTTATGGGTACAGATAATAGGCTGAAAGGGAACCGACATACTTACTTAGAGGTAATGAGGACATGGCAAGTATGAAGGTTTCTTCTACGGAGCCTTCCAACTCAGAGGTAGTGAAGACGTGGCAGGAGTGGGCTCAATGAAGAGGGGGTACATAAAATGACTCAGAGGTAGTGAGGACATGGAAGTTCTATGTAGGGGGTGATTTATTTTTGGCAGAAGTGAAACGACTCAGAGGTAATGAGGACATGGCCATTTTAGAAATTTGTGGATCGCTTACCCTTTTTGGTGCACTGGAAGTGCGGGTATTGGATCATGGGGAAGGATCTCCTCCGGGAAGAAAGTTCAGAGATATGGTCATACATGACTTTCTATCTGAAAGAGTGACCGGGATGTGAGTTCAGAGGTACCATCGGGTATATGACTCGATATTGTGAATGTGTGAGTTCAGAGGCACCAGCGGGCACATGACTCGACAATCTGGGATGTTGTGGACGTGAGTTCAGCGGCATGAGGGAGTGTATGACTCGAGAATCTGGAGAATGGTGAGTGTGAGTTCAACGGTACCAGCGGGTACGTGACTCAATGATCTGGAGAATTGTGAGGGTGAGTTCAGTGGTACCAGCGGGTACGTGACTTGAAAATCTAGAAAATTATGAGGGTGAGTTCAGCAGTACCAGCGGGTACATGACTCGATGTATGGAACCAAAATATAAGTTCAGCGGTACGGGGAGGTACATAACTCGACATTCTGAGATGTCTCGAGGATTTTGTTTCAGACATAATACTTCTTCAGGAACTTGCCATTGATGGGCAACATGAGCAAGTCTCCATTTTGCTTTACGAGGCGGTAGGCGCCACTGGAGAATGCGGTTTCAATAATGAATGGTCCTTCCCATTTTGGCGGGAACTTGCCGGCGATCTTATGCGTCATGACCATCGGTCTCCGGACTGCCAGAACGAGATCGCCCACCTAGAATGTTCTGATTTTAACCTTCTTGTTGAAGGCTCCAGAGATGCGTGCTTGGTATAGCTCGATTCTTTGCTAAGCCATGAGGCTCTTTTCATTTAAGGCCTCCAACTCTTGTAGTCGGCGTCGGTAGTTATCATCCGTCGTCAATCGATAAGTGAGGGCGACGCGGAGTGAGGGTATTTGAGTCTCCAATGGGAGAACTGCTTCACTCCCGTACACCAGAGAGAATGGTGTGTTCCAAGTAGCTGTTCGAACTGTAGTACGGTACGCCCATAAACATTCACCGAGCTTCTCATTCCAGTCGCATTTGTTGGAAGAGACAAACTTTTTGAGGAGTTTGATGATTGTTTTGTTGAATGCTTCTGCTAACCCATTGGCTGCTAGGTTGTAGGGTGTCGAAGCAATGTTCTGGATTCGGTACTTATCGCAGAATCGATAAAATGTATAGCTTACGAATTGTGGCCCATTGTCATGAATGATCCTTCGGGGTAGTCTAAAGCGGTAGATGACATGATGATTGAGGAAGCTGATCACGTTTGAAGTTTTCAACTCTGCCAATGGGATGGCTTCCACCCATTTGGAGAAGTATTCGGTGATTGCGAGTATGAATCGGTGTCCTTTGGACGAAGGCGGGGTGATGGGCCGACGATGTCCATACCCCATGCTTCGAATGGCCAGGAGGTCACGGTCGGATGTAGGAATTCAGATGGTTGGTGGATGAAGTCGACGTAGATTTGGTTGGCTTTGCACTTTTGTGCATAATCTATTGCGTCTGCAACCATCGTGGGCCAGTAATAGCCCATTTGGCGAAGGCGGTCTTGCAATTTCAGGCCAGGTTGATGGGCTTCGCAAACACCATCATGGGCCTCGCGTACGGCTTCCTTGGCTTCTGTATTTGATAGACACCGAAGCAATATCCCATCATAGGATCGGCGATACAGCATTTTTGTCTCCGTATTATAGAAAAATCTGAGAGAACGTCTTCTAATAGAAGTAGCTTTCTTCAGATTCTCCGACAGGATGTCGTATACTACGAAGTCGATGAACGGCTGTCTCCAGTCTGGTGCTTCGTCGACTGAAAGGGCGGAGTAACTTTCCATGTATCGAACGTTATCCTTAGGACAGACCAATTCATGGCCTATTACGTCGACCTGATGACGCGCGTAATTTGACACAGCTAGGGAAGCGGCCAAACCAGCTAGTGCATCAGCCTCAATGTTCTGGAGTCTGGGAACATGTTCAATGAAGAATCCTCCCAGAGACGAGATGATGTCGATTGCTATTTGATGATACGGGATGATGTCTTTGTGGTCGACCTCATACGATACCCGAATCTGATTGACGATTAACTGCGAGTCACCGTATGCTTCCAGATACTCTACCCCCAGCTCCTTTGCAAGTCGGAGGCCAATGACCAAGGCATTGTACTCGGCCACATTATTTGAACAGGGCTTTGTGAGTGAGTAGGCCCAGTTGATCACCAAAGCGGAGGAAGAAATCAGCACCACTCCCACTCTAGCGATGATGTTGCCTTTGGGTCCAGTTCTCGAAGCGTCGTCGAAGAACATTCGCCAGATGGCACCATAGAAAACCGTATTTGAACTAGTGACCTCGTCCGGTATATCTTTATATACCCTAGTCATTTTTGAACCTGGATGGGCTGCTAGAAAGTCCGCCAGAGCCTGGCCTTTAACAGCCTTTTGCGGGACGAAGATCATGTGATATGGTGATAGTAATATCGCCCAGGTAGCAAGACGAGAGCTGAGTGCCCCAGGTTTGGTCATGAGGACCCTGAGGGGGTTGATCCGCAATATCACGTGGATGGTTTGCCCCGTGACGTAGTGTCGCGTCTTCTGGATTGCGAACACGAGAGCAAGGCATTCCTTCTCTACAGTCGTGTACCGGTATTCTGGCCCAATCATCTTTCGACTGAGGTAGTATATAGCTTGTTCGTGGCCCGCGTCATTGTTCTATGCCAATAGAGCACCAAGATAATGTTCCATAGCTCGCACATAGAGCATGAATGGCTTCCCAGCAACATGAGCTACCTGGACTGGGGGGTTTGACAAATATTTTTTGATGCTGTCGAAAGCGCGCTGGCATTCCTCATCCCATACGAAAGAGACTCCCTTCTTTATGAGATGGGTGAATGGTTGACATCGTCCGGAGAGATTAGAGATGAATCTCCTGATGTAAGCTAGCCTGCCTTGGAGGCCTCGGAGTTCGCGAAGATTTCTCGGAGGACCCATCTCCTTGATTGCCTTCGTTTTCTCGGGGTCGATGTGAATGCCCTGAGAAGTAATGACGAAACCCAAGAATTTTCCGCTGGAGACACCCAAGAATGATTTCGTTGGGTTCATCTTCAAGTTGTGTGCTCGCATTAGGTCGAACACTGTCCTGAGGTCTTGCAGATGATCTTCCTTCGAACGGCTTTTGACAGCGATGTCGTCGACGTAGCATTCCACTATCTTGAGCAAATGGTCTCTAAAGATGATGCTCATAGCCCTCTGGTAAGTAGCGCCCGCATTCCTTAAACCGAAAGGTATAACGGTGTAGCAATATGTACCAATCGGTGTTCGGAATGATGTGTGCTTCTCGTCTTCAGGGAACATCTTGATCTGGTTGTATCCTGAGAAGCCATCCATGAAGGACATTCGTTCGAAGCCGCAGGTGTTGTCGATCATAATATCTGTGATAGGGAGAGGGAATTCATCTTTATGGCATGCCTCATTCAGATTTCGAAAGTCAATGCATATTCGGATCTTCCCATTCTTCTTGAGAACTGGTACGATGTTGGCTACCCAGTCTGGATGCTGCTCTTCGCAAATGAAGCCGCTGGCGATCAGTTTGTTGACCTCGACTTCAATAGCATTCATGACATCGGAGAGAAATCGTCGTTGCTGTTGCTTGACAGGTTTTGCATCCGGACGAATATTGAGTTTGTGGAGTGCGATCTCGGGGTCCAATCTTGGCATATCTTTATAGCTCCAAGCGAACACATCGATATACTCTTTGACGAGTTGGAGCAGCAACTCTCGCTCTTCATCTGTCAGACTCTGGCTGATGAAGATTGGCTTCGGAGAGGCTTCATCACCAAGATTAACTTGTATGACCTCATCCTCAGTGGGATGTTCTCTTTGCTCGAAACGCTTTTCCTATTGTTCATCGTACTGTTGGGCCCACGGTTCTAGCTCGAGGATTTCGGGGATGTCTTCGTCTTCTTCATAAGCGTCGGCGAATGCCATGTTGACTGACAGGACTTGTCTGAATATGTCTACGATGCTGGTATCCGAGTCAGAAGTTGGTGACCCAGTCGAATGTGAATGCCAGTCACATTCTTCATCTAAACTTTCAGGGGTCCTCGTGGGTGTCACATACCCTAATCCACATCGAGTCTTGCTATAGTAATCCCGTGGTTTGCCAGCCGGGATCGGGTGCTTCAAAGGTAATCGTCGTCCAGCACCGTAATTCAAGCCCGGTGTTATTTCCAGATCGTACCCCTGGTTTTGCATGAGATATTTAGATTGGGGGCTATAAAGATACAGAGGTAGTCTTCCGACATCCGATTCATGGTCGACTTCTTCTATGGTGAAAGGATGTGGGTCATCCTTCCGGCCGAAGATGATTGGATGATCTCCACCCTCGATTATACGGTAAGCGTCTTCTGCTGGAATAAGCTGGATTATGGTGTGCACATTTATCACCTGTGTGTGTAGGTGAGTACCTATACCGTGTTCTATAGCATATATTGTACATAGCTTTTTGAGCTCGATGTAGTTCAAAGATAGCCCTTTATTGATAAAGTAAGGTATATTTTCTTTGGAGATTACATCATCAGCGGAGGAAACATCGGTGTGGGCAGCCACATACTTGGCTAGCTTCGGTTCCTCTTCGGCTACCCCCTGTGTGAATGAAGACTGAGAGGACGACCTGGGAAGCTTGATCGTCAGTGGTTCAGTTGATGGAGCTGAGCGTAGAGTTGTTGGTAGACCAGCAACCCCCAGTTTGGTACTCGATGTGGGGCGAGGAGTGGCTGGTTCGCTAGAAGTGTCAGACCTCGCATCGGGGTGACGTCTTGGGAAGGCATATCGTCAGTTGCTTGTCGGAGGGATTGAGCTTCTCCGTTTGGGATTGACCGACTCTCGGCAGCCTGATTGTTAGTGGCCCCGTTGTGGATCTGGGCACTTGGCCAGCCCTTGGCAGCCGAATTATCATATGCTCTTCTTGTGCCGAGAGGCTGATGGCGTCCTTAGACAGAGTGGCGGTAAGGGGTGCAGACCTACCCGGTTTGCGAGCTTGGAGGTGGATCGTCAGAGGCTCTTCTGATCCTGTGGCTGTCTCGGTACTAGCTTGTACATATCCTTCACCAAGATGCTTTTTCAATTTTTCGTACAGGCAAGAGTCTGAGTAGTAAGATTCGACTCCTTTGAAGGGATCGATATCAGCAAATTTCTTTCTCACGAAGCCGTGTTAGTCGATATATTTGAAGCACTGGTACAGCGTGGAAGGCACGATCATATAATCGTGTATCCATGGGCGCCCTAGGAGGATGTTGTAAGAAGTGTCTGCATCAATGACGTAGCAGGTGACTTCGGATTTGCGGTCGCCAATTTGACACTTCAGACGAATCATACCAATAGGGTAGCTCCTGCCGGAATTGAAAGAGCCAAGATCAATGTGCATCCGATCCACCTTCACCTCGCCGATGTATCCAGTGTAGTATAGCGGGCGATCGTGCAGATTAGTTTTGATGAGCATGTCCTGCGGAGTGAAGACGATGTTGGGCATTGCTCCCGTGCATGCGCTGTCTTGGAGATCTGCAGGCGGGTTTTCTTCCGTGAAGTTAACTTGAGCCAGGTATGCGTCGACATTTTGGAGTGCATCGCTCAAAGCCGCACGAACATCCTTAGAGAGTCTTAGGAGCTCGTAAAATGACAACTTGGCCGGTGTGTTGGGCAATTGTGCCAAGATGTCGAAGTTGTAGGGCTTCTCCAACCCTTGGGCTGCCCTTTTTCAGAGGGACTTGTCGAAACGAGTCTCCCTCGGCCTAGGCTTGTCGGTTGTCGAAGGCTGAGCCGGTCTCGGAGCATCAGTTGTAGTGGGTTGATGA
Source organism: Iris pallida (assembly GCA_029216955.1). Lineage (NCBI taxonomy): Eukaryota > Viridiplantae > Streptophyta > Magnoliopsida > Asparagales > Iridaceae > Iris > Iris pallida. The sequence goes on along the minus strand of JANAVB010024597.1, from coordinate 12,382,065 downwards.
TCTTCAGCTGGATTCTCATCCACGGTTTGGGATTGCGCCCCAGACTGCGTGACGACAACTGTGGCTTCTTCGATGTCTGCCGAGATCATGTGGCAGGATTTGTCTTTTCTACTTTTTTTCTTGTGGGTAGAAGACGATATGGGCCGAGTCACTTCCGATACCAAGCCTGGATGGATCCACATGACCTCCCCTCGTGATGTGGTGAGGGGCACTAGACCAGCATCCTGATCGCAGGGAGGAGGAAAATTAGCAATCTCCATTGTTGCCAGGGGATGGGGACCACCCCGTCTTGAGTTTTCGTCGAAGGGAAGCTACCGAATTGCACTGACACCATGTTGGCTGCCACGGTTACCTCTTCGAAATCGATAGCCAGAGCATTCGAATCGATGAGGTTTTGGATGTACCGTTTCAGCTGGTAGCAGTCGTGTGTAGCATGGTGGACGTAGCGATGATAATGGCAGTACTTTGGGTTCTCCATCTCTGCCGGTCGCGGTTCCCGTCTTGGTGGAGGAAGCTGAATCCTGTCCCCTTGTATGAGCATGTCCAAGATGGGCTTGACGTGACCGTCTTCGAAGAAGTAAGTGATTTGCGGCCAATGTTTGTCTGCTGGCTTTGGCTCAGGTTTTTGTGCTGTATCGGCCACCATAGCCTGCTTTCCCCTGCTGTCCCGATTGTTGGAAGGGCTACCCCCATTGTCGTTGTTGGGACGCTTGCCCTTGTTCTAACCGTCCGAGATGTGTAATCCCAGTTGGCGAGCCTTCCTCAATCGTTCTTCGGCGCTTGTAGCACTGATGATGAACGTCTTCCAATACTTGAATTGACTTTCGCCCATCCAGAGATTGATTGTTGGGAGCAGCCTCTTTTGCAAATATCAATCAAGGAGGAATCCAGGTTTCCGAAGGGCAACTTTATAGCGGTTTGGCGGAACCGCTCGATGTAGTTCCTTGTCAGCTCTTTCTCCCCATGGACGACGTCCATGAGGGTGGACATGGTAATGTCCTACCCTACTTCGTAAAATCTCTCCAGGAACATACGCTTGAAGCCGACGAAGGAGTGGATGCAATTGTCCGGCAGATTACGATACCAGTCGAAGGCGACTCCATCCAATACCCCGATGAATAATCGTGTGAGAATGGCATCGTCATAGGACAGATGGTCGGTGGTGACCTCGAAGTAGGTGATGTACCGATTTGCTGAGGTCTTGCCATCATAAGGATTGATATTGAACGGATTATATCTTGGTGGGAATGGAACATCCCTCCATGCAGCAGGGTATGGTTGCCGTATTCTGAGGTCTTGAGAATTCTCTCGAACGTGGAACATGGCTCGAAGCTTCTGGACTTCTCTTCTCGCTTCGCGTGCTTCGTCCACGACGGTGGGGGACATTATTTTCGGAGGATTGTTGCCCGGGTTTGGTATCGCCGAATTCGAGTCCGTATTGACCGCGGGACTCGCACTTGTTTGGCCAGGCGTGCCTTCTTGCATAGTTGGAAGGGCCGCTTTAATCTCGTCTACAGACTTGACCAAAGCAAGCAATATGGCTTTGAGATTGTCGATGTACTGGCGATCACTGGAACCACCTTGGTTGCTGTCTGTCATGAATACCGTCTTCACATGAGGATAAATAGACGGAGCGGTGGAGGAAGTGCCCTCCGAATCGTACCCCTGTAATGAGAAGTCATCGGGGTATGTGGGTATGTTCCCTTCTGATTCAGACTCGGAAGGAACAGTACCCCCAGCCTCCGAGTTTGCCTCGTCTTGGGAGTTGTGGACGTCCTCGGGGACGTCGAGGTTTGCTACATCCGATAGGAGAGTTGTCTCCCCCGGCTCGTCTTCTTGGAACACCTGATTGCTGTGGAGGCTCGGAGGGATGCTACCCTCAGCCCCAACAACCCCCTGCATCGTGGACGACGAATCTTCCACTGTGGCGGATTTCGTCTTAGAGCGAGTACCTTAGAAAACTCCAGTGGTGGGCACCCGCTTAGACGACAGTCTTTTAGTCGCAGTGGTTGAAATCTTCGGGCTGGGAACATTCGTCTTCTTTCCCCTCTCATCAACGAGGACTTTTCGAGCAGAGTTGCAGGAGGCGACGGAAAGTGCCTCCTCTTCTGAAGATGGCTGTTGCAGTCTTTGAAAGACGGACTGCCAGTCTTCTTGCCTCGTCGTGCTATTGTAGCAGCAATTGACGATGACTTGGGTGCAGTGACGTCCGTGGGAGGACTCTTTGCACCCCGATGCATCTTTTCTTTCATTACGTTTGTGGAAGATGGCCTCACGCAAGTCAGATGGGTCTGGACCGACCATATTTGCTCCCGGGATTTTGGGAGACTTTTGTGAACCTCTCTGTCCGTCTACCGCCGGGGGCTGGACTCGAGTGGTTCTGTACAACTTCCCATTCGAGGCCCGCATAATAATCAACGGGACGCCCCGATAGTCAGAAGTTGGGGCAGCTGACTGGGCTTGGTTGGCCCGCGCCGCCCTAAACTTCTTCTTTTTAGCACTTGCGGGTGCGTAATAGGAAGAGTCCAAGTTGAATATCACAGAGTCTGGCTTATCATCCAGAGAATCATCAGGGTCAGGACCACGTGAGAGACGGTCGAAGACTGATCGAGAGAAGCACGGAGCAGATGCTACGCGGCTAGGATTGGAAATCGTACAGGCTGTCTGCATGCGGCTGTCTTTAGCTGTCGGATGAGTTGTTCTTGTGCGACTAGGAGTCACGACCGTGCAGGCTGGCCGTATGCGGTTGGCAATTATGGTCGCATGGCTTTTCTGCAAGCGATCGACTTCAGTAACCGTATAAGCTTCATCCATGCGGTTGGCAACTGTAGCCGCATAAGCTATGCGGCTGACAGATGTGGCCGTATGAGTTTTCTTCATGCGGCTGGCGGATGTAGCCGCAAGAGTTTTCTGCGTGCGGCTAGCACCCTTATGCGGCCCGGATCGCATAGAGTTCCTCTTTGCCCCTGCATGTCCAGCATCATAATATTTTCTTCTGTCGGACTTGGGGACAACAGAGTTGTCTACGGTCTGAAATGGGGCCGCAGGAGAGTCTTCTCCGCCGTCTTGAGCAACAGAGGGTATCTCGGCATGAGCTTCAGCAGGAGCGAATGATCGGGATCTCCACTCCTTGCAGGCCATCTTTGTGTGGGCTTGCTTCTGGACCGGGGCAGTGCTCTTGTCGGAGAGCATTTCTTCAAACGCCTGTTGGTCGAGACGGACGACCATCTTCTGTTGCGTGGAGCCAAGTTTGGCTGCATCCGATAGCGTCACCAACTCCTCAGCCGTGGAGAAGTTTATCCCCAGCAGAGTCGCCATCGTGTTTGCCATGAAATATAAAAGAGCAGAACAGTTTTATGGGAGGACTGGACTTTTACTTCACGTTACAAACTCGCTTGTACAAAGAAATCCTAGGGACGAAAACCTAGGTACAGCAATCTAAGTTCAGTTGTTTATTTTTGATTCTGGGGGGTGACGAAAGAGGCTCGGGAAGGCGACGGCAGCGCTGCCTTACTCCTTGGACGATCGGTATGCAGCCTTGGCTCATGTGACGAGAAGGTTGGCGTTGACGAAGAAATGCTCTTCTTTCCCTCCTCGTATTGCTCTTCTGTCTTCTCTCTCTGGATTGATCTCTGTATATTTTCTCTCTCGGATTATTGGGGGGAGCCTCTCTCTGTATGTGCCTCTCTCTATCTCTGTGTGTTTCTTTTTTTCGCAAGGGAATGGCGCCCTGCTATTTATAGGATTGGGGTGTGATCATTAGGGTTGCAAATGATTGCTTCTTGAAGATGGCGGCGGCCTGTGGATTGGTCAATCTAGGCCATTCATCTTAAGCGTGAAGGATCTGGGCCATTAATGATGATTATGCCAAATCATGTCAGTCATTAATGTTGATTGCAATAAATCCCCATCATAATGATTTGCTGATGCCCGCAAATCTAAATGAATCAATTTAATTCATTCTCTTGCCACATGTCCCAAATTATTAGGATCTGACCCAAGATTTGATTATCTTTAGGACACGTGTCCTGTCATCGTTATTGAGCCGCATAGGGAGCATTTATATTTGGGCTGCATAAAGGTCGTCATGACCGAGCCGTATGAATAGTCTCTATACTCGAACCGCATGAAGGTTGTCATGACCGAGCTGCATGAGAGTCTTCATGACCGAGCCGCATGGATTTCTTCATGGCCGAGCCGCATGGGGGACCTTCATGATTGAACCGCATAGGTTTTTCTTCATTTGGTCGCGTGAACTCGTCTAGTCTGGCCGCATAAACTTGCCTCGAAGCTGTGGAGATTTTCTCCAGTTCCCTACGAAGATAGTGCCTTTATGTTAGTCATCATGACTACTTTACGTCGGGATTGACAGCTGTCAGCTGTCAGCCATCAGAGCATTAATGTTTGAATGACGATGGGGTACAGCTATTATGAAAAGACACGTAGCTTCTCTCTGCGGGCCGCGTGGAGCCGCATGAGACTCCTGAGCCGCATGCGCCTCCTCGGCCGCTTGGATCATCTTTCTCTTCTTTTTCATGCTTCTACAGGTGGAGTCGTAAATTGGAGAAAGGCCCTATCTAGAATTTACAGAAGGAAAAATCTTGGTGGGATCTGGTGGACCAGATTTAGTTTATAATAGAGGGCTACTGATGTATCAATATTGCCAAACAAATTGGCATGGGTTGTACTATGGGGTGTGTGAGTCATAGGGAACTACAGGTTACTACAGGTCAAGTATCCAATGGAAAAAATTGGCCAGCTATAGTAACATGCTATATAGGCACAAACAGAGTTGGGGTTTGATACAACAAGTTACAATATAGAGTTACTCGAATATGTACAGATGTGGAGACTGCCTTGTAACATTAGTAAAAGGTAATAGTGTGTGTCAACTAAGGGTACATGATAGGTACAAAGTGGTCGAAGCCATGAGACAAGGCAGTCAGATAAGTTAGTACAATTAGTTAACAGATGGATTGTAAGTGTCTGCAGGTATAGAGCAGGCCACAAGTAAATTGTGAGGTGTCTCTTCGATGGTCATCCCAGGTGATCAAAGCATGGGGTTGCCTGCTGCAAGCTTAAGGGCAGAGGCATCTTAGTGACCAGTCTCACAGATTAGATATAATGAATCTGTACCATAACACAGTAGAGGACACTATAAGGGTACCAGTCTTAGCACTTAGTTAAAGATAATCCATGTATTAGTTGGGTGTTACAGCAATAACAGATAAAATATGTATGCTCACCTAAATAACAGAGATAGGGTCATCTAGGTATTGGCAGCAAGACAGTAAGTATGAGCTATGCTCAAATTAAGAAATAGATAGTGGTAACCTATATGCAACCAACTCACGGTATATTTAAAAACCAATAAAAAATAAATGTGAGAATCAAGTAGGAGGTCTAATAACGAATTAGTTAGGCTCGTTTGTACCCTCAATTCGTGTATTGATTCCATTTGTTTATAATATAGGTTTCTTGGACTCTGACTCAACAATTTACCCGTATCCGCAGCTCAGGACCACAGGCAAGTATACCTTGCCGAACTCATGTAGTATTTATATGTTTTCTCTTTCCATGTTATATTTTCTTCGCATATTGTACATGGATTATCGTCTACTATTTTACTCGTTTACTCATTACACATGTACGTAGAATTGTTCTTGTTTTCCATCATTGCTTGTCGTGTGAATTCTCGTATTCTTGTGCTTTTTGTGAGATTGTTATAGTTACTATATTGATTTGATTCCTTTAGAAGAGGAGATTGGTACTAGAATTTCCTCTCCTCAATTGGGTGTATCTTGTATTATACTAAAAATGAAATACACTATAGATTTGGAGTATCTTGAATTGTACTACAAGCTATAGGAGTTATTCGTTTGATAGTGAGCCAAGTCTAGTATTATATTTTCCACATGACATATCGTTCTTAGATGTTCTTCTTGTACTGTTCTTACCTTCCTTACATGTTACTGTCATATTAGTAGGCATATTTTATGTATCTTGCTAGTCCTCTGAGGACCTGATGATCTCTTCAGGTTTATCCGAGTATTGAGCCAGGAGCACACGAGCAGGTTTGAGCCTGTATTGAATTACGGTACCACTACAGCTGAGGGTATCTTGATGATTAGTAGTTTGGACTCAGTTGTTTCATTTTCATGTCTCAATTTTATATCCGTCTACTGGTAGTAGATTTGTGTCCATCGGACGTGACTTGGATTCTTGATAAACTTGACTTAATATTATCTTTTATCATTCAGTTTCATTTGAGTTATTTTATTGTATCTTATTTCTGTGGATGAGATATAGATTGCCCCGGATGTTCTAGATTTCTGTGACTTGTGTATACTAGACAGCATTCTACCGCAGATACTGCGGCGTAGGCTGGGCTAGGATACAGACTCGTATCCGAAAAGGGGGTGCGGGTCGTGATAGCCTTGCTCCCTTATGATACCCAAGCAACATATGAATAAATCCCCACCCCTCAAGACTGATATACAGTATACTCCTATCTTCCATGACTGCTACTAAAACAAGGAAACTAAACATAATATGTAGGGACTAACTAATAGGGTCTTCCATTAACTGATACTATATGAACATCAAGCCCACTTTCTCTCACTTGATACCTAGATGGGATTTAGGACTGTAGAGATATCTAAATTAAAACATAGAGTTAAGTGGACTGAATCATTAAGGACAAATGAACTGAACCTATATATCTTCCTATAAGTTAGGGACTGATACTATATGCCCCCTCTCTTCATCTACTTAACTGAACCTACAAACCCAAATAACTCCAAGTCGGTGTTTTGGTAACCCCATACAAAAAATCCTACTCGACGCTCGATTACCAAATCAAGTATGGACTTATACTCACCTAAGGAATCCTTTAACTAGACTGAACCATCTTCAAAGGACTGATACAAGTGTGAAACCCCCAAATCCAACTCAATTGAAAATGAAAGACTGAACAATTAGGAAGAGAAATGGGCTGTACAGGTAGGATTGGCTATGATAATCAAGGCTGAACATTAGTTCAGTAGAGAATGAACTATTTTTAGGGTATTGGACTGAACTCTCAGTTAAAAGAGTGAACTTTGAGTTCAAGGGACTGACAATAGTGTAAGTGGGACAGATCATGTCGTGGTAAATGTGCTACTGCAAAAATATGACTGAACATAAATGGACAGTAAACTAATAATGTAGATGGGGCTGATAAGTACTAATGATGCAGGATAGATCCTATATTATGTATAAGGACTGATACTCAAAGAGTATCAGGCAATGAATCAGTTAAGAACTAGACTGTACAGGTTAAACTGAGGCTGAACTATTAGTTCAATAAAATAGGACTTAAAACAATAGTGTGTTAATCATTTGATACCTGGTCATAACAGAAGTGACTGAACCAAAACTAAGGTAGGGACTAAAACTTGTTCAGTATCTTGAACATAACAAGGAATGGGTTGAACTTATCATGTACAAGGATTGTGCTTAAAGCCTACTCGAGCCTTCTCATAAACAATTGACTGCAAATTTTTATTATTTCAACATGAACTAGAGCAGGGGACTAAACACTAGGTGAATGGCGACTGGTATTTAAAGAGGCTGATGTTAAGTATGACTGAACTCATGATTTACTTCCCAGACTGAGTTTATTCCTTGTATAACTATCAACTGATACATGGGAGAAGAACTGAATGAACTGGTTCCTTATATAACTATCAACTGATACAAGGGAAAAGAACTCAATGAACTGAATCAAAGGTATAATATGGTTCGAACAATAATGATAGAGGAATGAATGTCAAAATAAAAGATTAATCATAAAAAGGAACTAATGATAAGGTAAGGTATTCGAATGGGACAGTTACTTTTAGGGACTATCATTAAAACAGAATAGAGAATGATATAATATATTATATGGATTATACAGTATAATAAGTAAGGATTAATAATAAAAAAATGTGTCAGTCGAAAGGTCAAGTAGAAAATTAGACTGACATTTGAGATAGGGACTGATCCAACCAGTTGACTGTTATATTAGGATAGTTAAGTACAGATAATAAGCTAACCCAGGTCTATATCATCAACTGATGCAATGAATACTCAAAGACTAGTATCAAGTTTAATTAAGGCTGATACTAAGAAAACTAGTACTACTCATTTAGGTGTTAGGATGAACAATAGGGCTGACCACTTGTCCATATATAGACTGAATAAGTGGTCAATAGGGGACTGAAAGAAAGAATTGAATGCATACCCATGGACTGAACCAAAGGTTTGAACACAGATGAAATAAGGGAACTGAACTGTAAGATGAGATTGGGTCTGCTGCATTTATGAAGCAGGGGTACTGATATCTTAGAGCAATATATACTGGCTAATACAAGAAAATATACTGAACTCATATACAGGACATATCAGTGAGGTAAAGTTGGACTAAACATATGTACAAATCCAGTCCAACAATAAATATAGTCCACTCACAACCACACACATACAGTCCACTTAAACAACAAACCCCCAAATCAAATTACACTAATCAATCCACTTCAAAATTACATAATAAATTCTAATATTGATAACTCAAGATAATGCAACCTAAAACAAAGTTAAAATATGAGATTAGAGTATGAGATGCTCTAATGGTCATTTTTTCAAACACTTGGTGTGCGTATCAGACACGCCTATGATACGCATTCTAAATGGATTCAAACTTGACCCCAAGCTCACCCACATGTCCTAAATTATTAGCATGACCTAATTTACCAATTTTGCAAACCCTAAAATTCTATTCTCGGATTTTCCCCAAAATGGTTCAAAATACAAAGAGAAAAATCTCCAAATGATAGGAGGATGAGTCAAAACTCCTCTCCATGACAAATCTAATGTATGGGGGTCCCTAACGAATGTCTCTACACTAATTTATTGGAAATTAGAGGGTTAGAATGCTCATAGCAATTGGGAGACAGATTCCTCTATTCTTAATTAGGTGTTTAGTTAGGGATTAAACCTCTCTTTTTAATTAGGTGTTTAGTCAAACCTTCTAACTAATTCTTTTAATCTACCTAGAGACTAACTAAAGTTCAATTAGGCTAGCTCTAATCATCTAGTTGGGTGGTTATGTCAAGTTGGTTTGGCTCCTCTAGGATCACTAACCATTATTCTAGCTAAAGGCCAAACACTAGTCCTACAATCACTTTTGATAATATACAATTTCCTATACATGTCATTAATCAAAAAGTAAATCCGGAACCTCAATAAGACAATGTCAAATTGCCTCTATAAGTCGATGTTGAGCTAACTCAACAAGACAATGTAGCGGCACCCCATATATGATAAGGTAATTATTCCTGGGAAAAAACTCAACAACCTCAAGAACCGGTAATGTTAAGATGGTCTACTAGAGAAATGAGAAATGTAATGTAACCCCTCTTCCCAAAAATTTAAAAATATATTCTTTTATTTATTTGACTTAAAAAGGAATTTATGGAATTTATAAATAATTTTCTAAAAGTAATTACTATTATAGAAGGCCTTAGTCATGGTTAAGTTTTGAGTGCAAGATGAGTATGAATGATGGCACGAATAGCGTAGACGTGTGCTTTGACTAATGTTTTAGCCGTGGTAAGGAAGGTCGAGCCATATGTGTGTTCTAACTAGGAAAACCAGTCAAAATTGTGTCTCAACACCTATAAATAATTTAATTATTTATTAATTAGATTATTAACTTTTTAGGAGACCCGAATATGTAAACTAGTCAAACCTGACCTGAACCAAACTCGAGCCCATGTAGTCATGCAGTGCGTCCAAAGACGTCAAGGAATATGTATATTGTACATACATATATTTTATATTTTATTTCTAAGGATTAACAAATATTTTCTAAATATTTTTTATATGTATAATATTAGTGTTATTGATATTTATAGAGCTTTTTAGAATGTTTGCAAGAATTTCTATGGACCAATTAAGCTTGGAGTATAAGTGTTCACCCAAGATTATTATACACCTATTATGTGTTATTTTAGTTTGTTATTATTACTATTATTAGGATGTTATTAAATAATATCTTTTATTATTAGTTATCTATTAACTCATGGGTAAATAATTTATTATCATATATCGGTGTTAGTTCCACCATCATAAGAAGTATAGAACCGTTGAGCACCTCTAGAGGGAAGATGAATAGAGTGAGTGCGAGTGTAGCAGAATAAATCACCACTTAAAAATTAAAGGCAGATAACTATGGTAGTGAATAAAGAGACAATAAATAAATGTAGCAAGAGATCAGAGACTCAAACTCTGTGAACATCCCGATATATACTGGTTTCCCTCTTGATGGACTAATCCAGTCGCAGGTACTCATGCCTGCTGTTAATTTACTATTCACAAGCTAATTGATAGCATACGGACTCTTTACAATACCGTGCTTGGTAACAAGTGCACGAAAAACTTCACAACACCGTGCTTGGTGACGAGTGCACGACCAACTCCTAAAACATAGATGATTTCTAAACTTACTCTGAGAACCAAAGAAATCTAAATCGAATCGATATTACTGGCTTTGGCTAAGAGATGTATAGGTGGAGTATGAAAGATTTTAGAATACTGAAAAATACTTTAGGAATTGATAAAGAGAAGAAATGATGAGTCATTTGAAAAAAAATACTCTTCTATTTGTTGGTATTTTTTGAGAACCGAACTCCGGCACAGTTCGGATGCAAATATTTTGCAAATGAACTTTGTATGTAGATTTGGAGATAACAAACATTTGAATATGAAACGACCGAACTCGGTGCTAACTCTGACCGAAATCGACCGAACTCGGCCTGAGTTCTGTCTAAGTTCATCTAGTAATGTTTTGTCAAATTTTGTTACATAGGACAAATGGAACTTTTGGTAAGTGTACTTCAAATGAATGGGTAGGCTTTATAGACGACTGGACTGTGAATAGCCTAAGCTAGTAATACTCAGTCGATTTTACGATTTGTATCCTAGACTCAATAAAGGATAAAATATATAATAAATTGTAAAATGACTCAGACTGATTCCAGTACAAAGGTATTTCGAGATGATGATTTTCATGCTTACTAATGTTGTAGTACGCTCTCTGATATTGAATTTGCTTGACCTGAAATGTTAGCAGTAGTTTATATATTTTGTGTATTGACTTAAGTCATTTGTTGATTTATTAAAATCGGGTATGACCATTTGGTAATGGGCCAACAATCTCCCCCATTTTGATAATTGATAAACTTTAATCTATAAGCAAAATATATCTAATAACTTAAAAAAATGGTGGTATTACTCTTTCTTCCCCTTTGTCATGATCAAAATGTTATGGCTCCCCCGTAATGTGTGAAGCGAACAATACTCACCAAAAGACAAAGAAATAACATATCCATATATAACAAGTCCTAGCAATTGTAAGCTAGAAGTAGCAGCGAGATAAGACAAAGAAATCTCATAATATCACTAGAATAAGATGCAACTAACATAAACTGCATAAGTCATAACTCAAAAGTTTATGACTATCAAAAAAAGTCTAATAAAAAGTCTAACTCAAAAGTTTAGACTGATACATCATAAAAGAAACTACATAGATCATTATCTAGCAACTACATCAAAAACCACTAACTGTAGTCCTACGTCATAATGGCATATCATCACTTCCAGGAGCATCCGGTGGAAAGTAAGCTATAGTAGGATCGAAATAAGCAAAGGTAGCCTCATCATCGAACCTCGGACCCATGAATCGGGAGTGATGGATCTTCGAAACAAGATGAGTGGGATCATGAGATAGACTCCAGTGTATATCAGCAATACTGTTCTGCAACTCCTGTGCCTAGGTGATGTGGCGGAACTCAGAGTCAATGTAACTCTGATGACGTTGAGCTGAGAGGGCAACAAAGTCATCAAAGCACTGATAAATGCCTGGGTTATAGCCAGGAGCAGGGGCTGGAGCAGCTGTTGTAGGAGCCTGAGGGTCATCATCATGAACCGGAGCAGGAGGTTCAGCACCGGGTAGAGGAGGAGGGTTATGATACAACCTAACTCTACTAAGCTCAGTAACAGGAGAAGAGAAAGGATAGAGTTGAAGATCAATTTTAAATCACTTGAAGATAGATGTCGGGTGCATTGGATAAACAAGGTTACGTTCCGCACTTCTGCAATTGAGCATCCAGGCCATAACAGTCTTAGGGATGGAGAAAGGAATGCCAAAGTGAATATAATACATTGTAGATAATTCCATGAAGGTGATCTCGTCAGAAGATCCCCTTTCCGGAAGTACAACAGAGAAGATAAAGCGATATAGTTCATAGAAGTGCTGATTCAAGTGTTTTTAATACACCCTACGTGGGACATGACGAGGGTGACACGTCAATTCTTTGAAGGAGTCAAGGGTGACACCTTCTGGAAACTGGACGTGGTTAATATCAACCAATGCTTCAGCAATATCAGGAACGTAAAAATATTCACTGATATCAGTGGCATTGAACTCAAGTTCTTGTCTAGCAGCACAAGAATAGAAATTTCTATTATCTTTTACTTGTAAGTTGCAGTAAAACATCCTAACGGAATTGTCATAAATATTATCAGAAATTTCAAAGAAGTCCCGAATTCAAAGTTGGTTAAAGGTAGGAGCATATTCAGAAAATATTGTAAAGTTGACACAAGCCCCAGCACAGATTTTGCGGCCAAAGAAGGAATTAAACCAAAGATCAAAAAATTTCCTGTCAAAAAATAGACCAGTGTCATAGTCATCATTATCAAAGGGGCGAGCTGGACTGAAAATATTGGTTGGGTTACAGTCATATGAAGATCATCCTACTTGGGAGGCATCAATCTTTCTCTTTTAGGCTTTGGGTGCTATAGGAAAAAAGAGAGAGAAGATGGATGACTACCTTTGGAAGAAGGAAGAAGAAGATGAAGGGGATCACTTTAAAACTCTATAAAACTTGAAGAGGAGGAGGAGGAGAACCTTCACTTAGGATTTAGGGAAGAAATCTTGGTGGGATGATTAGAATAGAAGTGGTAAAAGTAGGGAATATAAAGGCTAGGGCCGACTGTTCTGTGGTAGAAATTTGCACAGTTACCATCCGAACTCGGCCCAAACTCGATTCGAGTTCTGCCCAAGTTTAGCTGCTTGTATTTCCAATGTCATTAATGCAGTATAATTGATAAATTCAATATATAACTTGCACACTTCTTTAGTTAATAATTTCAATTAATTTTGGTTAGCTATAGGGGCCAAATCCCTGCTAGCGATAGTCCAAAGACTAATACACTGTGTCACTTCAGGCTATTTACGCCTGTATGATAGAAGGACACTTTCGATTTGTACCCAAAATAACTTCCATTAATAATGTTCAAAGTTTTGGTTTATAAATTGATTTACTAATTATACTACATTATGAATCTAAAAATTCAAGTAGGTCGAGCACTCGACGCAGATTGTTAAAGCGGTATTCAGCCGATGGTTTTATGAAAATGTCTGCTAGTTGATGATCTGTGTCAAGAAATTCTAAGCAAATATCCTCGTGTTGTTAATGATCACGTAAAAAGTGATAACGAATCTATATGTGCTTTGTGCGTGAGTGACATACAGGTTCTTAGTCAGGTTAATAGTGCTAGAGTTGTCACAATAAATTGGAATCTTAGTATAGTACAGATTATAGTCTTCTAAGGTTTGCTTCATCCACAAAATTTGAGCACAACATCGTCATGAGGCGATATACTCAGCCACAGTAGTTGATAGTGCTACAGAATTTATTCTTGCTAAACCATGAGACTAAGGCTTTTTCTAGGAAATGACATGTACCGCTGGTACTTTTATCCTCTATATTGCATCCTACAAAATCCGTATCCGAGTAACCAATAAAGTAAAGCATTTAATTTTAGGATACCATAAGCCGACTGTTGAAGTTCGCTTAAGGTATCGAAAGATACGCTTAACAGAGTAATTCCTTAGGATTTGTATGATATTGTGCACAAATGCAGACACTAAACATAATATCAGGGTGACTAGCAGTTAAATACAATAAACTACCAATCGTACCTTGATACTTTTGTTAGTCGACAGGTTTGCCACTTTCATCAGTGTCAAGCTTTGTTGATGTAGCTATTGGCATTCCGATTGGATTTACGTTGTCGAAGTCGTACTTTTTCAGTATGTCCTTTGTATATTTAGCTTGATTGATGAATGTTCCTTTTGAGTATTATTTGATCTGAATTCCTAGGAAGAAGTTTAGCTCTCCCATCATGCTCATCTCAAATTCACTCTCCATACACTTAACAAAATCTTGACAAAATTTTTTATTAGTAGATCCGAATATGACGTCATCAACATATATTTGCACAAGAAGAATATCATCATCTAAAGACTTGATAAATAAAGTAGTATCAACTCTTCCTTTTGAAAAATCATTTTCAAGTAAGAAGGCACTTAGGCGTTCATACCAAGCACGGGGTGCCTGTTTGAGCCCATAGAGTGCTTTCTTAAGTTTGAAGACGTGATCAGGTTTTTAAAAATCTTCAAACCAGGGGCTATTGCCTCTTTTAAAAAAAGTCATACAAGCCCCCCTCCTATAAGTATCCCACTTAAGAGCCATTGCCTCTTTCAAAAAAAAACTAGAAGAACCCTACTTGTTCTTCCATAAACTTCTCCCAATTAATCCAAATTGTGCCCAAATTGAGTCAAATCAATTACATCATCTTCCCCAACATTAGAGAAGACTTATGGGTGCTTGATAGCGAGGTTGGAGGACGTTTGAACAGTAGCAAATTAAGGAAGACGTCGAATCGAGGCTCTTTACATTGATTTTGAACACTCAATAGGTAAAACCCTACAAACCCTAGTAAATTCCTGATTTCTTTACATAAATGCATCCATTTAGGGTCCCCCTAGGTGTATCCCAAGTTTGTTAGGATCTTATGTCTATTTCGTGTCCATATCGGTTTATTTAAATGCGTGTTCGACGAAATGTCACATAGAAATGGATTTCGATAATTTTTAAAACAAATTACATGTATGTGTAGCCTAACATGTGTATATTACAACCCAAGTTGACTGAGTCGATTTTATGCATGTTTGGATACTGTTTTAGCGCTTGCATATACAGTACGAGACACCTCACGGGGCTCATGCGGCTGCCCTGCTGCTCGAGTGTCCTAGGGGACACGATACGGCGACACAGGTCACAAAAATTTGTTGACATGTTGTCCTAATGACTGATATGAAGCCTATAAAGTTTCACGAGTTTTTGATAAGTGTGCGCAAAGAAATCGCGTGTGCACGTGTTTTGTCCTGCACTGTGCACGCATTTTTCGTGTCCCTGATACGCCCTAATAACACTGACATGACACGACTCTGACTCAGTGCAGGCACTTGGACACGAAGACCTATCCCTAGACTAAGTGGGGACACGACAACGTGTCCTCTTGTGGGCTGTGTCGTGTCCAATTCCCTGAGGAATTGCAGCACGATGCTGTGTATACCTGTCAACTGTTTACCTATCGACCCCTATATTGGACACCTCATGTCCACTCATATGGACACGAAATGACACTCCCTGACACGTATACCTAACATGTACACCTGTACACTTGTCTCACCCATTTAATTTTGAGTTATGATAAAAAGATTAGTTTTTCGAAATACGGGAATTCATGTATCTGTCATCATTCTAGTTCATGTATTGAAACTGACAGTAGATAGGTAAATCAGTTTATGAGAATTCAAATGCAGTGCATGTTCATAACATGTTGCAATTGAATTATGCTAAGATAACTGGAAATTGAGTTCAATTGTTTTTTTCAAGGTATCCGTCATCATCTTCAAATTCGGTTTAAATTAAAATGAGAGTTATAAAGGGGATCTATTAAACTGAGAATGGGATATAAAATTAGAAATGCAACTGGGTTGGTTGTTTGATTATGATGTATTTAAAATCTGAGAATACCTGAGTACCCACCCCATACAAATTCGACACACACACAGTGGACTGAGTTTAGAATTGGTTGGGTTCAGTCGAAACCGGAGATTACAATTAACAGTAAACCTGAGAATTCAGGACCCAGTTAAAATTTAAAAAAGAGAGGATTCCTGAGTGGTTTAATAGGGTGCACAGACGCATTTATATATATGTTACTACATATTATGTTCTATGTATATTTGTTAGAGAGTTGGGTGTATATGATTATCTTTAATAAGTGTAATAGTGTGTCGCAGTTTAGGGGAGATGGTGTATCTGTGTTGAGTGAAAGCCATGTAGGCCTAGGAGTAAGATGTAAGGGCCTGTAGCAGTTACATTAGTTGGAGTGTTAGTTCACATGTCAGTTGTGAGGAATTAGAGATATGAGTATGAGTGATAGCTCGAGTTTGGTTGTGGGTTTGTTTCAGTCCCTTATAGGTATTGTTCTGTTCAGGTTTTAGTTCAGTTGTGTATTAGAGCTTAAGGATAGGTGCGTGTCAGTTAGCTCCTAATCTTTTGTGTATCGGTTAGTTGGGTATCAGGATTAGGAAGAAAG
Source organism: Iris pallida (assembly GCA_029216955.1). NCBI lineage: Eukaryota > Viridiplantae > Streptophyta > Magnoliopsida > Asparagales > Iridaceae > Iris > Iris pallida. The sequence continues at coordinate 12,365,526 of JANAVB010024597.1, read as the reverse complement.
AAAACAGTGTGGAGTTGTGTGTGAGAGAGAGAGGATAGATATTGAGGCTATGTTTGTGTATGAGTGTATTAGAAGGATTACCTAGAGAGTATGAGTAACAGGAAATTGGAGGTTTGTGTGAGAAATAGATGTAGTAGCAGTGACAAAGGTCTCCATAAGGTTTGTAGATAAATTATTTATGGATGTGTGTATAGTTATAGATAGAAGGGTATATACACAAATAAATGGACACTTAGATGAATAGAAAGGGATGAATGCGAGCATGTAGGTAATGCAAATATGTATTAGATGATGAGGCATGAATGTATGCAATATAGGTATATGTGGACATATATTTGAGGGATAGATATATGAAGTTATGTTAGGATCATACATGAGGTATTAGGATAGTGTGTGTTTGGTATTTATAGTTTAGGACTTAGAAATTATATGGTATCCTATATGATATGAATTGTATTTTAAATTGGGATATTATATATGAATATATATATTAAGTTGGTTAGTCTTGAGTATATTCATACATATATTATAGGTATATGGTTAGTGGTAATGAAATACACTTTGAGGATATATGAGACTAGTGTATGTATATATATGTATATATGTGATATTTTAAGATAGGTTTTGGCATTTGGTTAACTTAGGAGTTTGCCTTAATATAGAAAGTTGACAATAGCCTAGTTGACCAAACCCTAGAAAGCTGACTTACTTTGACTAGCGTAGTTGACCAAGGTTGACCAAGTTTGACTTTGACCAAGATTAACCTAGAATTATATAGATTATATCGTAATGTTCTATATTATCATTCTGGACATGTCACAACCCATATTGCTCTATTTAGGACATTGTGACTCTGGTGCAGACATCTGATATTACATTACTCTTTTCAGAGTATCAGGCGAGTACATTCTCTGATAGTTCTTTAATTTACTTGTCAATTACTGTACTTAAGTTCTTGTTAGTTCTATTTGATTCTTGTTACAAATATGTATTGTTATTACTGAATCCATGTATACGACATACATACTTACTTATCTTGCCTCTATTATTCGAATCACCTTTTGAATCACTATTCGAACCACCTATTCGCATCTTCATGTGCTGGTTGGACTTGTATTCGTCTTATGTGTTGGATTATGAATTCATTTGTATTAGACTGGGCAAAGAAATACTGATTAGACATGTAGACATATCCCCTTATTCGAATCACCCCTATGTGAATGATATTCGAACGATAGCCATCCCATACTTGGCCGAGTGTGCGGTGTGCCGTATTACCTATAGCCGTTTACATGTCAATCTCGGTATTTTAAAACACACTTGGAGAATTTATTCGAATCATTGTTAGAACATCGTGTGAATCATTATTCGTATCACCCTATTAGTATCACCTTATTCGAATCACCTTATTAGAACAATGATTAGAATCACATTCGACTCATACTGTACTGGAATCACATTCGACTCTTCTTGTATTAGACTCATATCGGGATTGTACTAGATTTATATTGTACTGTCTGGACTCATCATGTTACTCTAGTTCAGCTAGATCTTATTTTAAAATCTTCTTGCCATGTTTCTTCTCTTATTTAGTTACCTTGTTTTCTTTGTACCTTAACTGTTTCTCTACATCATTACTCGTACAAACTGTCGTATTCATCAATATAACTCTCTTTAACTACTTTATAGTTCTCTGTCATTTAATTGGGATTTTTAGATGATTTGTACTCGTTCATGTCCTGACTGGACTTGTTAAAAATATTGCAGATGATTGTCCTGAGGATATTTGCCCCACTTGCCTTGGAGCAAGAGATGGCTTAGCTACCTATGGCCCCGACACTCTGGAGTGGTCGGGAGACTAGCTAGTCGACTTGGTTTAGTTTTCATGTTTTAGAACTTGAATTGTAATAACTTGAGATACGAGTTGTATTTGAGTTTGTTTGAGATATTATTATTTAGTAGTTCATAATTATTGTTGTTTAGCCTTTAGTTATAAACTTCTGTGTTATCATATCGTGCTTAGACTGTGATTGAGATTTCATTATATCTATACTTGTCCTCCGTTTGGAGTTAAGATTTTGACAAGTACATTATATACTTGCGTGAGTTATTGTTTAGATAGTAACCTAGGACAGCATTCTACCGCCGACATTACGGTGTAGGCTAGACGTGCCCACTTCTCGCGCCCCTACACTGGGTGCGGATCGTGACATTTTCTTTGATCAATTTCGATCAAATCTTGGCCAATTTGATTCGAATTTTTTCTAACCTAATCCTTATCATATTCTCTATGAAATCCTAGTTAAATTCGACCATATCCAAGTTAAATCCTCACCATATTCGAACTCAAAAACCAAGCTTTATTATATAACTTACTATCGAGATTTCTTTCTTTCCGAATCCACAAAACCCTCTAAATTCCTTGAGATCAATAACAGAGCCACCCCCTCTCCTTCATGTAAACTGCCTCGTCGCCACCACGTGTGCACCCGCCAGTGTATTGACGGTCGGCCACGATGGAGACTGTAAGCACATCAGCCGCACCACAACAGACAACAATATCAGTATTTACCTCCACGTATCCTTATTTCGACCCAAATTTCTCCTTCTTCGATCAACCAATTATTTTTCTATAAATCTTTGAGCGAATTCTAGTTGACCCTGTATAAATCTGTTCATGTAGATTATGTTAGTTAGCCATGGATTCTTCGTGAAAAATCTCGATAGTTCGAAAAAAACTACTGTCGTAATAACATATTCCTGAACCCAAACACATATGTTTCCTGCCACTTTATGACCAACACTTGCGAGTTTTAAGGAACTACCTGAACAATCTTGAAGACAAAATTTCGTAACCTATTTTTTCTTTTCGGATTTTATTAGTTATGTGCAGAGAGAACAATTTTCAAAATCCAGAATTTATCTATGTAAAAATAGTTTAGAAATTTTGAAAACCCTCCAATACGACTTACATCCCGTCAAACCGAGCAACGTGGTCGTGAATCAAAAGCATCGAAAGGTGCGTATCGACTTCGTAGACGTGTGGGCTTTGACGGAATTCAAATTGGTTGCGTGTACGCAACGAATTTGATGTATATCCGTCAAAATTTACCATATCGACCTTTTTCAAAATTCTCCAATTACTTTGTGTACGTTCATCAAATCGAGACAAAAATTATGTCAGCTGGACCACATCATTTTTTTGGTCCTATATGACATGTTTGGTCTTAATCTGAGACAGTTGGCCGGATCGCCGTTTTGCGAGCCCCACGATCCAACTCAATCGGCAAATTTGTGCACGACTCATCGAAATCCAAAATTGGACATACCGTTGGGTTTATTTCGTCAAACCGGACCTATAGACATGTACTTTGATGACTTTAGAGACCATAGACTCTGGTATGCTTTTTGATACAAAGCGGGTCCAACGGTGGACACTGTTTTGACCCAAACTTACCGTTTTGCCCCTGTGTCCAGAATTGAACTTATAGGTAGCCTATCCTAGCTATTTTTCTTATTTTGGAAATGTTAGGAATGTTTATTACAGCATCCGAAGGTGTTTGCAGGTGTTCAGGTTTCGAGACACTTTGATTTGACTAGTTATTTACGGGACTTACGCTACCACCAAGCAAATATACCCTGCCAAACTTTACAGTACGTACATGTTTTTCCTTATTGCTATTTTTTATGTCTTACTTAGTTCCATATTTCTCCTGTTCCATGTCATGGTTATTCTAGTTTTATGTGCACGTAGATTTTTACTCTTTTCCATATTACTTGTTCTACTTGCTTAACCTGTTCATGTCTAGTTATAGTGTTATTTTGTCCATGCCATAATCAACTGACTTGTTTGACTTGGACTTCACCTTAGTCTGATTTTTGGTACTTGATTGACTTGACCCGGTCATGATCGTTTGATTTGACCCTGAATTATTATTAGACGTGACTATACATGACCACCTCGTTCGTGAGCTCCTATCGAGTGCGGATGAGCCTTACTATAGTTAGAGATTCTCCATCGGCTACTGACTATAGGACTGTGAGCTTCCATCGGGCTGCGATTACCCCGAGTTACTACTAGTCACGCTTGATAGCACTATCTTTGAAGGTATGCCATTTATACTTATTCTTTAGTCTCATATTGTTCCTTGTACCATTTCCTATTTTCTTGCATGTTATTTATTGTACATTAGGCATGTATATTATGCATCTTGATAGTCCCCTGAAGACCTGGTGATCTCTCTAGGCATAGACCTGGAGGAGGTTCACTATTCTGAAGTCGAGGCGGGTGATATACCTTCGTTGGAGGACGAAATAGTGGTCGAGGACTTATCTTGAGACATGTATCTTTATTTTAGACTAGATACATTATTTTCTTTCTTTTCATTCGTGGACGTGTAGTTTATACTTTGTTTCTTTTTTACGGTGGTCTCGGGATGTCTTACCCACACAGTTATTATTTCTATTTCATGTTGGACAAATCTTTCTCATTACTATCATTTTATTGGACTTGATATCTCGTTTCTTCTTTTCTGTGTGGATGAGATTAGCTGTGACTATTGGCTTATATTATATTGTTGGGTTGTTATCATGATTTACAACTTAAGCATTTCGCTAATGGGCTTACTTTGAGATTTGGCCATTGGTGAAGTGTTGTTGGCATGTACTGTATCATGGTCCAATACGTATTTTGGGACTGAGGCGTTACATGTTTTTGTGGTAGCCGATATAGGTCTGTATTTATCACTTCGATTATATTACTGTATCGACGTGAGCCTGCGAATAGGAGAGAAATGACACTTAGGATCTCATTCCCATCTTTAAATTGTTCCACATCCTTGCACTCTATATATTAACTTCAAAATTATTTCATTGACATGCGTCCTCCCTGAAATTCCTTCAGCGGATAATATGTTTTCTTTTATACAGATAATGGACTCACAAGATGGAAGCTTAACCTCAGTTGGCACTCCGCAAAATTTTATAGGACCATATGCTGTTGGGACTCCATCGCCACTTGGGGGACAACAATCAATGGAACGAGCAGCCACCGACCTCACAGACGGATGGACAAACTTCGCAGCCAGCACCGGTAGCATAGCTGGGGGTTTCCTTACCACCACCACCTACCATGCCTCCGATGTCGTTCATGCCCTTCCCACTGGGTCAGCAGATGGACGGACAACAATTATTCCAGATGATTTATGCAATGGTACAAGCCCAGCAGCTGGTGCAACAGCTGACAGAACAATAAAAAGTCGATGCACTAAAAAAGAGAATAGTGACAGCCATGGCACAGACGACACCACCAGCCTATCAGCCGAAGATTGGATCGATTTTCGAGTTTAGGAAAATGATACCTAAACCCTTCTACGGAAATGAGGACCCTACCGATGTTCATGTATGGCTCACAAACATCGAGCATCAATTGGTAGCGGCTGAACTTCCCAAGGAGAAATAGATGGCAGCCGTTAGGATGAAGTTGACTGGAAATGCCCATCACTGGTTGAAAGTCGATGAAAAGTGATTGGGACCTGATGGAGTCACCTGGGAAGAGTTCTCCAAACTCTTCAAAGAGATGTTCATACCAAGTACAACACAAGCAGAGCTCCGAGACCGATTAATTTACCTTACACAAGGCAGCATAACAGTAGAAGAGTACAATATGGAGTTACTATGCTTGAGTCGTTTCGCCCCGTACCTGATACAGATAGAAGAGCAGAAGACAGAGAAGTTTTATGATGGACTCAGTTTTGAGATGTAACGATTCGTAGAATCAGTAGCACCCACTTCCTACTCAACCGTTCTGACCGCAGCACGACGTCAAGAACGCATTAACAAGAAGGAGGCCAGCTAGAAGCGACCACAGCCAGCGACACCATCAGCAAAAAGCATCATCAGAAGGACCTGAAAGATGCGTCATCGTACATCAGCAACCAAGAGTCGCCCCATACCAAAGCTAAGATAACCCGACGTGCCAGTATTCACTACAATGAAAAGACCTATTAATGACGCTTGATAAGTGATTTTCATGACGACTGATGTGGAAGCGTCATCAAAGTTCAGCAAGACTAGAATCTATGACGGTTTATATTAAAAATATTATTGATAGTGCTCTAGTAATACGAGCATTACAAAAAAGCACGAAAATTTAAGTCGAAACCTCGACTCCACCGTAATTCTCCCGCACACAAGAAAATTTCTAAACCCACTCTCTTTCTCCTGCTCCTTCTCCTTCTTCTCCCTCTCCCCAACTCCCCTCAGCCCACTCCCCGCTCCCCAACTCCCCTCAGCCTGCTCCCCGCTCCCCAACTTCCCTCGGCCCGTTCCTCGCTTTCCTCGGTTACAGACTCCACCGCAGAAGGAAGGTTGTCACCGGCGTAGCCTTTACCACCAGTTTGTCCTAAAATCTCGATCATTGCTTATTTTATGCCCTAAATTCTACCTCGACATAATTTTAGTTAAATCTTCTAATTTTTGACAACCATACATGCATCCATCCCTCCAAAATTAGCATTCTTCTAGGGTTTCCAGACGCCTCCGTCCACGTCGGCGATGATCCGAAAAGGGCAGCATTATCGTTGACTTCTCTTGATTAAGCGGGTGATTTTTATTTTGATTTTTTTCCCTAAAAAAGATTTTGTTGGAAATTGTTCTATGTGCGCTTCATGTTTGATGAAATAATTGTATGTACAAAATGCTTGTGTTATTTGATTTTTTCTATTTGTTCTTGTTCAAGGGAGTGTAATTGCATTTGGGGAGCCGAGTCCAAAGCCTGTCCACGGTCACAGCCGCGACCCGGCGAGGTGCTGTGCATGCCTGCGAAACGAATCTGAAGCCTCCCTTCGAATTCTGACACTAAATTTTGGGGTATAAATTCTAAACTCTTGATTGATTTCAATTTCTGGGATTATTTTGTTTGTCGGTAATGTTGTTGGATCGTGATTCCTGCATAAAAACGGTTTCGATCGACTGATACGTGTTGGATTCGATTTTGGCTTGACGATCCTACGATTATCTTTGTTTGTGAAGTGCGAATGATCTTTAGATCATGTACGGTTCTTTACTTGCTGTTGGATCATTTTCGGTTTTCGGGTTGCCTAGCTGCTGTTGGAATTATAATTGTGATGCATGTATTATTGGTTTGGGTTTCTTGTATAAATTCTTGCTTGGGTTCTCCTTCCTATACTTGTCGTGGGATGTTGGTTTAGCTTTTCCTTATTATACATGTTAGGTTGGGAAAGATTTCTTTGTTGTAGGAGATGTTTTGCTATTTGGATTGAAATTGTTGGTTGAGTATCTATTATGCATAATAGGTTTAACTTGGTACTGTGGGTATTGGAACTTTTCGATATAAATCACATGCGGGTATATATTAGTTGGGAGTATTTCTATTTCGGGATTGACATCTCCATTAACATGCCTGCGTCGTTGATTTTGGGACTACGTCCACTATGCCATGCCTGGATGTTTTACTTTATTTGTCGATTTCGGTTTTTATTAGAGTACTCTGATACTCTTGGTGATGGTCATTCGACCAAATGAACCAAAGCATTGCAGATCGTATCGCATACACTGGCTCCGTGTCGGAATGTGTACTATACGTGTTATGGCACGCTAGTATAGCAAATGATGATTGATCCTTATCCGAGAAATCTTATATATCTCATTTTGTTTCTAGTTGTTGGTCGTAGTTTGTATGTTGGTATTGTTGGGTTGTTCATTCTTGGTGCAGATACGCTCGTGTTTGTACGAGTCGATACTGGACACGGATGTGAGGATACCTTCGTGTCGATGATGTAGCCTCTCCACAGTTGCAGCGGCGACCCGGCGAGGTGCTGTGCGGGCCTGCAAGACAAGTCCGAAGCCTCCCTTCAAATTCTGACACTAAATTCTGGGGTATAAATTATAAACTCTTGATTGATTTCAGTTTCTAGGTTTATTTTGTTTGTCGATGATGTTGTTGGATCTCGATGCCTACATAAAAAGGGTTTCGATCGACTGATACGTGTTGGGTTCGATTTTGGCTTGACGATCCTACGATTGTCTTTATTTGTGAAGTGGAATGATCTTTAGATCATGTTCGGTTCTTTACTTGCTGTTGGATCATTTTCGGTTTCGGGTTACCTAGCTGCTGTTGGAATTATTTGTGATGTATGTATTATTGGTTTGGGTTTCTTGTATAAATTGTTGCTTGGGTTCTCCTTCCTATACTTGCTGTGGGATGTTGGTTTAGGTTTTCCTTATTATATATGTTGGGTTGGGAAAGATTTCTTTGGTGTAGGAGATGTTTTGCTATTTGGATTAAAATTGTTGGTTGGGTATCTATTATGCATGATGGGTTTAACTTGGTACTATGGGTGTTTTTGTTGGGAGCTTTTGGATATAAATCACATGCGGGTATATATTAGTTGGCAGTATTTCTATTTCGGATTGACATCTCCATTAGCATTCATGTGTCGTTGATTTTGGGACTACGTCCACTATGCCATGTCTAGATGTTTTACTTTATTTGTCGGTTTCGGTTTTTATTAGAGTACTCTGATACTCTTGGTGATGGTCGTTCGACCAAATGAACCAAATTGTTACAGATTATATCGGATACACTGGCTCCATGTCGGGACGTGTCCTATACGTGTTATGGCACGCTAGTACATCAGTTGATGATTGATCCTTCTCTAAGACATCTTATATATCTCATTTCGTTTTTGTCGTTGGTCGTAGTTTGTATGTTGGTACTGTTGGGTTGTTCATTCTGGGTGCAGATAAGCTCGTGTTTGTACAAGTCGATACTGGATACGGATGTGAGGATAACTTCGTGTCGATGATGTAGCCTCTCCACAGTTGCAGCCGCGACCCGGCGAGGCGCTGTGCGTGCCTGCGAGCCGAGTTCGAAGGCTCCCTACGGATTCCAACACCACATTCTAGGGTATAAATTCTAAACTCTTGATTGATTTCAGTTTTTGTGTTTATTTTGTTTGTCGATGATGTTGTTGGATCTCGATCCCTACATAAAAAGGGTTTCGATCGACTGATTCGTGTTGGGTTCAATTTTGGCTTGAGGATCCTACGATTGTCTTTGTTTGTGAAGTGGGAATGATCTTTAGATCTTGTTCGGTTCTTTACTTGCTGTTGGATCATTTTTGGTTTCGGGTTACCTAGCTGCTGTTGGAATTATTTGTCATGCATGCATTATTGGTTTGGGTTTCTTGTATAAATTGTTGCTTGGGTTCTCCTTCCTATACTTGTTATGGGATGTTGGTTTAGGTTTTCCCTATTATACATGTTGGGTTGGAAAAGATTTTTTTGTTATAGGAGATGTTTTGCTATTTAGATTAAAATTGTTGGTTGGGTATCTATTATGCATGATGGGTTTAACTTGGTACTGTGTGTGTTTTTGTTAGGAGCTTTTCGATATAAATCACATGCGGGTATATATTAGTTGGGAGTATTTCTATTTCGGGAATGACATCTCCATTAGCATGCCTGCATCATTGATTTTGGGACTACGTCCACTATGCCATGCATAGATGTTTTACTTTATTTGTCGGTTTCGATTTTTATTAGAGTACCCTGGTACTTTCAGTTTTTCGATATAAATCACACTCTCTAAAATTGACAGACTCTAAAAGTGAGGGTTTTGCTTTCTTTTTCAGGGTTTTTCTATACGTACATGTGCTATGGACAGTCTTCATGTGACCAAGTTGAAGCGTTATAAGTGTGCTTCTTCGCTACAGTATCTGTGAGATTTTTTATGTTGATAGTTTTGATGTAGCTAAAGTGTACTCTATATTGGATACTCTATATATTTTGAGAAGATGTATATAATAAAATGGAGAAATGTAGAATGGTAGCTAAAATACTCTATTTGAGACAATGAAATGGAGAATGGTACTTTATATTACATTTCAATGCTTTGTTGTGAATATAGTTCAAAGTATTATTTTCGAATTGAATTGAGCAGTGTTTGGAATGTATAACATGCAGTATAGAGCATTATAAATGTGATACAACGACCATATACAGCAATTTTTCACAATTATTCATAACGCTTTGAAAATAAAACGTAGCAGAAATTCAACCTATTAATGACGGTTTTGGATGAATTATCTATAACGCTTTTAAAAACATTTATAACACCCGATTTCATAATGCTTGGACTGAGGAAAAAAAGCATCATGGTTTGCAATTAATGACGCTTTTTAGCCGTCATTAAAAGTATTTTTGTTGTAGTGATTATAATAGAAGAGGTCATACTCAACAAACTTATCGCAGAAGATTAGGCCAATGTCTAAGTTGTTGTTCAACTCAATATGAACTTCGAGATTGCTCAACAAGAGGCCAACCAGCACCACCAGTACCAGCACAACCCGCAAAACAAGGAGGATATTCGCGTAGACCACTTCCTGATCAGGCGACGTAGTTTGCACAGACGAGACAGTAGGCAGCACAACGACCCGGATTAGCCTTTGCCATGAGAGTTGAAGCTGGAGCAGCAACCCAAGAAGCAAATAAAGGTAATAACTTGATTTTGTAATAATAATAGTAAGTAAAATATTGGTTTATGTTTGCTTGTTAAATATTTGATTAGGAACAACCATAGAGGTATAGCACACATTTAGACACACCTTAGAACCATTGACACATTTTCCTTTATCATAGTGAGTTATTTTTAATTTCGATGACGAAATTCTTTTGAGGTGGGTAGAATGTAAAATCCCTGAATTTTTGGATTTTCTTTATTATTTATTTGAACTAAATGACAATTTTTGGAATTTTCTAAGTATTTTTAATTTAATTATTATTATTATAGATGACCTTAGCCATGATTGAGTTTTGGAGTACAAGATGACTAGAAATTGTGGTACGGAGAGTAGAGTAAAGTACTTTGACTAGTGTTTTAGCCACGGTAGGAAAGGCCGAGCCATAGGTGTGTTCTAACTAGGAAAACCGGACCAAGTTGCGACTTAATCCCCACCGATGATTGATTTATTAATTTATTAGAATATTGACTTTTAAGATACCCGGTTGAACCAATTTAGCATGTAGTTGACCCGAACCCAACGTAAGCCCATGTAGGCATTTAGTGTACGCCATGTAGACATAATTTATGTGTGTACAAATAGTTCATATTTATTTCCAGGTATTGATAAATATTTTCTAAAATAATTGTTAGAAGTGTAATATAAGGTATTATTAAAATTATATGACATTTTAGATTATTATACGATTATTGGACCTATTAAATTTGAGGTATAAGGTGGCACCCAAAACAAACCCATCTTATTATTTATTTTAGTTTGTTAGTTTTATTAAAATGATGACTATTATTATTGTTATTATTATTATTATTATTATTATTATTATTATTATTATTATTATTATTATTAATGTTGTTGTTGTTAATATTAAATAAAATCATTATTATTATTGGTTGTATTCTTTCTTGTCAAAGTAATATATCTATATATGTAAATATTTCCATAAATAGGCCTACACAAGGAATATATAATATTAAGTTTTTTTATTTGATTTATGGAGTATTATACATATTAAGCTATATGTGTATATATGGTTAATATATATAAATATATTTATATGGATATATAAAAAGGAAACAAAAGAAATTCGTGAACAGTGCATTGCACTGTTCACGCTCCCCCTCCCCGAGCCTCTCTTCAAAATAGAGAGTTATCCTTTATTTATTTTTTTGATCAATATCGATCAAATATTGGCCAATTTGATTCAAATCTTTTCTAACCTAATCCTTATCATATTCTCTATGAAATCCTAGTTAAATTCGACCATATCCAAGTTAAATCCTCGCCATATTCGAACTCAAAAACCAAGCATTATTATATAACTTACTATCGAGATTTCTTTCTTTCCGAATCCACAAACCCCTCTAAATTCCTCGAGATCAATAACAGAGCTACCCCCTCTCCTTCCTGTAAACTGCCTCATTACCACCATGCGTGCACACGCCAATGCGTTGACAGTCAGCCACGACAGCGAATGTAAGCACAACAGCCACACCATAACAGACAACAGTAGCAGTATTCACCTCCAGGTATCCTTATTTCGATCCAAATTTCTCCTTCTAGGATCAACCAATTATTTTTCTATAAATTTTAGAGCAAATTCTAGTTGACCCTCGATAAATCTGTGTAGGTAGATTATGTTAGTTGACCCTGTATTCATCGTAAAAAATCTCGAAAGTTCGGGAAAAACTATTATCGTAATGACCGATCCCTGAACCCAAACACCTATGTTTCCTGCCACTTTATGACCAACATATTGCGAGTTTTTTGGAACGACCTGAACAACCTTGAAGACAACATATACGACTTCGTAACCTATTTTGTATTTTCGAATTTTATTAATTATATGCGGAGAGAACAGTTTTCAAAATCAAAAATTTATCTATGTAAAAACAGTTTATAAATGTCGAAAACCCACAGATACGACGTGCGTTCCGTCAAACCAGGCGACGTGGTTGCGAACCGAAAGCATCGAAAGGTGCGTATCGACTTCGTTGATGTGTGGGCTTTGACAGAATTCAAAGGGGTTGCGTGTACGCGACAAATTTGATGTACATCCGTCAAAATTTACCGTATCGGCCTTTTCTAAAATTCTCCAATTACTTTGTGCATGTTCGTCAAATTAAGACAAAACATGCACCGGCACGACCATATCTTTTTTCTGGTCCTATATGCCAAGTTTGGTCCGAATCTGAGATAGTTGACCAGATCGCCGTTTTGCTGGCCCCACGATCCAACTCAACTAGTAAATTTGTGGACGGCTCGTCTGAATCTAAACTTAGACATACATTGGGTTCGTTTCGTTAAATCAAAATCGTAGACATGTAGTTTGACCATATTAGAGACCATACACTCTGGCACACTTTTCGATGCAAAGCGAGTCCAACGGCGGACACCGTTTGACCTAAAATTATTGTTTTTCTCCTATGTCCGGAATTGCACTTTTGGGTAGCCTATCCTAGATATTTTGCTTATTCTAGAAATGTTGGCAATATTTATTTCAGCATCCGAAGGCGTTTGCAGGAGTTCAGGTTTCGAGACACTTTAATTTGACTAGTTATTTGCAGGACTTTTGCTACCACCAGGCAAGTACAGCTTGCCAAACTTTACAGTACTTACATGCTTTTCTATATTGCTATTTTTCATATTTTACTTTTCATATTTCTCCTATTCCATGTCATGGTTATTCTAGTTTTACGTGCACGTAGATTTTTAATCTTTTCCATATTACGTGTTCTATTTTTTTAACCTGTTCATGTCTAGTGATAGTGTTGTTTTGTCCATGCCATGATCTCCTGACCTGTTTGACTTGGATTTGACCTTAGTCTGATTTTTGGTACTTGATTGACTTGACCCTGTCATGATCGTTTGATTTGATCCTAACCTGTTATTGGATGTGACTATACATGACCACTTCATTCGTGAGCTCCCATCGAGTGCAGATAAGCCTTACTATAGTTAAAGATTTTCCATCGGCTACATACTATAGAACTGTGAGCTTCCATTGGGCTACGATTACCATGACTTACTATTAGTCAGCTTGATAGCACTATCTTTGATGGTATGCCATTTATACTTATTCTTTAGTCTCATATTGTTCCTTGTACCATTTTTTATTTTTTCGCATGTTATTTATTATACAGTAGGCATGTATATTATGCGTCTTGATAGTCCCTTGAGCACCTTGTGATCTCTCCAGGCTTAGACATAGAGGAGGTTCACGGTTCTGGAGTCGAGGCGAGTGATGTACCTTCGCAGGAGGACGAGATAGTGGTCGAGGACTTATCTTGAGACATGTCTCTTTATTTTAGACTGGATACATTATTTTTTTCTTTCCATCCGTGGACATGTAGTTGATACTTTGTTTCCTTTTTATGGTGGTTTCGGGATGTCTTACGCAGACAGTTATTATTTTTATTTCATGTTGAACAAATTATTCTCATTAGTATCATTTTATTGGACTTGATATCTCGTGTCTTCTTTTCTGTGTGGATGAGATTAGCTGTGACATGTGGCTTGTATTATATTGATGGGTTGTTATCATGATTTACAGCTTAAGCATTTCGCTAATGGGCTTACTTTGAGATTTGGCCATTGGTGAAGTATTGTTAGCATGTACTGTATCCTAGTCCTATACGTATTTTAGGACTGAGGTGTTACATGTTTTTGTGGTAGCCGATACAGGTCTATGTTAATCACTTCGGTTACATTACTGTACCGACGTGAGCCTGCGAATAAGATAGAAATGACCCTTAGGATCTCATCCCCATCTTTAAATTGTTTTACGTCCTTGCACTCTATATATCGACTTCGAAATTATTTCCTAGACATGCATCCTCCATGAAATTCCTTCAGCGGCTAATATATTTTTTTATACAGATAATGGACTAACAAGAAGAAAGCTTAACCTCGGTTGGCACTTCGCCAAATGCTATAGTACCATATGCTGTTGGGACTCCACCGCCACTTGGGGGACAACCAACCAACGGAACGAACAGCCACCGACCTCACAGACGGATGGACAGACTTCGCAGCCAGCACCAGTAGCATTGCTGGGGGTTTCCTTACCACCACCGCTTCCCATGCCTCCGATGTCGTTCATGCCCTTCCCACCGGGTCAGCGGATGGACGGACAATAATTATTCTAGATGTTTTATGCAATGGTTCAAGCCCAGCAGCTGGTGCAACCTCTGACCCAACAATAGCAAGTTGAAGCACTAAGAAAGAACATAGTGAGAGCCTTGGCACAGACGAAACCACCAGCCTATCAGCCGAAGACTGGATCGATTTTCGAGTTTAGGAAAATGATACCTAAACCCTTCTGTGGAAATAAGGACCCTACCGAAGTTCATGCATGGCTCACCAACATAGAGCATTAATTGGTAGCCGCTAAACTTCCTAAGGAGAAATGGATGGCAGCCGTTAGGATAAAATTGGCTGGAAATGCCCATCACTGGTAGGAAGCCGAAGAAGAGCGATTGGGACCTGATGGAGTCACCTGGGAAGGGTTCTCCAAACTCTTCGAAGAGATGTTCATACCAGCTACAGCACGAGCCGAGCTCCGAGACCGATTCATTTACCTTACACAAGACAGCATAACAATAGAAGAGTACAATGCGGAGTTCCTATGCTTGAGTTGTTTCGCCCCATACTTGATACAGACAGAAGAGCAGAAGGCAGAAAAGTTTTACAATGAACTCAGTTTCGAGATACAGCGACTCGTGGGATCAGTAGCACCTACTTTCTACTCGACCGTCCTGACCGTAGTACAACGTCAGGAGCGTATTAACAAGAAGGAGGCCAGCCAAAAGCGACCATAACAGCAAAACCATCAGCAAAAGCATCATCAGGAGGATATGAAAGACGCGTCATCATACATCAGCAACCAAGAGTCGCCCCATACCAAAACCAAGATAACCCGACGTGCCAATATTGCAATAGAAGAGGTCATACTCAATAAATTTGTCGTAGAAGATTAGGCAAATGTCTAAGATGTGGTTTAACTCAACAACATCTTCGAGATTGTCTAACAAGAGGCCCACCAGCACCACCAGCACCACTAGTACCAGCACAACCTGCAACACAAGGAGGATATCTGCATGGACCATTTTTTGACCAGGCGATGCAATTTGCGGAGGCGAGACAGCAGGCAGCACAACGACCCGGACAGGCCTTTTCCATGAGAGTTGAAGCTGGAGCAGCAACCCGAGAAGCAAATGAAGGTACTTGATTTTGTAATAATGATAGTAAGTATAATATTGGTTTATGTTTGCTTGTTAAATATTTGATTAGGAACAACCATAGAGGTATATTACACATTTAGACACACCTTAGAACCATTGACATATTTTCCTTTATCATAGTGAGTTATTTTTAATTTTGAGGGCAAAATTCTTTTAAGGTGGTTAGGATGTAAAACCCATAAATTTTTGGATAATTTTTATTATTTATTTGAATTAAATAAGATTTTTTTGAATTTTCTAAGTATTTTTAATTTAATTAGTATTTTTATAGATTACCTTAGCCATGATTGAGTTTTGGAGTACAAGATGACTAGGAATTATGGCACGGAGAGTATAGTCAAGTGCTTTGACTAGTGTTTTAGCCACGGTAGGGAAGGACGAGCCATAGTTGTGTTCTAACTAGGAAAACCAGGCCATGTTGCGACTTAACCCCCACCAATGATTTATTTATTTATTTATTTATTGGAATATTAACTTTTAAGATAGCCGGTTAAACCAATTTAGCCCGGACATGACCGGAACCCAACATAAGCCCATGTAGGCATTTAGTGTAAGCCATGTAGACATATTTTACATGCATACAAATAGTTCATATTTATTTTTAGGTTTTGATAAATATTTTTTAAAATAACTGTTAGAAGTATAATATAAGGTATTACTAATATTATATGACATTTTAGATTATTGTGCGATTATTGGACCAGTTAAATTAGAGGTATAAGGTGACACCCTATACCAACCCTTCTTATTGGTTATTTTAGTTTGTTACTATTATTAAGATGATGATGATGATGATGATTATTATTATTATTATTATTATTATTATTATTATTATTATTATTATTATTATTATTATTATTATTGTTGTTGTTGTTGTTGTTGTTGTTAATATTAAACAAAATCATTATTATTATTGGTTTTATTCTTCCTTGTTAAGGAATATATCTATATTTGTAAATATTTCCATAAATCGGCCTACACTAGGAATAAATAATATTAAGTTTTTTTTATTTGATTTATGGAGTATAATAAATATTAAAATATATGTGTATATATTGTTAATATATATAAATATATTTATATGGATACATAAAAAGGAAAAAAAATAGAAATTCGTGAACAGTGCATTGGACTATTCACGCTCCCCCTCCCCGAGCCTCTGTTCAAAATAGAGAGTTATATATTTTTTTTTCTTTGATCAATATCGATCAAATCTTGGCCAATTTGGTTCAAATCTTTTCTAACCTAATCCTTATTATATTCTCTATGAAATCCTAGTAAAATTTGACCATATCCGAGTTAAATCCTCGCTATATTCGAACTAAAAAACTAAGCATTATTATATAACTAACTATGGAGATTTCTTTCTTTCCGAATCCACAAACCCCTCTAAATTGCTCGAGATCAATAACAGAGCCACCTCCTATCCTTCCTGTAACCTACCTCGCTGTCACCACGTGCGCACATGCCAGTGCATCGACGGTCGGCCACGGCAGCGACTGTAAGACAACAGTAGCAGTATTCACCTCCAGGTATCCTTATTTCGACCCAAATTTCTCCTTCTAGGATCAACCAATTATTTTTCTATAAATTTCAAAGCGAATTCTAGTTGACCCTCTATAAATCTGTTCAGGAAGATTATGTTAGTTGGCCGTGGATTCTTCATAGAAAATCTCAAAAGTTCGGGAAAAACTACTGTCGTAATGACAGATTATGAACCCAAACACCAATGTTTCCTGCCACCTTATGACCAACACATTGCGAGTTTCAACGAACTCCCTGAACAGAGTTTCAAGGAACTACCTGAACAATCTTGAAGACAACATATTGGACTTCATAACCTATTTTGTATTTTTGAATTTTATTAATTATGTGCAGAGAGAACCGTTTTCAAAATCGAGAATTTATCTATATAAAAATAGTTTAGAAATGTCGAAACCCTCCGATACGACGTGCATTCTGTCAAACCGGGTGATGTGGTCACAAACCGAAAGCATCAAAAGGTGCGTATCGACTTCGTGGATATGTGTTCTTTGACGGAATTTAAATTGGTTGCATGTACGCGACGAATTTGAGGTGTATCCGTCAAAATTCATCATATCGACCTTTTCCGAAATTCTCCAATTACTTTGTGCACGTTCGTCAAATCAAGTCAAAACTTGTGCCAGCAGGACTGTATCATTTTCTTTGGTCATGTATGCCATGTTTGGTCCGAATCTATGGCAGTTGACAGGATCGTCGTTTTGCGGGCTCCCCGATCCAACTCAACTAGCAAATTTGTGTACAGCTCATCGAAATCCAAAATTGGACATACCGTTGGGTTCGTCTCGTCAAATCAGACCCGTAGTATTAGAGACCATAGACTCTGGCACGCTTTTCGGTGCAAAGTGGGTTCAACGACGGACACCGTTTTGACCTAAAATTGCCGTTTTGCCCCTGTATCCAGAATTAGACTTATGGGTAGCCTATCCTAGCTATTTTTCTTATTCTAGGAATGTTGTCAATGTTTATTACAGCATCCGGAGGCATTTGCAGGAGATCAGGTTTTGAGACACTTTGATTTGACTAGTTATTTGTAGGACTTTTGCTACCACCAAGCAAGTACACCTTGCCAAATTTTATAGTACGTACATGCTTTTCAATATTGCTATTTTTTTATATTTTACTTAGTTCCATATTTCTCCTGTTCCATGTGATGGTTATTCTAGTTTTACGTGCACGTAGATTTTTACTTTTTTCAATATTTTTGTTCTACTTTCTTAACCTGTTCATGTCTAGTTATACACTACCAAAATATGTCGCTTTAGCGACGGCCAGATTCGTCGCCCATCCGTCTGTAATTAGTACTACCGACGGATCACTGACGGATATTGGTCAAAAAAATCCGTCGGCAATCAGCTGGTCGCTAATAGCAACGGCTTTCCGTCGTCACTATTCGATGCATTAGCGACGACTTTTCGACCGTCTATCGTCGAATTCAAGTATTAAATACTGAACTATGTAGACGCTAGCGACGGATAGTTCATCGGTAAACCGTCGTAACAGTGTATCAGAGGGTATCGTTCCGTCACTATTCCTTCGAATGTCGTCGCTAACAAAGGACGGATTAGTGACGGATCCCTGATGGATAATCCGTCGCCATGGTTCTGTAAATGCTTGACATTTCCAGAACCTTGGCGACGGATCTATCGTTGCGACTCCGTCGCGCATTCATCGACATAGCGACGGTTTAGCGGCGGATCATCCGTAGCCAAGGCGACGAATATTCTGACGTGAATCCGTCGACCATGGCGGCGGATCTCTGACGGAAATTCCATCGCTAACATTTTGTACATCTTCATACCACCAGAACCTTGCCGACGGATATTTCGTCGGCAGGTCATCGCCATGCAAGATATGCCGTCGGCTGGCTGTCGACGATCCACCGCTAACTGGAAATATTTCCAATTCTCCAGTTAGCGACGGATATTCGGTCGACATGTAGTCAAAAACTGGAAATATCCTTCGCTAACCCGTCACTAGTCCGTCGCTAACTGATATATTTTTAAAAAAATTGCAGAGCTTTCCCTGTTCACACAACATTCGAACATCGAACCTATATATAATCACAATATGCTCGTCGCTGAGCCAATATATAATCCATTATAAATCACATACGAATTTAATGCACACCAATTGTCCAAGAATCACATAGACCAATATATAATCACAAATACGCATAACCCAAACCAATATAAAATAGACACCAATTATCCTGAAATCATAAACTAATATCCGTCGTTATAATCTGAAATTTTCACAAATATTCTAAATTTAAAAACTATTCTTATACAATACTTCAAGGAGTAGGAGGACTTCTGTCACGCCCCAGAACCAGAATACTGGCAAGTAGGGACGGACCAGGCCAGCTACGTATACGAAAGTACTCCAGTACTCTGAAATAACGTATAAGCATTATAGATGGGGGTTACTACTACAAGCCAACAGTCGATCCTAGGTCAAGCAATCCTAGGTATCTCAATCACAGGCAGTAAACAATGTACAAGAAGTAAGATCAACTGGAATATAAAATAGTAAAGCGTCCCAAACTATCATATATCAATGATCATGAAGCTAATAATACAAAGTGAAGACTAGCAAGAGTAATAGTCATACATGATAAGCTCTAGCTATAGTCTAGAATACGCAAATCATGTTCTGGTCCGTAGGCTAAACGTAAAATCCAAAACACGAGCTAAACACGTCCTCGGAGGCTAAACGCCAGAAAAGAATAATGTATATAACTAGTGAGAGAATGAAATAGAAAACCCACTAAGGTACTCTGGTGCTCTGGGTAATCACCAAGGAGTGGAAGGTACGGAAGATCCTCCGGGCTCCTCTATCAGATCTGGCCAATGCAAAACCAGGGTCAGACCCCCAATACCAAGTACCACAAAGGAAGCCAAACTATGAATAAAACCAGCATGCAAATCATAGCAATGGATAGAAAAAGAGATGAGTAAGTACTAATCGAGACTCGTGCACTACCAATGCACTTATCCCGAGAATAGAAGGGCAATAAGTAAAGCAACATATAGCATAATGTAAAAGACATGTGACGTATTGTAAACTGTATACATGTAAGAAAACGGACGCATGTGAACATGAAAGATAAACTAGACATGTGAGCATGTTAGGTAGCCGAGACATGTGAGCATGTTAGGTAACTGGAGCATGTGAGCATGTAAGATAACTGGGACATGTGAGCATGTAAGATAACTGGAGCATGTGAGCATGTAAGATAACTGGGACATGTGAGCATGTAAGATAACTGGAACATGTGAGCATGTAAGATAACTGGGACATGTGAGCATGTAAGACAACTAGAACATGTGAGCATGTAAGATAACTGGAGCATGTTAGGTCTATATAGAACGACAAATGATAAGATAACTTGGAAATTATTCCGAAACCCAAGTTACAATCCGCAAACCAAACAAGGACTGGGATTGTAACCCTTCTCCTGAACGGAACTTTAGTATCTAATCATTTACCGGAAAAAGTAAAGCATAAACAAAGATGTACTGAAAATAAACAAATTCGGACGCTACCTAGACAAACTAGACTAGACTGGACTCTATACAATAGTCACGGCCAAGCAATGAGTACGGCTTTGTACATTAGCTAACTAGGGTTGTCACAATCCTAATTACTAACAAATACAAGTTTGAGAATTCCAAGTCCAGCTCCTGCCTGCTACTACCTAAATGGTCCAAGCCAAAAAGAAAAGAAGTATAGCAGACACACTACGGTAAGATACATGTGTCCTAAAGAGGTGCCCCACTCGACGGTCAGCTGGAAGTGTGCTCATCAAGACAGATAGCTCCAAGTCCCAATGTATATATATATATAATGCCAAGCCCAAAGGGGCAACAGGTTACTGGAAAATTCTCAATGATCTAAGTAATCAAGCTAGTTGTTTAGTCCTTAACATTTTTTTGTTGGATTCTGGGTGTGGCATTCCACAGAATCTATCATAAACATGAGACATGCAAGACTGGACAAGACAAGCAAGATTCTGCACCATAATAAGCCACAACAAGAAAATTATAATAGACAAGAAGCCAGGAGTGCGCTACGACGAGCCACTATCAAGGAGCAAGACATGTATTGGAATTAAGAGTGCGTCATGATAGACCAATATTATATAAGCAAAGAAAGACATGTACAGGTGTGCACTACGATGGGTCACTATCAAGTAAGCAAAGAAGACATGTAAGAAGAGTGCGCCATGACAAGCCACTATCATGTAAGCAAAGAAGACATGTAACAATTATCATAGCTTGTAAGAAAGAATCTATCAAAAGACATATCATGGCATGTGGGAAACAATAATTAAAGCTAAGTACATTTCATAGAAAAATGATTGAACATGTGCTAGTGTCAAGTATATATAGGGTGTACAATCATTCTCTAACTATGGAAGATCATCTAATCATGTTAAGCAATTATTACAATCGAAGAAAATATCAATAACGGACAAAAACGGGTAGAAACGGGAAAAAATAGAAAAAAAATACCCTAACCGGATTATCCGACTGATTATTGCAGATTACCGGCAGATTTTTTGAAGTGTCACAACAAGTTTTGTGGTGCAAGTTCGTATTTTTCGACGGATTTTCGTGGATTTCTGACGGATTTTTTGAACCGTCACAGAAAGTTGATATTTGAAAACTCAAAACTTGTTTCGGCCGTAAAAATTTTGTTTTAAATCGAAACTCGGATTTTCAAAAGTCAAAATTGCATAGAATTGAATTTCCTACAACATGAAAGTATTAGTTTTCATAAATTAAAACATTTGATAGATCAATATCTCAAAATACTCCCAATAATAGGTTTTCGGGGTACCGAAATGGATTTCGATTGCCACCAAACTCAAAATCCATGATATACAAACTATGTGAGAGCCTCATATATGTATATGTGACGAAGATACATGATGGTAACACTAGTATCACTCTTGATACCAAGTTTTCTACTAAGTCCATATTGGGTTTTAACAGAAAATTAAAACCTTGCTTAAACAAATTTTGGAAACATGCATATATACGAGAATCATAAGGAAAACATATTTAACAAAATGAGTTTAAGTCAATTATAAGCATTTAACACCAAGGAAAACAAAAATGACAACCAAATAATATAGTTCATGGATTTGGCAAGATGTACTTGCCTAGGTTAATCTCCAAGCCTAATCTTCTACTCCTCCTCCTAAGGGGGTTAGACACCACAACCAAGGCCTCAAGGCTAAGCTCTTGGCAAGCTCCAAGGGGGAGAGAAGGGAAGAAGAAATGAAGAGAGAGTGAAGAGAATGGAAAGAGAGAAGAGAGAGAAAATGAAATAGTATATATAGAAAGGGGAATTAATCTTAACCGTCGGATCGTGATCCATGTCAAAATCTAATTCAATAATGGCCATCCAAATAAAACCAAATATCCAATGGCTAATAGGGTGCATCTACACTATACACGAAAATATCTAAACACTATTCATCAAAATATTCGAAATACTATTCACGAAAATATCAAAAACACTATTCATGAAAATATCTAAAATCGAAAATATCTAAATTGCGAAAAATCTGTCTGGATGGTATGCCGTCGGTATACTCCGGAATACTGGCGGTATGCCGGCCAAGGAGAAAATCTATAAGTTAGGAAATTTTTTAAAGCATTACGAAAATTAAGAATATACGAAATACACTACAAAATACGTATCCGTATATAAATACTGATACTGTTAGACGAGTCTCACAACTCTCCACAACTTAAAAATAAATTCCATCCTCGGAATTTCCTAAATGTACTCAAGCATGAAAACCAAACCAAAGAGCTGAAAAATCATGTCAATCAAAACAAAGCATGGCATGTTGGTAAGATAAAGACAACCGTAATATAAGTAAATGCGTAAGCAATAACACAACCACAATCAAGAAGGGATGGAGGCATATTAATAAATATGTCTCCTGAGTCAGTTGAGTAGGAGCAGGCCTACGCTGACTCCACAACTTAGTTAAAAGTCAATTCTCAAAATAAGCCGGTACCAATGACTTAATCCAAGACATGACTCTACCCAGGACGTATCTTCGTAGTCGATACCAAAGAAGTTATCACATGCCTCGACTACGAAGACAAAAGAGTTGGGGACGAAAAACTAGACAAATATGTGTAACCCAAGAGATAAATAAGAGTGGAAGAAGAATAGAATAATACCTACCACATGACCATCCTCGGCCAAAACCTGTTATAACATACTAAACTCTGCCTGCCCATGCCTCGGAATTGTTGCTCTAACTGGTTGCTGCTGAAATGGTACATGAGCCATATACTGCTGGACTGCCGGGGTAGCCGGTGAAGCTGGACTCTGGCAGGACTGACCCTACTGGCTGATCAGGCTGAACTGACACCTCTGTCCTCGGGTCAACTCTGAACTCTGCCCCTGAATGCTGAGACTGATCCTCCATAACTGTCCTAACAGAAGATTACTGACCTGCCATCGACAGAACCCAAATAAGATGATCGGAAGGATTAAGAACAGTGCCCTTGAAAGTTAAAGGACACAAGGATTAAATTGAGAGAACAAGAAGGATCAACGATCAAGGCAGATATCAGGTAAAAGGATCAGAGATATAGAATAATACGAAGGATATCAATAAAGGAGAATTATGACTGAGATATCTAAACATTAGTAAACCCTACATATCTGATAAATCAGACCTGCATGGGCCACCACTAAAACCTATGTCACACCGTAGAACCAGAATACTGGCAAGTAGGGACGGACCAGGCCAACTACGTATACCAAAGTACTCTAGTACTCCAAAATAACGTATAAGCTGTATAGATGGAGGTTACTACTACAAGCCAACAGTCGATCCTAGGTCAAGCAATCCTAGGTATCTCAATCACAGGCAGTAAACAATGTACAAAAAGTAAGATCAACTGGAATATAAAATAGTACAGCGTCCCAAACTATCATATATCAATGATCATGAAGCTAGTAATACAGAGTGAAGACTAGCAAGAGTAATAGTCATACATGACAAGCTCTAGCTATAGTCTAGAATACGCCAATCATGTTCTGGCCCGTAGGCTAAATGTTAAATCCAAAACACGAGCTAAATACGTGCTCGGAGGCTAAACGCCACAAAAGAATAATGTACATAACTAGTAGGAGAATTAAATAGAAAACCCTCTAAGGTACTCCGGTGCTCTGGGTAATCACCAATAAGTGGAAGGTACGAAAGATCCTTCGGGCTCCTCTATCAGATCTGGCCAATACAAAACCAGTGGGGTCAGACCCCCAATAGCAAGTACCAAAAAAGAAGCCAAACTATGAACTAAAACTAGCATGCAAATCATAGCAATGGATAGAGAGAGAGATAAGTAAGTACTAATCGAGACTCGTGCACTACCAATGCACTTATCCCGAGAATAGAATGGCAATAA
Organism: Iris pallida; assembly: GCA_029216955.1. Lineage (NCBI taxonomy): Eukaryota > Viridiplantae > Streptophyta > Magnoliopsida > Asparagales > Iridaceae > Iris > Iris pallida. The sequence goes on along the minus strand of JANAVB010024597.1, from coordinate 12,340,755 downwards.
GTATAGCAACATACAACATAAAGTAAAGGACATGTGACGTAATGTAAACTGTATACATGTAAGGAAAAGGAAGCATGTGAACATGAAAGATAAACTAGACATGTGAGCATGTTAACTGGCCGAAACATGTGAGCATGTTAGGTAACTGGAGCATGTAAGCATGTAAGATAACTGGGACATGTGAGCATGTAAGATAACTGGAGCATGTGAGCATGTAAGATAACTGGGACATGTGAGCATGTAAGATAACTGGAACATATGAGCATGTAAGATAACTGGAACATGTGAGCATGTAAGACAACTAGAACGTGTGAGCATGTAAGATAACTGGAGCATGTTAGGTCTATATAGAACGACAAATGATAAGATGACTTGGAAACTATTCCGAAATCCAAGTTACAACACGTAAACTAAATAAGGACCGGGGTTGTAACCCTTCTCCTGAACAGAACTTTAGTATCTAATCATTTATCGGCAATAGTAAAGCATAAACAAAGATGTACTGAAAATAAACAAATTCGGACACTGCCTAGACAAACTAGACTAGACTGGACTCCATACAATAGTCACGGCCAAGCAATGAGTACGACTTTATACATTAGCTAACTAGGGTTGTCACAATCCTAATTACTAATAAATACAAGTTTGAGAATTCCAAGTCCAGCTCCTGCCTGCTACTACCTGAATGGTCCAAGCCAAAAAGAAAAGAAGTATAGCAGACACGCTGCAGTAAGATACATGTGTCCTAAAGAGGTGCCCCACTCGACGGTGAGCTGGAAGTGTGCTCATCATGACAGACAGCTCCAAATCCCAATATATATATATAATGCCAAGACAAAAACGGCAACAGGTTACTGGAAAATTCTCAATAATCTAAGTAATCAAGCTAGTTGTTTAGACCTTAACATTTTCTTGTTGGATTCTGGGTGTGGCATTCCGCAGAATCCATCATAGACATAAGACATAGAAGACTGGACAAGACAAGCAAGATTGTGCACCATAACAAGCCACAACAAGAAAAGTATAATAGATAAGAAGCCAGGAGTGTGCTACTACGAGCCACTATCAAGGAGCACGACATGTACTGGAATCAAGAGTGCGCCATGACAGACCACTGTCATGTAAGCAAAGAAAGACATGTACAAGAGTGCACCACGACGGGTCACTATCAAGTAAGCAAAGAAGACATGTAAGAAGAGTGCGCCATGATAGGCCACTATCATGTAAACAAAGAAGACATGTAATAATTATCATAGCTTGTAAGAAAAAATCTATCAAAAGACATATCATGGCATGTGGGAAACAATAATTAAAGCTAAGTATATTTCATAGAAAAATGACAGAACATGTGCTAGTGTCAAGTGTATATAGGGTGCACAATCATTCTCTAACTATGCAAGATCATCTAATCATGTTAAAAAATCATTACAATCGAAAAAAATATCAAAAACGGACAAAAACGGACAGAAACGGGCAAAAATAGACAGAAATAGCCTAACCGGATTATCCGGCAGATTGTTGCAGATTATCGGCAGATTTTTCGAAGTGTCACAGCAAGTTTTGTTTTGCAAATTCAAATTTTCCGACGGATTTCCGTGGATTTTCGACGGATTTTCCGAACCGTCACAAAAAGTTGATTTTTGAAAACTCAAAACTTGTTTCGGCCATAAAAACTTCATTTTAAATCAAAATTTGAATTTTTGAAAGTCAAAATTGCATAGAATTGAATTTCCTACAACATGGAAGTATTAGTTTTCATAAATTAAAATATTTGATAGATCAATATCTCAAAATACTCTAAAAATAGGTTTTTGGGGCACCGAAACGGGTTCCGATTGCCACCAAACTCAAAATCCATGATATACAAACTATGTGAGAGCCTCATATATGTATATGTGACCAAGATACATGATGGTAACACTAGTATCACTCTTGATACCAAGTTTTCTACTAAGTCCATATTGGGTTTTAACAAAAAATTAAAATCTCGCTAAAACAAATTTTGGAAACATGCATATATATGAGAATCATAAGGAAAACATATTTAACAAAATGAGTTTAAGGCAATTCTAAGCATTTAACACCAAGGAAAATAAAAATGACAACAAAATAATATGGTTCATGGATTTGGCAAGATGTACTTGCTTAGGTTAAGCTCCAAGCCTAATCTTCTACTCCTCCTCCTAGGGGGGTTAGACACCACACCCAAGGCCCCAAGGCCAAGCTCTTGGCAAGCTCCAAGGGGGAGATAAGGGAAGAAGAAATGAAGAGAGAGTGAAGAGAATGAAAAGAGAGAGGAGAGTGAAAGTAAAATGGTATATATAGAAAGGAGAATTAATCTTAACCGTCGAATCGTGATCCATGTCAAAATCTAAGTCAATCATGGTCATCCAAACAAAACCAAATATCCAATGGGTAATAGGGTGCATCTATGTAATGCCTGTCTTCGTATTGCGTATTTTTGGAATACGTGTATGTATTTTATCTTGTGTTATATTTCCTTGGCCATGGTTCATCTTGGTTCGGGTTGGCTTGGTTCGGTTTTGGGGTTGCTTTTGGCTCATCATGACCCAAAGGAAAACCCCCTACCTACCACCACTTACCTCCATTTATATCCCAACCACCTTTCTCTCTCTTCATAACTCAGTATTTATTATTCTTCTTCTTCTACCATCCAGCGTAGAGCTCCACTTAACCCCACCGGCAAGTGCAACTTGCTTCATGGAGGAACTCACATTTTATTGTTTCATTTTCTTCTCCCTATGATTCTAAGTCCCTTTAGTACTTAGTGTATTCAAATTCCATGGGTCACTTCATGCAGATCTATGTTTATTTCATTTTCAGATTTCTTGGTTTTGATCTACAATGGCTTGTTTTCGAAAACTAAGAGTTCCATGGAGTAGCCCTCGTGATTTTATACAAGTTTGGTCTTGGCATGGCCGGATTTCACCAAGTCCTGGCCGAGATGGAATTTATCAGCTTTACGCATGGTTGCATTGACGGTATGGAGAAGATGGAGTTTTACGCCCATGCATTGCGTGCCAGCGTATTCCTCAGTCTTTACGCCCATGTCCTAACGTGTTAGCGTAGTTCCCTTTTACGCACACGCATCGTGTGACAAGCGTACCTCTTTTACGCTGCTTGAATTTTTACGCTCGAGGCTTACCCGCTAGCGTAAAATCGAGCTAGCGTAAAATCGAGCTCTGTTTTACGCTGAACTGATTTTACGCTCGGGACTCTTCCGCCAGCGTAAAATCCTGCTAGCGTGAAGCCTTGCCAGCATAAACCCTTGACCCGAGCCAACCCTTGCTAGCGTAAAAGTTATGCTCAAGTGTTCCTCGTATGGAATCTCAATTGCAGAGAGTTTTACGTATGTACAATCCGACTTGCGTAAAACCCCTCCCGTATGCACCTTACTAGCGTAAAGCTATCTTACCTTGCTCTTGCCCGCGTAGTGCTATTTACGCTCGGGTTTAATTGGCCTAGCGTAGTAGTACACGCGTAAACTTGGGTTCCTTTGGCGTACACCCTTACCCCTATTTGTATATTTTTACGCCCATTTTATATCCTTACGCCATTTGTCCTGAACTTAATAAATCATGATTTCATTGACATGATTGAAGTAACTATTGTACTTGATGTGGTATGACAAGAATTGACATGGCAAGGCACGATAGTAAACATGACATGACCTGATAGTGGCCCGTCGTGGCGCACTCCTCAGCAGTACACTTGACATGATAACCTAACATGATATATCTGATAAGCTGTTGCGACGGCTACCTGATATGACATGACCTGTATAATTAATCCTGGACATCATGGGCGATTATGCTTGTACAAATAATCCAGTCCTGTCTTGCATCATGTCTAGGAGGGGACTCCTGGGTACCACGGTCAGGAGTACCCATTGAAATGTACTAAGGCTAATAACTAGATTAATATACTAGTCATAAAGAGATCTCCCAGCTATAGGCAATCCCGTTACCTGGGCACGCCTTGGAATCTGTAGCCTGCCGTCGAGTAGGGCACATTTCCAGCACACTGTTATGTGTTGCACCCTTCATGCTACCTAAGGGTACATTCGTTTCCTGGACGATGTACCCACCTGAATTCAACCCTAAATCTTTCAACCCGGGTAACCTGGATGGTCTGCAGGGCTTGTGGCTGTGGAGTAATCTCACTGCATCTTGCTAGTAATTAGGCCTGTAATAACCCTAGTTAGTTAAAGTATCAAGCCGTAATTCTTGCTTGGCCGTGAAATAATTGAATGGAGTCTAACCAGTCTAGTCTTGTCCTGATCCTGTTCTAGATTACCGCATGACCAGAATGCTTGTATTTATTTTACTGATAAAAGGTGAGAATTTCAAGTTCTGTTCAGACGAAGGGTTACAACCCCGATCCTTGTTTGGTTTACGGGTTGTAACCTGGTTATCTGAATAGTCCCATGGTTATCTCGTCGTATATCATCCTGATGTATTTTCCTTTATTTCCAGTTCTTACCTTTATTTATAATTGTGCTGATTGCTGGTTTTAGTTCCTAAGTGAAGCTTCCTTTGTGGCACTTGCTTTTTCTGGGATCTGATCCAGCTGGTTTTGTATCGCCAAATTTCGGAGTAGCTCCGGAGGATCTACCAACTTTCCAGCCAGATGGTGGCCACTAGACGGAACCCTGGCAACGAGTGGGTTATTTTTGGCTCTCCCACTCTATTGTAAAAATATTCTTTTGAGGCGTTTAGCCGACGAGCACCTGTTTAGCTCGATTGCACTTTACATACTGTCTTCCTATGGGCTGTAACAAGATTGACAGATCCTAGGGTTGATCATGTATGACTAAACTCTTGCTAGTCCTAACATTTTGTAACGACTAGCTTCATGATCAGCTGAATATGTAAAGTTTGGGACGCCTTACTATTGTATATTTAATGATCATACTTCTTGTAAACTTTACTTACTTGCTTGTGATTGAGACACTAGGCTTGTTCATGACCTTAAGAGACTGTTGGCTTATAGATAAACCCTTATGTATCTAGACAGCCGTGACCGTATAGCGAAATGGATTCTATTTCATGTACGTAGCTGGCTATGTCTGTCCCCGTTCTCCAGTATTCTGGTTCTGGGGTGTGACATGGTTTAAGTGGTGGCCCATGCAGGTCTTGTAAATCAAGATATATGAGGGTTTCCCGAATAGATGTATCTTTGATCTCTGCTCGTCTTTGATCTCTGCTCGTATCTTCTGAATCCCTGGATTCTTGTCCTGATCATATGCTTGTATCTTTGATCTGTCCTGATCCTTTCTTATTGTTCCCTATGTCGTCTTCTTCAGTGGCATTATTCCTAGACTTGTCGGTCAGCAAGACGGAGCACTTCCCGCGGATCAGCAACAACCCGGAGATCAAGCCCAGCATTCCGGGGTAGCCTCCAGAGTCGTGCCTTCTGATGGAGAGCCACCAGTCCAGCCAGTTCAGCCTGCCGAGCCTGATAATGGCACTTTGGTAGGTCTCATCAGGACCTTGATAGCTTCCTAAGATCGACGAGGAGATGCCTTGTACCAGGCAGTGGCAGATGCTCTGACCAGAGGAGGTCATCAGGGTAACAGTACGGCCAACAGCTTCAAGCGCTTGAACCCTCCTTTCTTCGACGGTAGTGAAGATGCTATCATCGCAGATGCTTGGCTTCAGGACACTGAGGTGATTCTCGAAGCAGCCAGGACTCCAGAGAATGAGAAGGTGGCCGTAGTGTGCCTGCAGTTGTTGAATCTTGCCCGCAGCTAGTGGGCAGCGCAGGCCGTTGGATTAGTTACACCCATTGCTTGGGCAGTATTCAGAGAGAGATTCCAGACCAAGTATTTTGATGCTATAGCTCGGTACGATCTACAGACGAGATTCACCAATCTGAAGCAGATGGGCAGGACGGTCGATGGATATGCGGCCGAGTTTTCGAGACTCAGTCGATTTGCTTCCACCTTGGTGGCAACTGAGTATGATAGAGGCCAGCGATTTCAACATGGGCTTCACCTGGAGATTCTATTAGCAGTTGAGCAGTTTGAGCATCAGACTTTTGATACGGTCTTGAGAGCAGCTAGGAGGCATGAGTATACCTCCCAGAGGATCGTAGATAGGACCGGAGGTCGGAAGAGATCCCACGGCCAGATGAATCAGTCTTCAGCACCAGCCCCGGCAGCCAGGGCCTTGACTATTGGAGCTCCGAGGCGAGCGGCCTCAGTAACGTCGGTTCAGCATTCAACCCCGACGTACCCTCAGTAGCAGAAGCAGAAACAGTCTTCTGCAGTTAGATGTTCTTATTGTAGGAAGCTAGGCCAAGTAGTGGCAGAGTGTCGTAGGGCATAGGGATTATGTCTGGCTTGTGGAGCAGCAGACCATAGGGTTGGATCCTGCCCGAATAGGGGTGGTTCATCATCGTCCAACCTTTTTAGCTCTTCGGTGAGAGGACCAGCTCCGGTCTAGCAGCAGCAGTATCCATTGCCGAGGCCCTTGCCGTCTCAGTCTCAAGTATTCCAGCAGCAGAACCTCCAGCAGCATGTTCAAGCCCAAGTCTTGAGTCAGAATAGGCAGCGTAGATTTCAGCAGAGGGGACCAGCACCCCGAGGGCACGGTTAGGCTATGGTGATGACCGTGGAGGAAGGATTAGCACCAGGAGAGGTAGTGGCAGGTACTATTCTCGTCAACTCCTTTCCAGCTTCAGCTTTATTTGATTCTGGTGCATCGCATTCATTTATGTCTGTGCGATTCGCGACACGGGTAGGATTGAAGCCCGAGTCATTATCAGTAAGGCTTAATATACTTACTGGTAACGGACTTGTGGGAGTAGATAGAGTGTTTTCCTCGTGTCGGATCGTAGTTAGCGGTAGAGAATTTCTCCCTAGATTGATAGAGTTCCCGATGGCCGATTGTGATGTGGTCTTAGGGATGGATTGGTTGAGGAACCAGTATGCTAGGATAGACTGCCATATTGGTAGGGTTGTTTTTAGTATTCCAGGAGAGCCAGAGTTTTCCTTTTCCAGAGGCGCAGTTGAGACTTCTCCTCCAGTATTGCGGATGGCAGTAGCAGCAGTGCAGTTGCCTCGGATAGTCGAAGAGTTTCCAGATGTTTTTCCAGAAGAGCTTCCAGGTATGCCGCCAGAACGGGAGATCGAGTTCACTATAGACTTGATCCCCGGGACAGCCCCAATGTCAGAGAGAGTCTACAGGATGGCGTCAGAATTGGAAATATTGTACAAGATGATTGAGGAACTCAGGACCAAGGGATTCATTCGCGCTAGTAGATCACCTTGGGGAGCCCCGATGCTTCTTGTGAAAAAGAAGGATGGTACGTCCAGGTTATGTGTTGATTATCGTACCTTGAACTCAGTAACAATCAAGAACAGATACCCTCTTCCGAGGATAGATGACTTATTTGATCAGCTTAAAGGGGCAGCAGTATTCTCGAAGATCGACTTGCGCTCAGGATATCATCAGATCAGAGTCAGAGAGCAGAATATCCCGAAGATAGCTTTCAGATCGAGGTATGGGCATTGGGAGTTCCTAGTGATGCCCTTTGGAGCAACCAATACGCCGGTAGTATTCATGGATCTCATGAATCGCATCTTCATGCCCTACTTGGATCAGTTAATGATCGTGTTCTTGGATGACATCTCGGTCTACAGCAAGAGTGAGGCAAAGCATGAGCAGCATCTCCGTATAGTTCTTCAGATCCTCAGAGAGCACAAGTTATATGCCAAGTTCAGTAATTGCGAGTTCTGGCTCGATCGCATTTCGTACTTGGGTCATATCATCACTCGAGGAGGAGTAGAAGTGGATCCCCAGAAGATCGTGGCCATTGAGTCGTGGCCAGTACCCAGCACCGTTGCAGAGGTTCGAAGTTTTCTTGGATTAGCCGGCTACTACCGGCAGTTTCTTTCGGATTTTGCTCGAATTTCAGCGCCATTGACGCAGTTAACCCGCAAGGATGCGCAGGTTGCTTGGGCAGCAGAGTGTCAGAGTTCTTTTGAGCAGTTAAAGCGAGGTTTGATGACGGCTCCCATTCTCGCACTTCCAGATGGAACATGAGGTTTCTCAGTGTACTGTGATGCTTCAGGCAGAGGTTTAGGATGTGTTCTGATGCAGCATGGGAAGGTAATAGCTTATGCATCACGACAACTTCGTGATCATGAGAGAAATTACCCAACCCATGACTTGGAGCTGGCAGCAGTAGTATTTGCACTTAAGTTGTGGAGGCACTATTTATATGGAGACAGGGTAGAGATTTTCATCGATCATAAAAGCCTGAAGTATGTTTTCATCCAGAAGGATCTTAACATGCGCCAGAGGAGGTAGCTGGAGCTTCTTGTGGATTATGATGTCAACTTGCAGTATCATTCCGGGAAGGCCAACGTCGTTTGACATTCTAGAGCGAGTAGGAGGTGTATCCTATCGTCTCGCTCTTCTGCCATCGCTAAGCGAGGGGCATGACGTGTTCTATGTATCCCAATTACGACGGTATATTCCGGACCCCAGCCACGTCCTAGATCATTCGGAATTGGTTGTTGGTACCAACCTTTCGTATGAGGAGAGGCCCGTGTCTATATTGGACCGGAGAGAGAAGATCCTCAAGAACAAGACTATCAAGTTAGTTCGAGTTGTTTGGGGTTATCACTCTTTGATTTAGTCAACATGGGAGCGTGAGGATGATATCCGATCGCGATATCCCAATTTGTTTGACTCGTGAGGTATAAAATCTTTCTTATGCCTCGTACCTTCGATTCCTTACTTACATGATTGATTGATTGCCTAGTTAATGCCTGCTTGCGATTAGTGTAGCTTGTCATTGCTCCTCTAGCCTCTTGATTAAATCCAAGGACGGAATTCTTTTAAGGTGGATAGAGTTGTAATGCCTGTGTTCGTATTACGTATTTTTGGAATACGTGTACGTATTTTATCTTGTGTTATATTTCCTTGGCCATCGTTCATCTTGGTTCGGGTTGGCTTGGTTCGGTATTGGGGTTGCTTTTGGCTCATCATGACCCAAAGGAAAACCCTATACCTACCACCACTTACCCCCATTTATATCCCAACCACCTTTCTCTCTCTTCATAACTCAACATTTATTCTTCTTCTTCTTCCTCCATCCAGCGTAGAGCTCCACTTAACCCCACCGACAAGTGCAACTTGCTTCATAGAGGAACTCACATTTTATTATTTTATTTTCTTCTCCCTATGATTCTAAGTCCCTTTAGTACTTAGTGTATTCAAATTCCATGGCTCACTTCATGCAGATCTATGTTTATTTCATTTTCAGATTTCTTGGTTTTGATCTACAATGGCTTGTTTTCGAAAACTAAAAGTTCCATGGAGTAGCCCTCGTGATTTTACACAAGTTTGGTCTTAGGATGGCCGGATTTCACCAAGTCCTGGCCGAGATGGAGTTTATCAGCTTTTACGCATGGTTGCATTGACCGTGTGGAGAAGATAGAGTTTTACGCCCACGTATTGCGTGCCAGCGTATTCCTCAGTCTTTACGCCCACGTCCTAACGTGTTAGCGTAGTTCCCTTTTACGCACACGCATCGCGTGACAAGCGTACCTTGTTTTACGCTGCTTGAATTTTTACGCTCGGGGCTTACTCGCTAGCGTAAAATCGAGCTAGCGTAAAATCGAGCTCTATTTTACGCTGAACTGATTTTACGCTCGGGACTCTTTCGCCAGCGTAAAATCCTGCTACCGTGAAGCCTTGCCAGCGTAAACCCTTGACCCGAGCCAACCCTTGCTAGCGTAAAAGTTATGCTCAAGTGTTCCTCGTATGGAATCTCAATTGCAGAGAGTTTTACGTACGTACGTCCGACTAGCGTAAAACCCCTCCCGCATGCACCTTACTAGCGTAAAGCTATCTTACCTTGCTCTTGCCCGCCTAGTGCTGTTTACGCTCGGGTTTAATTGGCCTAACGTAGTAGTACACGCATAAACTTCGGTTCCTTTGGCGTACACCCTTACCCCTATTTGTATATTTTTACGCCCATTTTATATCCTTACGCCATTTGTCCTGAACTTAATAAATCATGATTTGATTGACATGATTGAAGTGACTATTTTACTTGACATGGTATGACAAGAATTGACATGGCAAGGCACGACAGTAAACATGACATGACCTGATAGTGGCCCGTCGTGGCGCACTCCTGACCAGTACACTTGACATGATAACCTAACATAATATATCTGATAAGATGTTACGACGGCTACCTGACATGACATGACATGACCTGTATAATTAATCCTAGACACCGTAGGCGATTGTGCTTGTACAAATAATCCAGTCCTGTCTTGCATCATGTCTAGGAGGGGACTCCTGGGTACCACGGTCAGAAGTACCCATTGAAATGGACTAAGGCTAATAACTAGATTAATACACTAGTCATAAAGAGATCTCCCAGCTACAGGCAATCCCGTTACCTGGGCACGCCTTGGGATCTGTAGCCTGCCGTCGAATAGGGTACATTTTCAGCACACTGTCATGTGTTGCACCCTTCAAGCTACCTAAGGGTACATTCGTTTCCTGGACGATGTACCCACCTGAATTCAACCCTAAATCTTTCAACCCGGGTAACCTGGATGGTCTGCAGGGCTTGTGGCTGTGGAGTAATCTCACTGCATCTTGATAGTAATTAGGCCTGTGATAACCCTAGTTAGTTAAAGTATCAAGCCGTAATTCTTGTTTGGCCGTGAAATAAATGAATGGAGTCTAAACAGTCTAGTCTTGTCCTGATCCTGTTCTAGATTACTGCATGACCAGAATGCTTGTATTTATTTTACCGATAAATGGTGAGAATTCTAAGTTCTGTTCAGACGAAGGGTTACAACCCCGGTCCTTGTTTGGTTTACGGGTTGTAACCTGGTTATCTGAATAGTCCCATGGTTATCTCGTCGTATATCATCCTGATGTATTTTCCTTTATTTCCAGTTCTTACCTTTATTTATAATTGTACTGATTGCTGGTTTTAGTTCCTAAGTGAAGCTTCCTTTGTGGCACTTGCTCTTTCTGGGATCTGACCCAGCTGGTTTTGTATGGCCAGATTTCGGAGGAGCTCCGGAGGATCTACCAACTTTCCAGCCGGATGGTGGCCACTAGACGGAACCCTGGCAACGAGTGGGTTATTTTTGGCTCTCCCATTCTATTGTAAAAATATTCTTTTGAGGCGTTTAGCCGACGAGCACCTGTTTAGCTCGATTGAACTTTACTTACTGTCTTCCTACGGGCTGTAACATGATTGACAGATCCTAGGGTTGATCATGTATGACTAAACTCTTGCTAGTCCTAACATTTTGTAACGATTAGCTTCATGATCAGCTGAATATGTAATGTTTGGGACGCCTTACTAATGTATATTTAATGATCATACTTCTTGTAACCTTTACTTACTTGCTTGTGATTGAGACACTAGGCTGTTCATGACCTTAAGAGACTGTTGGCTTGTAGATAAACCCTCATGTATCTAGACAGCCGTGACCGTATAGCGAGATGGATTCCATTTCATATACGTAGCTGGGTATGTCTGTCCCCGCTCTCCCGTATTCTGGTTCTGGGGTGTGACAATCTACACCTTTAACAAAAATATCTAAACACTATTTATCAAAATATCTAAAATACTATTCATGAAAATATCAGAAATACTATTCATAAAAATATCTGAAATCGAAACTATCTAAAATGTGGAAAATCTGTCTTGATGGCATGCCGTCGGTATACTCTGGTATACTGGCGGTATGCCGGCCAAGGAAAAAATCTATAAGTTAGGAAAATTTTAAAGCATTACGAAAATCAAGAAAATACGAAATATACTACAAAATACTTATCCGTATATAAATACCGATACTGTGAGACGAATCTCACAAGTTCTATTGTCCGGTGGTGGTAATCCCTCCTACGATCGATGATAATACTGCTCCACTAGGTACGGCGACAATTCGTCGAAGACACTGCCTGGAAGTCGGCGTAGCTGCTCTGGCGACATGAGATCAAGGAGTGTCGTCACAGTCGAAGGCGGTACCACAGGGGCAGCAGGGTTGAAAGAAAGATGACCGATGGAAGAAGGACCGGCACCAGCAGTCGACGGACCGGAACCAGCAGCAGACGGACCGGCAGCAGCAGACGGAGGCAAAAAGTATGTGGCAATTTGTTCCCGTAAGGACGATACCGCCTCGTGCAGCTGCGTAAGCTGTGACCTCACAACATCGTCAGCCGGGGCTGCGGGAGGAGGCGGTGTCGGTGGAAATCTCTGAGTCGCCATATGCAACGGCCCTAGGGAGCCGACTCCGTACAGGCGCCCTTTCTTAAAGTCGCCAGCGGTATCTACGAACAAGTCGTTGCGAGTGACCATAGAAGAGGGCGTCCGGGCGGGCGTCGTTTCACCGACGTACTCGGTGTCAGTTGACTGAGCCCGACTAAGGGCCTCACGATACGCAGCCTATCAAATGAATGTGTTTATATTATAAGATTTATCTAAGTTGTAATCTAAATCCTATGTTTCACTAAGTTAAGTGTGAATCCTAAGTTTACCTAAGTTATAGTCTGAATACTTTTAATTCTACCGTAAATCTCATAAACATAAGTACTTACATCAGTCTCCTTGGCCCTCTCGTCGACGAAGCCCCCATCCTTCCGCCTCTTGTGCGTATGCAGGAACACGTCGTGCATGGTGACCGATTTTGGCGCCCTTCCCTCCTTCACCGCCCATTGGGTCTGCATATGAAATTTTCGTAGAATTTAATTAACTCCGTATATTAATAATACCTAATTCGATAGTGAAATAAATTTACGGTATCTCACCAGATCTGCAAGCGTCGCTGCGTGGGGCCTTGATCCCCCAGTATGAAGCCCTGCGGCCCGTCGGTTCGCCTTCGCCTTCTCTGATTTCTCCTTATACGCAGGAGTATTCATCATATCTAAGAGGTCCTCATAATAGTCCTGCCGGATCCAATTCGACCTCGTCTGTCCTATTTTCAGGTCATAAATCATATCCCGTATCTTCTTCGAGATAGCTCTTCTGTAGGTCCTGCAGATCGCGTCCTCGCGATGGGGCCACCAGAACGTCGTCTAACATACAAATTCAATTAGCACGTAATTTAAAAAATGGTTCATTAAAAAGTAACTAATAATTAACCAGAAGATATAGATATATACCCTCAACTCGTCGAGCCAGACGTACTTCAAGTTTGGGGGCACCGATAAAAAGTTGAGGTAGGGACCATGGAAGTTTGCTCTGATAAATTCTCCAAGAGACTTGGCAACATTAAACGGAAAAAACCTACAAAGAAGCAACGACTGGATTATTAACTTAAATAAATGAAAGAAATTTAATAAATTATCTTAAATTTACTTACGAGGTCCCTGCGGGCCATAGCCCTCGTCGTAACTCGTCTCTCGGCCTCTCTGGTGCCGTCGGAGGATCCGCAGGTCCGTGCATGTACTCCCTAGTAACCGGATGGAATCGAGTATGCCCACTGTACAGTAACAGGTGGATCCACTGGTGGATCCGCTGGTGGGTCCGACAGCAGAACGGATCAGCTAGCAGATTCAGACTCATGCCTCAATGAAGTTGTCAATCGACGATGGGATGCATCTGTGCCCGGGGTACTCTCCGGGTCGGGCTCGCTGGTTGGGATCACATCCCGGGAAGATTGAATGCGACCACGACCACCAGCACCACCACGACCACGACCACGACCACCACAACACCACCACCACCACCACCACCACCACCACCAGCAGCACGACCACGGCCAGCCATCATGACCTGTAAATAAAACACATAAACATAATTAACAATATAAAAGTATAAATAAATATAAAATTCTAAACAAAAATATACATACCACCAGCAGGGAGACGAGTGCCGCCGCGACGAAAAAGACTAGGAGTGCTATCTGTAAAAAGAAAATCATACAATAAGTAAATGATCGAACGAAAAAAAATATAAATTCACGTAATTGCTTTTATGAGGTCAAACTTAATTCACGTAATTGGAAGTATTTTTATTATACAAGAATATTTACCCTAATCATCGTCATCGTCTTCGTCTTCGTTCTCATCCTCGACCTCATCTGCATCATCATCCTCATCCTCATCCTCATCCCCACCCTTATCCTCATCATCGATTTCATCTGTATCTTCATCCCCATCAAATTTTTCTTCTTCTTCTTCTTCTTCTTCTTCTTCTTCTTCTTCTTCGTCTTCTTCTTCTTTTTCTTCTTCTTCTTCTACCTCAATATTTGGGACAAGACGCCTCTTTCTTTCCTGGTTAACAGCTAAGTCTTGTGTATCAACCTCTTCCTCCCCTTTATTTTTTTCAACAATATCTTCAACATCCATTGTATCCGAGTGTTGTCCCAAGTATTGGGACTTTTCGATCTGGTCCTCTTGGTATGCTTGGTCTCCAACGTTGAATGTATTTCTAGATTTAATCTTGCATACTGCCCACCAGTCAAATCGATCTCAACGACGCCTTGGGTAGCTTGTATAGTAGACTTGAATAGCCTGGCTTGCTATCGCAAATGTATCGGACCCTCAATACCTCATGCGATGATTTATATCGAAAAATCCAAATTGTTTATCGATTCTCCGACCGATATTTGGTGTTGTATTGAACCACTCACATTTGAACATCACAATATGCATATCATATGGGCCAGTATATTATAAATCTACAATATCCCAAAGCACTCCGTAATAGTCAAAGTCCGGCTCGTCGTCATAGATGGTGCCTCTTATACAAACATCGGAATCCTTGGTACTGATGCCGTCATTGATAAATTCGACATTTATAGCATTCTGAGTTGCTTTTAACCTGAAGCCATTAACGACATATCCTGGCCAAGTCTTCGTTTGCTTCTTCGGTCCCAATGCCAGATAACGAACACTCTCATTAGTGAGTGTTATTTCAGGCAATGAAACCAGTAAACAAATATTTATAACTTAAATATTTTAGATTATATATTTATAATCTCAGTTACTTACGTATTTTATAAGAATATATAAAATCAACCTCAGTTATAATCTCAGTTACTTACCTATTTGCGAAACCATGACGGAAATGTACAATCAACCTCTTCTTGAAGTCCCTCATCGGTAATATCGGATGTCCTCATTTTGACTTCATCTCTAAATACACTGTTAGAGAGAATAAGAATATATAAGTGTAGTTACTTACTTCATCAAATTAGAGATTATAACGAGTGTAAGTGTACTGACTTACTTCTCCAAATCTCTCTCTTCTTGTATGTCACTGTTTAACAAGACATATCGGTGAGCAGCATCATACTCGTCGTCAGTCAACCACTATTTTTTACTAGCCCCAACAGGCATGCCCCTTACATTGAATATACCTCCATCTTCAACGTCCTCGTCATTCCTTTGAGGTATATTTCAATTTGTCTTAACATGAGTATCGAAATAAATGGAGCAGAAGTTTGACACCTCTTCGATAAGATATGCTTCACATATCGAAGCCTCTATATGAGCCTTGTTGCCAACTTTTTTCTTTAGATGGTGTAGGTATCTAGAGAGACAAATTATCTTCAGAATTATGAATGAATTTAAAATCCACTGAAATTCAACTTAAATTATATCGATTTTTATGTATCTTTCAAATGGGTACATCTATCGATAATAAACAAATGCACCGACACGGGCTTCGTATGCTAGATGAATCGGTAGATGCTCCATGTTGTCGAAGAAGCCAGGAGGAAATATTTTCTCCAACTTGCAAATTGTTAAGATAATCTTCTCCTCAAGTTTAACCATGTGTTGCACAATCAACTTAGTTGAACAAATATCCCTAAAGAATATAGATAGTTCAGCCAACGGAACCCATACAACAGAAGGCAACAACTCTTTTAAAGAAATAGGCAGTAATCTTTTCATAAATACGTGACAGTCGTGACTCTTCATTCCCATTAGCTTACGTTCATTGAGATCAACGAATCTAGACAAATTCGACACGTAGCCGTCAGAAAGTATTAAAGTAGATACCCACTTGCAGATTATTAATCTATCTTCCTTGCTCAATGTGTATTGTGCTATCGGCTTAGTTAATTGTCTACCAGCTCCCTTTTGTATCAAGTTCAGATAAGGATGCTTGATTATCTTGGCAATATCTTGTCTACCAGCTCCCCTTCGTCTTTTCTTTAATATCTATGACAGTATTGAAGACATTATCGGACACATTCTTTTCGATATGCATAACATCAAGATTATGCCTTATAAGATTATCTTTCGAATAAGGCAAGTCCCATAAGATACTCCGTTTGGTCCAGTTATGGCTTTGTCCGAACCCATCGACACGATTGTTCGATGGATCTTCCATTACAGTGGATAAGTCCTTTATATCTTTCCAAATATCATATCCCGACAATCTGGCAGGCGGATAAGAAAATTCTTGTTTTCCAGCTATAAACGCATCCTTGTTCTTTCTCCAAGGATTACTCGCGGGTAGAAATTAACGATGACAATCAAAAGAAGAAGTTTTTCCTCCATGCTTAAGGCGGAACGCCTTACTATTTTCCATGCATATCGGACAAGACATGGTGCCGTGAGTACTCCATCCCGACAGCATACCGTATACGAAAAAAATTATTGATTGTCCACATCAGTGAAGCTCTCATCTGAAAGTTCTGTTTCCTGGAAATATCATAGGTTGTGACGTCGATCTTCCACAGCTGTTTCAGCTCATCCACCAACGGCTGTAAATATATATCGATATTCTTTGTCAGATTTTTGGGACCCGGTATGATAGCTGTCAAGAACATATAAGGTGTCTTCATACACATTCATGGTGGCAGATTGTAAGAGGTCAGAATGACCGGCCAGCAGGAGTATTGAGATCCCGGCTGCCCGAAAGGGGTTAAGCCATCAGAACATAGCCCCAGACATACATTTCTAAGCTTTGTATCAAAATATGGATGACGCAAATCGAAATATTTCCACGCTTCTCTATCCGAAGGATTTAACAATTCTCCATCGTCCTTTGTGCATTCTTCGTTTAGCCACGTCATATGTTCTGCTGTATTCTCAGACATATACATCCTCTGCAAGCACTTCGTGATTGAGAAGTAATACATATACTTGTAAGGATGTCGTTTTCTAGTTGACTATTTTTTTCTGACTGGCTGCTAACGATCTGCATTACAGAAGCTACAACTTTCTATATCCTCGTTCTCCTTGTAGTACAACATGTATCCATTGCGACAACAATCTATCTTCTCGTACCCCGGTCGCAGTTGTCGGACCATCATCTTTGACTTATTGATGTTTTTTGGAAGTTCTTTTGATTCCTTCGGTAACACCTCCTTGATTAGTTCTATAACCCGATCATAGCAAGTTTATAGCAAGTTAAAATTAGACTTTATGTTCAACAACTGCATTGTCACTGACAGTACGGAATGAGGCTCAAAACCAAGATATAAAGAAGTTTCAGCATCCCGAAATATATCATAGAACTCCTTCGTCTCGGGATTAGGATCCTCCAGATCAAAATTAGGCCCTGTCACGTCGTACACCATATCTCGTGCAAGGTTCTGCAGGTCTCCATAATCAACAGCGCATTCATCGTCTTTGATGACAAAATTCGTTGCAGCATTATCATCAAAAGCATAAGTAGTAGCATTCGTAACCTGTCTTTCCGCATATAGTTCACCATGCGATGACCACAGGCCGTAATCACGTACGAAATCCTTACAGGTCAAATGATCTCTTACACTCACCACTTCTTCATAACTTCTATTGCAACAATTACGACATGGACACTTGATTTTGTTACCGTCCATATAATGAGCTTTTCTCATGGCATACTTAAGAAACACTTCCACGACTGCTTGAAAATCGTCACTCACACCTATTCTGCTCTCGTGTTGTCGTTTGTACATCCATGTACGATCAACAAAATAATGATCCTTCACATATTGGATGTGAAAATCTGTATCATAAGACAAACTAAACAGAATTAGTATATAATAATGTAACTGGTGGTTCCACTGGTATATAGGCCGATAGTGCGACACCGATAGTTCGATACCGATACCGGTACTGATACCGATAGTTCGATACCGATACAGATAGTTCGCTACCGATACCGATAGTCCGATAGTCCGCTAGCGATTTTGATAGTTCAAGCCAATACCGATAGTCCGATAGTTTGATACCTATACCGATAGTCGATAGTCCGATAGTTCAATACCGATAACGATAGTCCAGGTATACTTAAACTAATGGAGCATAACTTTGTATGACTTAAAGAAGAATGAGGGTATACTTAAACTAATGGAAAAAATAGTTTATGTTCTATTATTTTAGATCAGTCGTTCATTATGAAGGCATTATTGAGGATGGTTAAGTGAAGAAAAATAGTTATAAGGTGTTAGAGTACAATTTTGCATACAATACGCATGAAGTAGAATTTTACAAGACAGCTAAGTCCAAGTATGCTCTATCCTATAAGAAATTTACAATACGCATACAATACGCCTGAAGTAGAAATTTACTTACAAAACTATAGGTTCAAACTAAGAGTATGAGATATGGTAATACACGAAAAAGCTAAAAGTGTGGGTATACTTAAACTAATGGAAAAAGATTATAAGATATGGTAATAAGGTATTGGAGTACAATTTTGCATACAATACGCATGAAGTAGAATTTTACAAGACAGCTAAGTCCAGGTATGCAATACGTTGACCTCTAAGAAAGCGGATGCATTGGTCTAATGAGGCCATTTTTGGTGAAATTCATGAAATGCACTATGCTCTTAATTAATGATTAAACACCGCCATATGGGACAAATGATGGAAATATACCCAAAATAGCCCAATACGATATGGAGAGCCTACTATAAACTGAGCCCAAATCACCAAAGAAAAACATGGTACAAACAAAGCTGAAGAGATAATAGTCCACCAACAAATGAGCTTGACAAGTAAAGGGTAAAAATTAAAAGCAAAGACTTTAGAAAAAACCTAATGGCAAATTATAGTAGAAGTTGCTTGAGTACCGAACACAACAAAATATCTAGGAGTAAGCTACTAAGCATCATATATAGTTGGTGCTCAAAATTTTTATCTTGAGGCCGAAATTTAAAAATAAAGATAAAAGTAGAAATGGTTAGGTTTGTACGAGAATTGCTTGAGTCCCGAACACAACAAAATACCCTCGCCTCCCCCGCCCCCGCAACCAATGCCTCTACCGCCCACCCAGCAGCCGCCTCCCCCGCCCCTGCAGCTAAACGCATCACTCGCACCCCCACCCCCCGCCTCCGCAGCCAAACGCCTCCCCTGTCCCCGCAGCCAAACACCCCGGTAGCCAACGCCTCCCCCTCCGCACACCCGAGCCCACGACGCCCACGTCGTCCCCGTCCCCCTAGACCCCGCCTCCCCTGCCCCCGCAGCCAAACGCTCCCCAACTCCCGCCTCCTCCGCCAACGCCTCCCCCACCACCCCCCAGCCCAGGACGCCCACGCCACCCCCCTTCGACCTCCGCGAGAGTGAGAGAGAGCGGGGATTACCTTCGGAAGAGAGAGAGGAGAGGACGCCGACGTCGATCACCGAAGCCGCGGAAGAGAGAGAGAGAGGAGAGAGTAAAATTTGGGGGGAATAAAAAGTTTCCCCCGTCGTTTCAATTTAAGTCTGGGTCGTATATTTTGCGACAGACTAGTGACGGATATTATCCGTCTCTAAGCCGTCGTTTTATTGGAAAGCTGTCGACGGAATATTGTAGAAGCATGAAAAAAAGAGAAAAATGATCCATGCGGCCAATGAGCCTCATACGGCTCAGGAGTCCCATGCGGCTCAAACACATAGACAGTTCGAGTGGACTCCATGTGGCCCACAGAAGGAAGCCACTTGTCTTTTCAGAACAGCTGTACCCAGCGTCATTCAAAACATAATTAATGCTCTGACGGCTGACAGCTGACAGCCCCGACGTAAAGTAGTCATGATGACTGACACAAGAGCACTATCTTCCTAGGAAACTGGAGAAAATCTTCGCAGCTTCGAGGCAAGTTTATGCGGCCAGACTAAACGAGTTCACGCGGCCATGAAGATACCCATGCTGCTCGGTCATGAAGACTCTCATGCGGCTCGACCATGAAGACCCCCATGCGGCTCGGTCATGAACATATTCATGCGGCTCGGTCATGACAACCTTCATGTGGTTCGAGTATACAGACTATTCATGCGACTCGGTCATGAAATCTTTCGTACGGCTCGGTCATGACGACCTTCATGCGGCCCAAATATGAACACCCCTCATGCAGCTCAACAATAATGACAAGGCACGTGTCCTAAAGATAATCAAATTTTGGGTCAGATCCCAATAATTTGGGACACGTGGTAAGAGAATGAATTAAATTGATTCATTAAGATTTGCGGACATCAGCAAATCATCATGATGGGGATTTATTGCAATCAACATTAATTACTGACATGATATGGCATAATCCTTATTAATGGCCCAGATCCTTCACGCTTAAGATTAATGGCCTAGATTGACCAATCCACAGGCCGCCGCAATCTCCAAGAAGCAATCATTTGCAACCCTAATGATCATACCATATTCCTATAAATAGCAGGGTGCCATTTCCTTGCGAATGAGATACGCACACACAGAAAGGAGGCTCCCCCAATAATCAGAGAGAAAATACACAGAGATCAATCCAGAAAGAGAGAAGCCAGAAGAGCAATACAAGGAGAGCAAGAAGAGCATTTCTTCGTCAACGCCAAGCATCTCGTCACAGGAGCCAAGGCCTCATCCGATCGTCCAAGGAGTAAGGCAGAGCTGCCGTCGCTTTCCCGAGCCTCTACCGTCACCCCCCAGAATCAAAAATAAACAATTGTACTTAGATTGTTGTACCTAGGTTTTCGTTCCTAGGCTTTCTTTGTACAAACGAGTTTGTAACGTAAAGTAAAAGTCCAGTCCTCCCATAAAATTATTCTGCTCTTTTATATTTCATGGCAAACACGATGGCGACTCTGCAGGCGACAAACTTCTCTACGGCTGAGGAGTTGGTGACACAGTCGGATGCAGCCAAGCTTGGCTCCACGCAACAGACGATGGTTGTCCGTTTGGACCAACATGCATTTGAAGAAATGCTCTCCGACAAGAGCGCTGGCCCGGTCCAGAAGCAAGCCCGCACGAAGAAGGCCCGCAAGGAGTGGAGACCCCGATCATTTGCTCCTACTGAAGCTCTTGCAGAGATACCCTCTGTTGCTCAAGACGGCGGAGAAGACTCTCCTGCGGCCCCACTTCAGACCGTAGACAACTCTGTTGTCCCCAAGTTCGGCAGAAGAAAATACTATGATGCTGGACTTGCAGGGGGAAAGAAGAACTCTATGCGATCCGAGCCGCATAAGGGTGCTAGCCGTATGGAGAAAGCTTATGCGGCTACATCCGCAGCCGCATAAAGAAAGCTCACACGACCACATTTGTCAGCCGTATAGCTTATGTGGCTACAGTTTCCAACCGTATGGATGAAACTTATGCGGTTACTGAAGTCAATCGTTTGTAGAAAACCCATGCGGCCATAATTGCCAACCGCATGCGACGAGCCTGTACGGTCGTGACTCCTAGTCGCACAAGAACAACTCATCCGACAGCTAAAGACAACCGCATGCAGACAGCCTGCACGATTTCCAATCCTAGCCGCATAGTGTCCGCTCCACGCTTCTCTCGATCAGTCTTCGACCGTCTATCTTGCGGTCCGGACCCTGATGGTTCTCTGGATGATAAGCCAGACTCTGTGGTATCCAACTTGGACTCTTCCTATTACGCACCCGTAAGTGCTAAAAGGAAGAAGTCTAGGGCAGCGCGGGCTCACCAAGCCCAGTCAGCTGCCCCAACCTCTGACTATTAGAGCATCCCGCTGATTATCACGCGGGCCTCTAATAGAAAGTTGTATAAAGCTACTCGTACCCGGCCCCCTGCGGCCAATGGGCGGGGTAGTCATCAAGCACCTCCCAATAACGAACGAAGGCAAGTATACGAGCTACCTTCGAATCAGGGAGCAGGCGGAAGGCTTACACACTCGTGTGCCCGAAATTCCCGAGCCAGCGAAGCCAGTTACTTGCGTGAGGCCATCCTCCACAAACGCAAGGAAAGAGAAGATGCATCAGGGTGCAAAGAGTCTTCCCACGGACGTCACTGCACCCAAGTCATCGTCAACTGCTGCTGCAATAGTACGACGATGCAAAAAGATCGGCAGTCTGTCTTTCAAAGACTGCAATAGCCATCTTCATAAGACGTGGCACTACCCGTCGTCTCCTGCAACTCTGCTCGGAAAGTCTCCGCTGATGGAAGGGGGAAGAAGACGAATGTTCCCAGCCCGAAGATCTCAACCACTGCGACTAAAAGACTGTCATCTAAGCGGGTGCCCACCACCGGAGTTTTCCAAGGTACTCGTTCTAAGACGAAATCTGCTACAGTAGGGGTTTCGTCGGCCATAACGCAGGGGGTTGCTGGGGCTGGGGGTAGCACCCCTCCGAGCCTCCACAGCAATCCGATGTTCCAAGAAGACGAGCCAGGGGAGACAACTCTTCCATCGGATACAGCAAACCTCGACGTCCCCAACGACATCCACAACTCCCAAGACAAGGCGAACTCGGAGGCTGGGGGTACTGTTCCTTCCGAGTCTGAATCAGAAGGTAACATACCCACATACCCCGATGACTTCTCACTACAGGGGTACGATTCGGAGGGCACTTCCTCCACCGCTCCGTCTATCTCTTCTCATGTAAAGACGGTATTTATGACAGACAGCAACCAAGGTGGTTCCCGTGATCGCCAGTGCATCGACAGTCTCGAAGCCATATTGCATGCTTTGGTCAAGTCTGTAGACGAGATTAAAGCAGCCCTTCCAACTCTGCAAGGAGGGATGCCTGGCCAAACAAGCGCGGGTCCCGCGGTCAATACGGACTCGAATTCCTCGGTACCAAACCCGGGCAACAATCCTCCGGAAACAACGGCCCCCACCACCGTGGACGAAGCACGCGAAGCGAGAAGAGAGGTCCAGGAGCTCTGAGCCATGTTCTACGCTCGAAAAAACTCTCAAGACCTCAGAATACGGCAACCGTACCCTGCTGCATGGAGGGATGTTCCATTCCCACCAAGATATAAGCCGTTTAATATCAATCCTTATGATGGCAAGACCTCAGCAAGTCGGTACATCACTTACTTCGAGGTCACCACCGACCATCTGCCCCATGACGATGCCATTCTCACACGATTATTCATCGGGGCATTGAAAGGAGTCGCCTTCGACTGGTATCGCAATCTGCCGGACAACTGTATCCACTCCTTCGCCGGCTTCAAGCGCATGTTCTTGGAGAGATTCTATAAAGTAGGGCAGGACATTACCATGTCCACCCTCATGGACGTCGTCCAAAGGGAGAAAGAGCTGACAAGGAACTACATCGAGCGGTTCCGCCAAATCGCCATGAAGTTGTCGTCTGGAAATCCGGATTCCTCCTTAATTGAAATTTGCCAAAAAAGACTGCTTCCAACAATCAGTCTCTGGATGGGCGAAAGTCAATTCAGGGATTGGAAGACGTTCATCATCAGTGCCACAAGCGCCGAAGAACGACTGAAGAAGGCTCGCCAACTGGGATTGCACATCTCGGACGGAAAGAACAAGGACAAGCGTCCCAACAACGATAATGGGGGTAGCCCCTCCAACAATCGGGCCAGCAAGGGAAAGCAGGCTATAGTGGCCGATAAAGCATAAAAACATGAGCCAAAGCCAGCAGACAAACAATGGCCACAAATCACGTACTCCTTCGAAGACGGTCACGTCAAGCCTATCTTGGACATGCTCATACAAGGAGACAGAATTCAGCTTCCTACACCAAGACGGGAACCGCGGCCGGCAGAGATGGAGAACCCAAAGTACTGCCATTATCATCGCTACGTCCACCATGCTACACACGACTGCTAGCAGCTAAAACGGTACATCCAAAATCTCATCGATTCGAACGCTCTGGCTATCGATTTCGGAGAGGTAACCGTGGCAGCCAATATAGTATCCGTACAATTTGGCAACTTCCCTCCGACGAAAACTCAAGACGGGGTGGTCCCCATCCCTCTGGCGACAATGGAGATTGCTAATCTTCCACCTCCTCGAGATCAGGCTGCTGGTCTAGTGCCCCTCACCACATCACGAGAGGAGGTCATGTGGATCCATCCAGACTTGGTATCGGAAGTGACTCAGCCCATATCGTCTTCTACCTGCAAAAAAAAGAGTGGAAAAGTCAGATCCTGCCGCACGATCTCGGCAGATAACGAAGAAGCTACAGCCGTCGTCACGCGGTCTGGTGTGCAATCCCAACCTGTGGTTGACAACCCAGCTGAAAATCATCAACCCATTACAACTGATTCTCCGGGACCGGCTCAGCCTTCGACGACCGACAAGCCTAGGCCGAGGGAGACTCGCTTCGACAAATCCCTCCGAAAAGAGGCAGCCCAAGGGCTGGAGAGGCCCTACAACTTCGACATCTTGGCCTAATTGGCCAACACACCAGCCAAGTTGTCATTATACGAGCTCCTGAGACTCTCTAAGGATGTTCGTGCGGCTTTGAGCGATGCACTCCAAAATGCCGATGCATACCTGGCTCAAGTTAACCTCATAGGAGAAAACCCGCCTGCAGACCTCCAAGACAGTGCCTGCACGGGAGCAATGCCCAACATCGTCTTCACTCCGCAGGACATGCTCATCAAAACTAATCTACACGATCGCCTGCTATACTACACTGGATACATCGGTGACATAAAGGTGGATCAGATGCATATTGATCTTGGCTCTTCCATAAGCATCATCCTGAAGGGTCTGCTACATCATCTCCGCATCCCAATGCACCGCCTGACGCCTACAAGCACCGCCATCAGCGGTTTCAATTCGGGCAGGAGCTACCCTATTGGAAAGATTCATCTGAAGTGTCAAGTTGGCGACCTTCCATGCTGCATCGGTGCTTCAAATATGTCGACAAACACGGCTTCGTAAGGACATAATTTGCTGATATCGATCCCTTCAAAGGGGTCGAATCTTACTACTGAGACTCCTGTCTGTACGAAAAATCGAAGAAGCATCTTGATGAAGGAGATGTACAAGCTAGTACCGAGACAACCACATGATCAGAAGAGCCTCTGACGATCCACCTCTAAGCTCACAAACCGGGCAGGTCTGTACCCCTTACCGCCACTCTGCGTAAGGACGCAATCAGCCTCTCAGCACAAGAAGAGTAGATGATAATCTGACTGCTAAGGTCTGACCAGGTGCCAAGACCTACGACGGGGCCACTAACAATCAGACTGCCGAGAGTCGGTCAGCCCCAAACGGAGAAGCTCAATTCCTCCGACAAGCCAGTAACGATACGCCTTCCCAAGAAGGGTCGTCACCCCGATGCAAGGTCTGACACTTCCAGCGAGCCAGCCACTCCTCGCCCCACATCGAGTACCAAGCTTGTGGTCGCTAGTCTGCCAACAACTCCACGCTCAGCTCCATCAACTGAACCGCTGACGATCAAGCTTCCCAGGTCGTCCTCTCAGTCTTCATTCACAAAGGGGGTAGCCGAAGAGGAACAGGAGCTAGCCAAGTATGTGGCTGCCCACACTGATATTTCTTCTGCAGATGATGTAATCCCCTTAGAAAAGATACCTTACTTCATCAATGAAGGGCTATCTTTGAACTACCTCGAGCTTGATATGCTTTGTACAATGTACGCTATAGAACACGGTATAGGAACTCACCTACACACACAGGTGACAAATGTCTACACCACAATCCAGCTTACTCCAGCAGAAAATGCTTACCGAATACTCAAGGGAGGGGACCATCCAATCATCTTCGGCCGGAAGGACGATCCGCATCCCTTCACCATAGAAGAAGTCGACCTAGGATCGGATGCCGGGAGACTACCTCTGTATCTTTATAGCCCCCAATATAAATATCTCATACAGAAATAGGGGTATGATCTGGAAACAATACCGGGTTTGAACTACGGTACTGGACGATAATTACCTTTGAAGCCCCCGGTCCCGGCTGGCAAACCACGGGACTACTATAGCAAGACTCGATGTGGATTAGGGTATGTGACACCCATGACGACCCCTGAAAGTTCAGATAAAGAATGTGACTGGCATACACATTCGACCGGGTCACCAACTTCTGATTCGGATACCAGCATTGAAGACGTATTTAGACAAGTCCTGTCAGTCAACATGGCATTCGCCGACGCTTATGAAGAAGATGAAGACATTCCGAGAATCCTCGAGCTATAGCTGTGGGCCCAACAGCTAGATGAATAATGGAAAAAGCGTTTTGAGCAAAGAGAACCTCCCACTGAGGATGAGGTCATACAAGTTAATTTTGGTGATGAAGCCTCCCCGAAACCAATCTTCATCATCCAGAGTCTGACAGATGAAGAGCGAGAGTCGCTGCTCCAACTCGTCAAAGAATATATCGATGTGTTCGCCTGGAGCTATGAAGATATGCCAGGATTGGACCCCGAGATCGCACTCCACAAACTCAATATTCGTTCAGATGCAAAACATGTCAAGCAACAGCAACGACGGTTTCGCCCTGATGTCATGAATGCTATTGAAGCCGTGGTCACCAAACTGATAGCCAGCGGCTTCATTCGCGAAGAGCAGCATCCAGACTAGGTAGCCAACATCGTACCAGTTCTTAAGAAGAATGGGAAGATCCAAATATGTATTGACTTCCGCAATCGGAATGAGGCATGCCTCAAAGATAAATTCCCCCTCCCTATCACAGACATCATGATCGACAATACCTGCGGCTTTGAACGTATGTCATTCATGGATGGCTTCTCGGGGTACAACCAAATTAAGATGTCTCCTGACGACGGAAAGTCTACATCATTCCGAACACCGATTGGCACGTATTGCTACACAGTCATGCCTTTCGGTTTAAAGAATGCTGGCACCATATATCAAAGAGCCCTGAGTATCATCTTCAGGGACCACTTACGCAAGACGGTGGAGTACTATGTTGATGACATTGCCGTCAAGAGTCACTATAAGGGAGACCATCTGCAGGATCTGAGAACGGTATTCGACCTGATGCGAGCGCATAATTTGAAAATGAACCCTACGAAGTCCTTCCTAGGCGTATCCAGCGAGAAGTTCTTGGGTTTCATCATTACCGCCCAGGGTAACCATGTAGACCCTGAGAAGACAAAGGCAATCATGGAGATGGGTCCTCCAAGAAATCTTCGCGAACTCAGAGGCCTTCAAGGGAGGCTAGCGTACATCAGGAGGTTCATTTCTAACCTCTCCGGGCGATGTCAGCCATTCACCCACCTCATGAAGAAAGGCGTCTCGTTCGTATGGGATGACGAATGCCAGCAGGCCTTCGACAGCATCAAAGAATATCTGCCGAACCCTCCAGTCCTGGTGGCCCCGGTTGCCGAAAAACTATTCCTGCTCTACGTACGAGCGATGGAGCACTCCATCGGAGCTCTGCTAGCACAAAATAACGATGCAGGCCATGAACAAGCCATATATTACCTCAGCCAAATGATGATTGGACCAGAGCACCGATACACCACTGTGGAGAAGGAATGTCTTGCCCTAGTGTTCGCCATCCAAAAAACACGACACTATGTCATCGGACAAACGATACATGTGATCTCACGAGTCAACCCCCTCAGGGTCCTCATGACTAATCCAGGGGCACTCAGCTCCCGCCTCGCTACATGGGCAATATTGATGTCCCCTTATCATATGATCTTCGTCCCACAAAAGGCTGTTAAAGGTCAAGCCCTGGCAGACTTTTTTGCAGCCCACCTGGGCTCGGAGTCCTCCAGAATATATGAAGAAATCCCAGATGAGGTCGCCGACTCGCATGCTACCTCTTACGATGATATATGGCGAATGTTCTTCAACGGTGCTTCGAGAACTGGACCTAAGGGCAACATCGTCGTCAAAGTTGGGGTGGTACTGCTTTTCCCTACCGGATTGGTGATCAACCGCGCTTACTCCCTCACGGAACCCTGTTCTAACAATGTGGCCACGTACAACGCTCTGGTCATTGGCCTCTAACTTGCAAGGGAGCTGGGGGTAGAATATCTTGAAGCATATGGCGATTCTCAGTTAATCGTCAATCAAATCCGGGGCTCATACGAAGTTCGCCACGAAGACATGATTCCCTATCACCAAATAGCAATCGACATCTTCTCGTCGTTCGAGGGTTCTTCATCGAACACGTCCCCAGACTCCAAAATATCGAAGCCGGTGCCTTAGCAGGTCTGGCCGCTTCCCTAGCAGTGCCAAATCATACTCATCAATCGGTAGACGTAGTAGGCCAAGAACTGGTTTGCCCCAAGAACAACGTTCAATTCGTGGCGAGTTATTCCGCTCAGACGATTGATGATGTCCCAGATTGGAGACAACCATTCATTGACTTCGTCATCTACGACATCCTTCCCGAGAACCCGAAGGTAGCCACCTCCATCAGACGGCGTTCTCTCAGATTCTTCTGCGATACAGAGACGAAAATGCTGTATCGCCGATCCTATGATGGAGTATTGCTTCGGTGTCTGTCGAACGCAGAAGCCAAAGAAGCCGTACGAGAAGCTCATGACGGAGTCTGTGGGGCCCATCAGCCTGGTCCTAAATTGCAAGACCATCTTCGCCGGATGGGCTACTACTGGCCCACGATGGTAGTAGATACGATAGACTATGCTAGAAGGTGCAAAGCCTGCCAAGTCTACGTAGACTTCATCCACCAACCATCCGAATTTCTACATCCTACCGTAGCATCCTGGCCATTCGAAGCATGGGGGATGGACATCATCGGTCCGATTACTCCACCTTCCTTCCGTGGAAATCGCTTCATACTTGCGATCACGGATTATTTCTCCAAATGGGCAGAAGCTGTCCCGCTTGCAGAAGTGAAGGCTTCAAACGTGATCGACTTTCTCAAGCATCATGTCATCTATCGCTTTGGACTGCCCTGGAGGATCATCCACGATAATGGTTCACAGTTTGCAAGCCACACTTTTTATCGGTTCTGCGACAAACATCGTATCCAGAATATTGCTTCGACACCATACAACCCAGTAGCAAACGGGTTGGCAGAGGCATTCAACAAAACAATCATCAAACTCCTCAAGAAGTTTGTCTCTTCCAACAAACGTGACTGGAACGAGAAGCTCGGTGAATGTTTATGGACATACCGCACTACAGTCCGAACAGCTACTGGGAACACACCATTCTCCCTGGTATACGGGAGTGAGGCAGATCTCCCATTAGAGACTCAAATACCCTCGCTCCGCGTCGCCCTCACTTATCAATTGACGACAGATGACAACTACCGACGCCGACTACAAGAGTTGGAGGCCTTAGATGAAAAGTGCCTCCTGGCTCAGCAAAGGATCGAACTATACCAAGCACGCATCTCTGGAGCCTTCAACAAGAAGGTCAAAATCAGGACATTCCAAGTGGGCGATCTTGTTCTGGCAGTCCGGAGGCCGATGGTCATGACACACAAGACCGTCGGCATGTTCCAGCCAAAATGGGAAGGTCCATTTATCATCGAGGTCGTATTCTCCAACGGTGCTTACCACCTCGCCAAACAAAATGGAGACTTGCTCATGTTGCCCGTCAATGACAAGCTCCTGAAGAAATACTATGTCTAGACGACAATTTTCCAGATTTTCGAGAAACGTACCCATTGGTACCGCTGAACTCACCCTCATAATTTTTCATATTTTCGAGTCACGTACCGGCTGGTACCGCTGAACTCACCCTCATAATTCTCCAAATTTTCGAGTCACATACCTGCTGGTACCGCTGAACTCACCCTCACCATTTTCCAGATTTTCGAGTCACGTACCAGCTGGTACCACTGAACTCGCCCTCACAATTTTCCAGATCATTGAGTCACGTACCCGCTGAACTTACACTCACCATTCTCCAGATTCCCGAGTCATGCACTCTATCGTGCCGCTGAACTCACATTCACAACATTCTAAATTATCGAGTCATGTACCCGCTGGTGCCTCTGAACTCACATTTCGGTCACTCTTTCAGATAGTAAGTCATGTATGATCATACCTCTAAACTTTCTTCCTGGAAGAGATCCCCCCTCATGATCCACTACCCGCACTCCTGGTGCACAAAAAGGGTAACAGATCTACAAAATTCCTATACAACCATGTCGATGTTACCTCTGAGTTGTTCCACTTCCACCAAAAACAAACCGGCCCCTCGCATAAAACTTCCATGTCCTCCTACCTCTGAGTCGTTCTATGTATCCTTCATTGAGCCCACTCCTGCCATGTCCTCATTACCTCTAATTGGGAAGGCTCCGTCGAAGAAATCTTCATGCTTGCCATGTCCTCATTACCTCTGAGTAAGTATGATGATACCCTTTCGACTTATTATCCGTACCTACAACCGGAGTACGCCAAGGATAATAGGTCCACAAATATTTCCCGCTGAGTCTACTCCTGCCATGTCCTCGTTACCTCCGAGTAGGAAGACTCCACGATAAAACCTCCGTACATGCCATGTCCTCATTACCTCTGAGTAAGTATGTTGGTTCCCTTTCATCCTATTATCTGTATCCTGAGCCAGGGTACGCCAAGGATAATAGGCCCATAAATGTCCTCTGTTGACCACAAATATCCTCCGTTGAGTCCACTCCGGCCATGTCCTCAGTACGTATGACTAGGAAAATTCCACGGTAAAAAAAACCCTCATGCTTGCCATGTCCTCATTACCTCTGAGTAAGTATGTTGGTTCCCTTTCATCCGATTATCTGTATCCTGAGCCATGATACGCCAAGGATAATAGGCCCACAAATGTCCTCTATTGACCACAAATATCCTCGGTTGAATTCACTCCTGCCATATCCTCACTACCTCTGAGCAGGAAGATCCTACGGTAAAGAAATCCCCATACTTGCCATGTCCTCACTACCTCTGAGTAAGTATGATGGTCCTCCCTCGACTTATTGTCTGTACCGACGATCTGAGTACGTCCAAAGATAATAGGCCCATAAACGTCTTCCGATGACCACAAATGTCCTCAGTCGACCACAGATGCTGTACTAAGTCTCCAGTACATGCCCATCCCTTCCCTATTATGCCTGGGAGCCCAGTTGCTCCCTGGCATTCTCTCGAATACCAAAAACTTCTATAGCTGTCTTATCGCGAAGTTGTTCTAGGTATTCCTCACCAAAACTTGTTACTCGTACCTAAAACCAAGGTACGCCCAGGATAACAGGTCCACAAATAATCCCCCAGCAGGTCCAATTCCACAAACGCTACCAGTACAAGAAAGAAAAGATGAGTCGAAACATGCTCATTTATTCAAAATTCAAAGTGCTACATCATTTGGGATCACATCCCTTACAAAATGGAAAAAATAGCAAAAGAAAACAGAAAACTGATCACTGCTCTGGGGCACATAATGTCGTGAGACGGTCCGTCAGCAAGGCAACCGACCGCTCGAACCTCTGTTTAGCTCGACGCTCCGCCTCTTGGTTCAGCACCGCCGCGTCCTCTAGATGAGCCTGAGCTTGCAAGTTGTCCTCGAATTTCTTGAAAGCCCGCTCCAGGTTAACAGAAGATCGGGAAACCTTCTCGGCCTCCTCAACGATTAACTCCTGTTCCGCTTGAGCAGCCTTCAACTCCGACTCTAGGAAGGCCAGTTCCCTCTGAAGTGCGAGAATCCGCTCCTTCGTGTCAGCTATTCCACGAGAAGCAGTTTCTTCCCGAGCCCTACAAGCTTAACTTCGACGACCCAGCCTGTCATACGAAGCGGAAAGCTCGTCAAGGTCCCCATTCACAACTGGCCCGACAGTGTCTCGAGCGAGCTTTATCCTATCCCGAGCGGCAATAAGGAAGCCCCGCTCCCTTTCAATCGCAGCAGGCAAGTCAGCCTGCCGTAACACCAGCAATCGGGTCACGAGCTGATCTGCCTCTGCCAACTTGGGCTCCAGGAGCGCAGCCAACCCCACCCCGCTAGGAAGAGTCTTCAAATTTTCAATTTGACTCCGAGCGCACCGTAGGGACAGAGAAAAAGGGGTCCCCCATTCTACGACAGCATCTACGCCCCTCTTTAAATGGCGATAGAAGCTGTCGACCACATCCTGAGACACCTCGTCCAGAGCCTCCGTAGAAGCCGACGTCAACGGGAGTGTATTTGGCAACACTGAAGAAGACGTAACAGAATCTGCCGCTCCTGCCACAAGGGAAACAAACTCTGTGCGGAAGGACGCATGAACAGCGGTCAACTCCTCTTCAGCAGCCCGTAGAACTTGAATGCTCGGCAGGGCCGAGAAGTCAATCTCCGAAGCCGTATAAGCAGCAGAGGATGAGGAAAAGACCATCCCTCCCGGAACAAGCTCCACTCCTATCTGTCCGAAGCTGGCGGGAGGCCCCTCGACATGAGTCAGTGAAGGAAAGAAAACGCTCCTTTCCCCCAGATCACAGCAGGCCGAGCCTTCCCCAAGAACATCCGCTGTGGGAAGTAAAAGGTCAGGACCTGTAGGGCCAAGACAACCATGAATCGATTTGACCTGGAGGATATGTTGATAGAGCAAATAAGCCCCCTCACTAGTCAATATTTGGCTTATCATACCAGCAAAAGGGTGTGGAGGCTGAGGTTCGCCTACAGCCACCGCAACCTCTTCACCAGCAGCCTCCGAGTCAAATATAATAGGCTCCACCGCCCCAGCACCCTCGACAGGGGCTGCGACGAGATCGACGGTGCCTTGCTGAAATTCAGCAATCTCGGAGACGGGCCCGAGGAAACCATCGTCACCACAGGGCGGGGCCTCAGCAACCTTGGAGTCCTCAACCGCCGCTGAGAGAGCCCCCGCAGAAAGGACCGCGGCACACACGCCGCTAATCAGAGCAGCAAGGGCCGGATCAACTCCAGGGGCAGCAAACGGTTCATGAGAGCATGGTTCGTCAGACACCTACAAAGAAAAAATGATTAGGTCATATCTCCAAGTAAAAGAAAACCACAACAAGGATATAGCTCCAACATAGTCTTACCTCCGGAACATCGTCAGCATTTTCACCCCTCTCGGTAATAAGCAACCTACGAGACCTAACGGCGGCACTTTTCACAGAAAAGGTCATTCTGCCGTCAGAAGACTCACGTCTGACTCGTTTACGTGAGGTACCAGACACAGCGGGAGGCTGTCCTTCCCTCACTACTTTCTCTTGTGTAGCAAGCGACGGATCCTTCGCCAGTTCATCTGGTGTGGAAAGCGGTTGATCCGCTACTTCTCTGCCCCTAGAAGAAAGAGAGTCTTCGCTATCATGATCGTCATCCTCCTCAGCCGCCTCGGAAGATTCTGATTCAGGAAGGGGAGTCTGGAGTGCTAGTTGCTTTCTAGCCTTAGCCCCCTTGGGCTTTTCCTCTAAATCGGTACCCACGATGAAACTGGTACTCGGATCAAAATTGACATGAGGCTTGTTCGCCCTAACATGATACAAGGCAGCCACGTACAAAATTTTCCTCGACGCCTTAATATCAGGGACTGAGAAGCTGGCCCGAGTATGATAAGCGTCATAATAATTCCACGCCCTGGCACCATCAAGAACGCTACCTTCAAAGCCCAAGCAAGGGCTGGGACAGTCGAGGAATAACTGACTATAGCCAAATTGTGAAAAAACCTACTAGGCAGGTAGGGTTCCAAGTACACATTATCGCGGTTGCGATAAACCAGATGTGCGAGGCGAATGTTGCGCAACCAGGTGAGCATCTTCGGAGACAGAAAGTGAGGAGGTCCGGTACCATTAAGGTGTACATCCCTCACTTCTTCATCGAAAAAATGAGGAACAGACACGAAAAAGCCACACCCATCCACCCTCGCCAGCGCCCTACGACAAGCTGGCATAGTACTGTATTCCCAAGGCTGGTGATGGCATTGGAAAAGGAAAGCGTCTTCATCTGTAGCATCTTCCGCTGTTCCAGGTCCCATCAAAGACTTGTAGTGCATCAACAACCACCCCATCAAATAGTGGTAAGGTAGCTCTATGCGCTCAATGTCTAGCATCTTCTTACGGGCAATGACCTTGGACGAGAATGCTCGAAGACCATGATGTATGCTACACACCATAGCCGGAAGAAGAGCCAGTCTAACTCCAAATACCAGCTTAACGGCAGGGAGAATGAAATGGCGGCTGATCCTCTCGATAGAACCTGCCCCCCCGAGACTACGCAGTTCCGTAGCCATATCATCAAAAATCCAGCCAAGAGCACTTTCTCAGACATCTGCCTGGTACCGTAGTAAAAATATCTAAGAGAGTTAGTTTGACTCCCGAATATGTCGCTATTGGACCACGACTTCTTGACGCTCAACATCAGGTCCTTTATCTCTCCCTAGGTTTGAGGGGTTCGAGGAGTAACCTCGCCAGAAGGGCCAACTTTAAAAAGGTAATTGACCCAGGAAGTGGTGTGGGGAGCGTTCCCTTCTGAGCTATCCTCCTTTTTTATAGCCATCTGGTGACAAGAACTATGATGGCATAGCAACTCCTGGTAGACCGCAACAAAACCTGGGAGTCGTCAGTTCAGGTCCTCGAAC
The DNA here is from genome assembly GCA_029216955.1 of Iris pallida. NCBI lineage: Eukaryota > Viridiplantae > Streptophyta > Magnoliopsida > Asparagales > Iridaceae > Iris > Iris pallida. The sequence goes on along the minus strand of JANAVB010024597.1, from coordinate 12,306,159 downwards.
TCCTCGTTCGACGGGGTGTACACCTCGAAAGGCTCGTCCCCCCACAGAAGCTTGGAGACAATATACATCTCATGGAGAGCAAGCCCCAACTCCCCTCCGGGTGTGAAGAACGACCCCGTTCGCCGGTTATACATCTCCAGGAGCGCCACGAACAATGGCTTATTGATAGGAAGCCCGTGATAGGTGCCCCGGATGGCATGATAGAGTCCCACCCCCTGCAGGAATGTCCCATAGGACTGCAGAACCCATGTGGTCAAGTGGGCCCACATAGAAGTGGGGTTTATCCAGTTCAGCAATGCCAGTCTGCCAACGGGATAAGATTTTTTGCGAACAAGTCGATTCAAGAATGTATCAGCTTGAGTGATTGTGAAGTTGGGACCGTATACGTTCATGAAATTACCTGGGGCCAGTCCCATCATTTACCGGCGGACGGAATCCTTACCCGCGTACGCTGACCCAATGTTCGGGTTAAAATGGATGTCGTCCATCAACATCCCTGCTTGGGTAGGAGTTAAGGTACCCACCATCGTCATGTCTAACAATACCATAGTGAACCACGACAGAGGATAATGACGCTCTATGAGAGAAATATGGATCGCCATCCCATCCAAAGTAAAATCCCAGTTCTCAGAGATCTCTAATACTCGGGAATTCTATATGATTAAAGCATCCCCGAAGAGGAATGAGGGCTTCAGGTATGATCCATCCAACTTCCCAGAATTCATCATGGCACGGACATAATGGAGGGTCTGATTCTCAATGGCGTTCAACCTCCCCGAAGGCTCATTAGCAGGAAATTGATTCAGCACGTACTTAACTAAGTCATCAAGACGCACGCCTATGGCAAACTGATTCGAGCCCACTAGGAGTTCCCCTGCAGGATTTACTGGCAGATTCACTGAAGAGAGACGAAAGAAATAAGATTAGAAGATGATCAAAAACAAGAAGCATTTGAAAGATCAGTTAAGTCTATGCAGCTCGGGTCGTCACAGCCTCATACGGTTCAGAACCAGTTGAGTCCATGCGGTTCTGTTCATCATAGCCTTATGCGGCTCCGAGTCAGACGAGTCCATACAAATCAAGTCAGATGAGCTTATGAAGCTTCTGCGGTTTGGGTTCAGAGGGGCCTATGCAGTTCAAGGTTCACATGGACTCAACAGACAAACATAGGTGCTGATGCGGCTCGGATTCAGGTGAGACTATGCGGTTCAAAGTCCATGCGGACTCATACGGCCCTGAACAGACAGACTCATACGGCTACAAGCAGATGAGCTTATGCGGTTCAAAAGTGAACTACGCTCATGCGGCCCAAACCGAAAATATATATGCGGTTCAGATCGAGTATGACAAGCCCATGCGGCCCCCTGGGCGAAGTGCTTATGCGGTCATATCGACGAACCTTGTACATGCGGTTTGTGCATAAATTATGCAGCAGAGCCATGGCAGTTAGGGTTCTAAGGCAACGCCCTTACCAGCAATAGGTGGATAAACGTCGGGATGAACAGAGTGAACAGTGGCCGGCGAAGGAGTGGCCACGTTCATCGCCACAGTCGCCGCAGAAGCGATCGCCTTGCCCTTCGTATCCTTCGACGCAGCAACCTTCTTGGGAGCCATAGGTGCTTGGGAGAGAAAGGAGTTAGAACAGCGAAAGATCGAAGAGAGCAAAGAAGATTTCCCAGAACGAGAGTGTTCCTATTTATAGACAAAGAAGGAACGCCTCGATCCGCAAGCAACATGATGACCGACTCTTCGATCATTGAGGCAAAACGGCTGAATAATAGCCTGACTCTTGGGATCTTGGCCCAAAAAAGCGGCTCTTAAAATTTGACAGCAAATCAAGAGCATTAAATGCAGAAGATTCATAGAAGATTTGCACACGTGGCAGGAAGACGTGGCATGAAGCTCATGCGGCCAAAACAACCCATACGGCTCAAAAAGTTATGCGGTGTTGGTAATCATGCGGCTGGACAAATCCATGCGGCTAGGAAAGAATATATCCATGCGGCTCTGGCATAATCATGCTTCTTATTCAAAGTATTTCAATTTTGTAAATTGAAAACTTTGAAGGGGGTCTTGTAGAATCATGAAAAAGAAGAAAAAAATGATCCATGCGGCCAAGGAGCCTCATGCGGCTCAGGAGTCCCATGCGGCTCAAACACATAGACAGTTCGAGTGGACTCCATGCGGCCCGTAGAAGGAAGCCACGTGTCTTTTCAGAACAGCTGTACCCAGCGTCATTCAAAACACAATTAATGCTCTGACGGCTGACAGCTGACAGCTGACGGCCCCGACGTAAAGTAGTCATGATGACTGAAACAAGAGCACTATCTTCCTAGGGAACTGAAGAAAATCTTCGCAGCTTCGAGGCAAGTTTATGCGGCCAGACTAAACGAGTTCATGCGGCCATGAAGAAACCCAAGCGGCTCGGTCACGAAGACTCTCATGCGGCTAGACCATGAAGACCCCCATGCGGCTCGGTCATGAACATATTCATGCGGCTCGGTCATGACAACCTTCATGCGGTTCGAGTATAGAGACTATTCATGCGGCCCGGTCATAAAATCTTTCATACGGCTCGGTCATGTCGACCTTCATGCGGCCCAAATATGAACACCCATCATGCGGCTCAACAATGATGACAGGGCACGTGTCCTAAAGATAATCAAATTTTGGGTCAGATACCAATAATTTGGGACACGTGGAAAGAGAATGAATTAAATTGATTCATTTAGATTTGTGGACATCAGCAAATCATCATGATGGGGATTTATTGTAATCAACATTAATTACTGACATAATTTGGCATAATCCTCATTAATGGCCCAGATCCTTCACGCTTAAGATTAATGGCCTAGATTGACCAATCCACAGGCCGCCGCTATCTCCAAGAAGCAATCATTTGCAACCCTAATGATCACACCCCATTCCTATAAATAGCAGGATGCCATTCCCTTGCGAAAGAGATACGCACACACAGAAAGGAGGCTCCCCCAATAATCAGAGAGAAAATACACAGAGATCAATCCAGAGAGAGAGAGAAGCCAGAAGAGCAATACGAGGAGAGCAAGAAGAGCATTTTTTCGTCAACGCCAAGCATCTCGTCACAGGAGCCAAGGATACATCTGATCGTCCAAGGAGTAAGGCAGAGCTGCCGTCGCTTTCCTGAGCCTCTACCGTCACCCTCCAGAATCAAAAATAAACAATTGTACTTAGATTGCTGTACCTAGGTTTTCGTCCCTAGGCTTTCTTTGTACAAGCGAGTTTGTAATGTGAAGTAAAAGTCCAGTCCTCCCATAATAAATATCCGTCGCTACGTAGTCGACAATTTGTCTTGCCACTTCTTCCAATATTTTTTGCAAATTAGTCGACTGTATAGCGACAGTTTCCATCCGTCGCTATATCTCTGACGCCCTAGCGACGGCCTCGCGACGGACTATCGTCTTTTTCTCATCCTTAAAATAAAATTAAAACCATATCGGTTTATCGTCGGTATTCCGTCGGTGATATGTTGCAAATCTGTCGCTAATTACGACGGAAAGCATCCATCGCAAAGCAGTCGTCGCTAATTAACTGTATTTTGGTAGTGATAGAGTTGTTTTGTCCATGCCATGATCTCCTGACTTGTTTGACTTGGACTTGACCTTAGTCTGCTTTTTGGTTCTTGATTGACTTGACTCAGTCATGATCGTTTGATTTGACCCTAACTTGTTGTTAGACGTGACTATATATGACCACCTCGTTCGTAAGCTCCCATCGAGTGCAGATGAGCCTTATTATGTTAGAGATTCTCCATCGACTACTGACTATAGGACTGTGAGCTCCCATCGGGCTGCGGTTACCCCGAGTTACTATTAGTCACGCTTGATAGCACTATCTTTGACGGTAGGCCATTTATACTTATTCTTTAGTCTCATATTGTTCCTTGTACCATTTCCTATTTTTTCGTATGTTATTTATTATACAGTAGGCATGTATATTATGTATCTTGCTAGTCCCCTGAGGACCTGGTGATCTCTCCGAGCTTAGACTGAGAGGAGGTTCACGGTTCTGGAGTCGAGGCGGGTGATTTACCTTCGCAGGACGACGAGATAGTGGTCGAGGACTTATCTTGATACATGTCTTTTTATTTTAGACTAAATATATTATTTTTTTTCTTTTCATCCGTGGATATGTAGTTGATACTTTGTTTCTTTTTTATTGTGGTTTCGGGATGTATTACCCGCACAATTATTATTTCTATTTTATGTTGGACAAATCTTTCTCATTAGTATCATTTTATTAGACTTGATATCTCGTGTCTTATTTTCTGTGTGGATGAGATTAGCTGTGACCTATGACTTGTATTGTATTGCTGTGTTGTTATCATGATTTACACCTTAAGTATTTCGCAAATGGGCTTATTTTGAGATTTGGCCATTGGTGAAGTGTTGCTGGCATGTACCATATCCTGGTCCTATACGTATTTTAGGACTGGGGCATTACAATCACCTATAATAAGCATCTCTGGATGATCTAGCAAGAACTTCAATGACTCGAACCTATGAGTCAGATCTTCCATCGGGCTTTTATCAGTTCTGGCTTTTGCATCTTCATCATCACTGTCGTTGGATCTGTCACTATTGAGCTCATCAACAGTAACGTTAATAGATTCTTCAATAATCATAGATCTTTCATTGGAAATTCTATATCCCTTACTCTTAGAAGCATATCCGAGAAATATCCCTTCAGCTGCTTTAGAGTGGAACTTTTCCAAATTGTCCTTGGTGTTCAGGATAAAACATGAACATCCAAAAACTTTAAAATATGAAATATTTGGAATTCTTCCAAACCAAAGACTATAAGTTATTTTCTTCGAGATAGTTGGAATTAACACCCTATTTAAAACATGACAGGCTGTACCAACAGCTTCTGCCCAAAAATATTTAGAAAGATTATACTGATTTAGCATGACTCTAGCCATCTCGCTTAGAGTATGGTTCTTCCGCTCTACAACACCATTCTTTTGAGGAATTTTATGACCAAAAAACTTGTGGTAATATCCACTATCATCACAAAACTTTTCAAAATCAGTATTTTTGAATTTTCCACCATGATCACTTCGGATACGAGTAATGATGAAGCTTTTTTCGTTTTGTACCTTTTTACAGAATATCTGAAATTCAAAAATTGTATCACTTTTGTTTGATAAAAAGTAAACACAAGTAAAGCGAGAGAAATTATCAACAATAACAAAGGCGTAGAGCTTACCGCCAAGACTAGCGACTCTACTAGGACCAAATAAATACATGTGTATCAATTGCAAAGGTCTAGAAGTACTTAAAGCGTTGATGGATTTAAATATAGACCTATGTGCTTTGTTCTTTTCACAGTCTGCACATACTATAGCTCTCTTGAATGATATCTCAGGGAGTCCTTTTACTAACTTTTTAGTGCTTACTCATGAGATAGTGACCATATTAGCATGTCCTAGCCTCATATGCCATAGCCAACCTTCATCTAAGTTTTCTATTATGCATCTTCCTGCATTATTAGTATTCACTAAAAAGAAAACATAAATATTGTCTTCTCTAATCCCTTCATACCCGGGATTACCAGATGACATATCATATATTATACATTTATTTTTTGACAAAATTGATGCCATAACCATTATCTGCCAAGTGACTTATGCTCAGTAGGTTATGTTTCAATTCTGTAACTTGACAAACATCCTTTATTACAGGATAAGGAGATATACCAATAGGCCATTTTCAATGATATCACCTCTCAGGTTGTTTCCAAAGGAGACGTATCCTTCTTTTTTCATCGATAGCGTAGCGAACAAAGATGCATCATAAGTCAGGTGCCGCAAACATCCACTGTCGAGGATCTAATTGCTTTTAGCATTAGAGGGTTGAGGGTCCACCTACAAAACAAGTATATGAATCCTTTGGTACCCATTTATTGAAGGGTCCATGTTGATTAGTCTTAGGTCTCCAAATCAGTATGTGATTGTCAACAAGCAGTCTAGCTAGACAATACGGTGATATGAGCCCATGAGTACCACAGTACTTGTCATGATCCACACCCGCTTTCTGGGAATCGAATGCGTGTCCAAGCCAGCCTACGCCGCAGTGTCGACGGTAGAACGTTGTATAGCCACAATGCTCAAAATCACAAATAGTGATCATTCACAAAATTAATTTAATTTACAATATTCACAAGTTTTATATTTGTAATAAAATATAAACTCTTACAAACATTTAAAATGATTACAACTCATCTATCTAGCCAATCTTAAGGTTTTCATCTGCAAGTACACCCATAACTCCCAATGCTAAGTGAAGCCACAACTAACCTGAAAAATGTTGGTTTCCAGTCAGGAATGGAACGAGTACAATTCACTGAATGCAGTTTCAATAAATAAAAATGACTATAAAAAGAGGCTAGACATTAATTATATGTTTTGAAAATAAACAGAAAAAGATGCAAAAAAGAAGAAAAATTAATAGCAAATAAATAAATTAAAATACCTTTCCAACTTTTATAAGTACCATTGATATGTGATCAGTCTGGGACACTACACCGCGAGGTCTACTTGCATGAAAATAAACAATTTCTACGAGGTCTATATTGCTTGGGCTCGGTTCGAGTCTAGTTCGAACAAGCAGGGTACAACCGGTCTTGTGTAAGTCAATAAATTAATTAATAAATAATTAAAACATCTATAGAGGTTAAGTCGCAACTTGGCATGATTTTCCTAGTTAGGACACACTTATGGCTCGGCCTTTCCCTATAATGGCTAAAGACTAGTCAAAACACGCTACTGCATTATCCGTGCCATGATTCCTAGCCGTCTTGTACTTCAAAACTCTACCATGGTGTATATAGAAGCATGGAAAAGAACAAGAAAAGCCCATACGGCTCAGACAAAAGGAGCCTCATGTGGCTCAGAAATCCATTAGAAACTCATGCGGTTCAAAGTCCTTTAGAGCCTCATGCGGCTTGGATAGCTTCATGCGGCTCAGAAAAGAGCCACGTGGCCCTAAGCAGTTCTCCTCTACAGCTGGCCATAAAACAACTGCCACATTAAATGCCCTGACGATAGCTCTGACAGAAAGGCGAAGTGACTACTAGGACATAAAGCTGAAATGATAGCTCTGACATGATGGCGTGTTCCTAGAAAAATGAAGAAAATCTTTTTACAGCTTGCACGATCCACCGACCCTGAAGTCCCTATGCGGCTACCACGCTCATGCGGCTGCCTCCCCTATGCGGCTGCCCCTCTCACGCGACTGCCATCCTCATGCGGCTGCCTTCTTCATGCGGCTGCCACTCCTATGCGGCTGCCACTACTATGCGGCTGCCACCTTCATGCGGCTACCATCTTCATGCGGCCACCTCCTTCATGCGGCTGCCATCTTCATACGGTTGCCCACCCTTATGTGGCCACCACCTTCATGCAGCTGCTACCTTCATACGACTAGGATTGTGGAGGGGCCACCCGTATGCGGCTCACTTAGAGACCGCACTCATGCGGCTCTGCCAGACGAGGCACGTGGCGGTCCTCACAATGGTTGACACACGTGGTGGTCTTATCCCCCTAGTAGTTATGGCTGCTAGCAAATCATAACAAATCCAGATTTGCTACAATCATCATAATTACCTGGATCAAATCAGATCAGACAAATCGAACACGTGGTGGGAGATCCGAGCTTGGCATAACAAATCATGAAGATTCTTGGTAATCAACATTAATTCCCCATAGGGATTTGGTGCAATCCACTTTAATTGCCTAGATTTATTATATTCAGGATTAACGGCCCAGATCGATTAATCCCTAAGGCACCGACTTTTCGAGAGGGGCAATCATTGCAAACCCTAATGATGATCCCACTCCTATAAATAGCAAGGTGCCATTCCCTTGCTAAGAGGGACATTTTTTTATTAAAATACACACGGAGAAGAAAGAGGAAAGCAGAGAGCAAAGTGCCATTCCTTTGCAAAACAGAGAGCACTCCAGAGATCCAGCAACAAAGAGCACATAGGAGTCTTCCCACACGTCCGAGAGCATTTCTTTACCAGAGCCAAGGCTACGTTCGATCGTCCAAGGATTAAGGCAGAGCTGTCGTCGCTTTCCCGAGCCTCTACCGTCATCCCCCAGAATCTAAAATAAACAATCATACTTAGACTGCTGTACCTAGGTTTTCGTCCCTAGGCTTTCTTTGTACGAGCAAGTTTGTATTGTGAGTCAAAGTTCAGTCCTCCTATATAATTGTTCTGTACTTTTACAATCAATGGCAAACACGATGGCGACTCTGCTGGGGACAAACTTCTCCACGGCTGAGGAGTTGGTGACGCAATCGGACGCAGCCAAACTTGGCTCCCCTCAACAGATGCTGGTCGCCCGGTTCGACCAACAGGCATTTGAAGAAATGCTCTCCTATGTGAGCGCTGGCCCAATCCAGAAGCGAGCCCGCACAAAGAAAGCCCACAAGGAATGGAGGCCCAAATCATTTACTCATCCTCAAGCTCTCGAAGAGATACTCTCTGTTGCTCAAGACAGCGAGAAAGAGTCTCCTGCGGCCCCACTCCAGACCATAGAGGACTCTGTTGTCCCCAAGTCCGGCAGAAAAAATACTATGATGCTGGACTTGCAGGGACAAAGAGGAACTCTATGCGGTCCAAGCCGCATAAGGGCGCCAGCCGCATGGAGAAGGCTCATGCGGCCATATCTGTCAAGCGCATGAAGAAGGCTCATGAGGCCACAACCGCCAGCCGCATAGAGAAGGCTCATGCGGCCACAAAGTCAGCCGTATACAGAAAGCCCATGCGGCCAAAACTGCGAGCCGTATGCAGGCAGCCTGTACGTGTTTTACTTAACAAAATGCCTGGAAATTGGATTTTGAAAATAAAACGAAAAAAAAGTACAAGAAGTACAAATTTGATTCTGGAAAGTATTGCTATGGAAGTCTGATCTGTAAATGATCACTTTGTTCCTTGGACCATACGATGATGATGAAGATCACTGCTAGAAGATGAACAGTTGGAAGAACTAAGTCACCAGAAAGGTATCGACGCACTTGGGTACTGATGGCGAGGCCGAATGCTTTCCTGCTTTGCTTCACTCTGTTCTGGAAAAAGATTGAAGAAAAATGCTCTGAAAAATCAAAGTCTCTGGGCTCTGATCTCTATGTATTCTCTCCTCTCTCTATGTCTGTGTTATATGAGAAAAATTAGTCTATTTATAGACTTGGCTTCTTGTACGTAAAAACTCAGCCAAAGTTCCGTCTTTACGCTAATAACTGCCACCCATGATCGAAGTCACCCTCTGCATACGTTGACATGTGTCCCATCATTTTAATAATAATAGTTGCACGTACACACGTTCTTTGAGATGTGTGGCATGAAAGCCATGTAGGCAAACTACGTTCCAAAATTGGTGAAGAAGAATAGGGCGTAAAAACAACCCAAAATACTCTGAGCGTAAAGTAGTAGACTAGGCATAAAATAGCCCTGACATGGACTTCCATCGTAAAGTGGTTGTTAAACAACCTTGAGCGTAAAAGTAGCCCAAATAAACTTTATGCACACGTCAACATTTGAGCGTAAAAACTCATACAGTCTCCATGCGTAAAAGAAGCCATACTGTGAGCATAAAATAGCTCAGTCCACATACTAAACGACAACATTGGTCTTTGTGTAAAACAAATCCCTTCGAATTCTGTGATATATGCCATCATTAAATCTTCATGTCAAACTTTGTATTAAATGCAAGACTCGACAGCTTTGTCCAGCGTAAAATGGTTAGCCTGTCTTATGCGTAAAACTATTGGCTTGACCCTGGCGTAAAACCATTGGCCTGTAACAATAGATCATGTTGAGTGGAATGCTTCTATCTCTTTGACTCATTCCATGAAGCACTTTTTACGCTCCTACAAGACCCCCTTCAAAGTTTTCAAATATCTTCAAAATTTGAAACACTTTGAACAGAAGCGTAAAAGTCGAGATTTGACCAGTCAGCGTAAAATTCGAAAAATGGTGCCGGTCAATACTTAACCGTCATAATGAATTTTCACTCGAAACTTTCGAATGCTTCTTCATTTTCCCGAGTTTGCATTAATAATGATCAGTTTCCCATAAGGAATATGAAGAGTTGATTTGGTTATATATATAAGAAGAAATTCTTCATTCTTGCTTTTCATCCTTATACTATCATGGCACCAAAGAAAGAGATTAACAAGGAAGAGGCTCCAAGCTCCATGGTTGATATAGAGACAGAGGTTGAGCGGGCACACAACTTTATAGAGTGCTTTGGACTGACTCCAGCAGTCTTCGGACGTATAAATGGTGGTCCCCCAACTGCGTACGAAGGATCAGGTGATGTAGAAGCATTTCTTAATCTGATGCGTCGTTCCGGGTTCCGCAACATGCACGAGTTAGGTGCCTCCCTTCCTCAGCCCAACGAAGGTGAGAAAAAAATAATATTTTATGTAGAAGTGTCGTCTATGTGTTATGACTCTTCAACTTATCTGTAGGGCCTACTCCCCTTTTTATAAATAAAATCTTTAATATTGATCTCATCTGTTGGTATATAGAATTGTTCTATATCTCCTTCGACTGCATCTATGATTGTTCATTCCCAAGAGAAACAAAACAACATGTGGCATATGCATTGTGATCACGAGCGCCTTTTTAGTAGGATCTTTCCCGAAATAGACTCATGCCGACCGTTTCTTCAACCCTTATAAATAGCTGAATTAAAGAATGTTTTATACATTCTCATTCTCATTCTTCTGAAGATAGCTTTTTACAACTTTTCATTCTCCAACAAGAGATTGATAATGGCGATGCTTTCCGATGTCGTTCCTCTATACGCCTGGTAGCTCTTTGCAGGATTTCATACACCTGGTGGCTCTTTGCAGGATTTCATTCTCTAACAAATGATGATGCTTTCCGATGCTGTCTCTCTGTACGCCGGGTCACCAGACGTTGATTCAATCACTCTTAGAGACGAATCATCTGACCTTAATGGTAAGTTTGATTCGTAAATCGATCGTCTGCTTTTGAACTTTTTGTTGAAAACAGATGCCACTCTTTAAACGAGCGCAAATCCTTTGTACGCAAAAAATTGGCGTAAAACCTGGTATAAAAACCTCAGGTGTAAAGCCTTGTTACACGTGAAACACTGGCATAAAAAAGCCTTGTAGATAAGGTGCATATGAATCACAGGCATAAAAAACCTTATTGAATAAAGTGCACATGAATCACTGGCGTAAAAAGACTTTATTGAATTTTTACTTGACCAGTAAGTGGCTGATGATACTTCTGTTGAAAAATTTTCTATGTTGTTTTCTGCAGAAGCTTGGCTGAAGAACTTTTCCAGAACCGGTATTGGAGATTTTGACGCTGTGAGGAGCATTCTTCTGACATCAATATCAGGGAGCTCATGCGCTTTTGACGTGCAAATCAGATAATTCAGAACTCTTCGTGGGATAGAAGGGTCTTCCTCTATTGGTAGGAAGAGCCTTTATACACGGAGAGTTGGATGGTCGAGTCAACTCTATCCCGAAAAATTGGGTAATAGAGTTCCTTTCACGGCAGGACTAGGAATCGTATCCCAATGCTGGATACATTCCTATTTCCTCTGAAAGGCTGCCATTTCTCCACCAATTGTATTGTCAGTAACACGTCTTCGGGCTGCCATACTCTGGGATTCTCCTCTCGTCTCAGAAAGAAGACCAGAGTTTGATTCCTACTGTTCTGGTCGCCATTGAGGCTCAGACAGTAAGGAATTGACACCAACAATGAATCCAATGAAGAAGATCCAAAGAAGAAATAGATCTCGATTAGGTCATCGTTGTTGTATAGAATGAAAATCCAAGATGTAATAGATTTCCATTATGATTTGTATGAAAGCCTAAAGAATGTAATAGACTTTTATGATGAAATGAGAATAGAAATGACAAGTCTTCTATGCTCAATGATTTGTATCTATCCAGAGGTAATACGGACATGACAGATAATAAAATCTTGTTTTCTGTTTTTAGAGTATACAATACTATCAGAGGTAATATGGACATGACAGTATGTAAGAACTCAAAGAAAAGTAGATTAATATCTATATAGAGGTCAAATGGACATGACAGATATATTTATTCAGAGGTCATAAAAAATGTGATAAATAATAAATACAACTTTCTATACCAACAGGTAAGATAAAAGATCAAAATTTCTATCTAAGGAGACAAGTAATCAGCTTAACCAAACCTTGGTAGCTTGGAATTAAGAAGACAGATGTCATTTGAGGATATATGCCAAGATGAATGAACCGACATATCTTTCGGGAAAAGAAAAAGTTTAAATTCAATTCCATAATTAAATGGATGAATTCGATGTAATGAACGGACAGATCTTTTCGGGAATGAACAGTTGTTTTCAAAAGACTGGTTCATTAATAGATCTTTCCTATAAATATGTGAGAACTCTTTGTAAAATTTCATTCTTATTTCCACTCCTTTATCGAAAATGTCTTTGTCATGCCCTAGAACCAGAATACTGGAGAGCGGGGGCAAACATAGCCAGCTACGTATATTAAAATGGAAACCACCTCGATATACGGTCACGGTTGTCTAGATATGTGAAGGTTTTCTACAAGCCAACAGTCTCTTATGGTCATGAACAAGCCTAGTGTCTCAACCACCACAAGTAAGTAAAGTCGCAAGATGTATGATCATTAAATATACAATAATAAGGCGTCCCAAATATTACATATTCAGCTGATCATGAAGCTAGTCGTTATAAAATGTTAGGACTAGCAAGAGTTTAGTCATACATGATCAACCCTAGGATTTGTCAATCATGTTTACAGCCCGTAGGCAGACAGTAAGTAAAAGTGCATCGAGCTAACAGGTGCTCGTCGGCTAAACGCCTCAAAAGAATAATTTTTACAATAGAGTGAGCGAAACAAAATAGAAAACCCACTCTTGGCCCGGATTCCGTCTAGTGTTCACCATTGGGCTGGAAGCTTGGAAGATCCTCGGGAGCTGCTCCAAAATCTGGCCACACAAAACCAGCTGGGTCAACCCCAGAAAGAGCAAGTGCCACAAGGGGGCCACGAAATAAGAACAAAAGCTAGCAATCAGCACAGAAAATCTAATATTAAAACTACGATTACGAAAACATGTCAGGATGATATACGACGAGATAACCATGGAACTATTCCGATAGCCAGGTTACAACGCGTAAACCAAACAAGGACCGGGGTTGTAACCCTTCATCTGAACAGAGCTTGGTTTTCCACCATTTATCGGCAAGATAAGTAATGTAAGTAATCAAGACAGGAAGCAATCTTGCATGGGATCAAGACATGACTAGACTGGTTATACCTCCTTCAATCAATCACGGCCAAGCAGATCCTACGGCTTACTACTTTAACTAACTAGGATTATCACAGGCCTAATTACTAACAAGATGCAGTGAGATTGTCCCACAGCCACAAGCCCTGCAGACCATCCAGGTTACCCAGGTCAAAAGTTAGGGGTTGCATTCAGGTGGGTACATCGCCCAGAAGACAAATGTATCCTTAGGTGACTTAGAGGGTGCAACACGCGACGATGTGCTGGAAATGTGCCCTACTCGACGGCTGGCTACAGATCCCAAGAGCGCCCAGGTAATGGGATTGCCTGTAGCTGTGTCATCTCTTCATGACTACTGTGTTATTCTAGTTATTAACCATAATCCATTTTAGTAGGTGCTCCTGACCGTGGTACTCAGGAGTCCCATCCTAGACATGATGCATGACAGGACAAGTAGATTTAACAATCAAGCAAGAAAGAACTACCCACGGTGTCAAGGCAAGTCAAGTTAATTAGCCGTCGCAACAGTGTTAAGATAAATCATGTCAGGGTACTTGTCAGGAGTGTACCACGACGGGCCACTATCATGTGAGGTTGGTCATGTCAGGAGTGCACCACTACGGGTCACTGTCGTATTATGCTAGTTCCTTGTCATACCATGCTATGTACAATAGTCATTCCAAACATATTAAGTAAAAATCAAGTTCATGACAAAAGGCGTAAGGATATAAAATGGGCATAAAATATCTAATAAAATATCAATAAACAGGGCTATAGAAGAGCCAAGCTTAAAGAAATAAAACCAAAACTCCAAGAGCCAAAGGGTTAAGCAAGGGTCAGGGGAGCAGCGTACGAAAAGTCACGCACTGAAAGAGCTGCGTACGTGAAAAGTCACGCATGCCAGAGAGCAGCATGGGTGAAAAGTCACGCACGCTACAGAGAGCTGCGTGGGTGAAAAGTCACACACGCTCAAGGGAGCTGCGTACGTGAAAAGTCACGCACGCTCAAGGGAGCAGTGTACGTGAAAAGTCACGCACGCTACAGAGAGCTGCGTGGGTGAAAAGTCACGCACGCTGAGAGAGAAGCGTAGGTGAAAAGTCACGCACGCTGAAGGGAGCTGCGTACGTGAAAGTCACGCACACTCAAGGGAGCAGTGTACGTGAAAAGTCACGCATGCTACAGAGAGCTACGTGGGTGAAAAGTCACGCACGCTGAAGGGATCACGCTTCCAACAGGAAGCGTACTCAAGTCTGCGTACGCAGCGCTAAAGAGCGCGCGTAGCTCAGGGTGCGTAAGCTAAACAGCTCTGCACACACTGCTCACTGTCTTCTCCAGATAGCAAGAACACCATGGCTGAACCCAAAGCTTCGAAAGCTCACAACTTGGCCATCCGAACTCCAAATTCGGATTTCTAAAGCTCCAACTTGGGTGAAACTGAATGCTCTTCCACATGGAAACACCAAAACCCATGAAAATCCAACTTCAAGAGATCAAACCATACAAAATCCAAAAATAGAAATAACTTAGATCTAGAGCAATGGAGACTTCAAATCATAAAATACCAAGTCCTAATGTTGATCACCATGTCCTAATCTAGCAAATGAACCAAGAAAATAGGGCTCTCATGAAGTGGCAAGGTGCACTTGCCTAGGGTTGGAAGAGTTGTATAGAGGAAGAAGAAGAAGAAGAAGAAGGAAATTAATGGTGGAAGTTATGAGGAGAGAGAGTGGTAGGTGGGGATTATAAAGAGGGTGAGTTGTGGTGGGTTGAGGGGTAGCATAGGTTAAAGTGATCCAACTCATATAAAACCGAACCAATCCAAATAAAACCGAGCTATGCCAAAACCCAAAATACGGGAAATACCGAAATCCTACAAGTTGAGAAAAATAAAAATACATGCCAAAATCCAGATACGAGTATAAATACGAAATACGAAAAATACGGGAAAATAGGGTGACAGTCTTCCATGGGCGTGCAGCAAAAGAATAAAGTCTCCAAGAAGGTTGAGGACGTCATCGAGACGCACCCCGTTGAGCTAACTGTATCAGGCACAACCGAAGTAGGCAAAAGTTCTTTTACTCCCAAGCCACCACATGACATCTTTGCTTTCTTAGTAGAGCCAGGGAAAACTCCTGAAGAAGAAACGCTGAGGATGGCTGCCTGCAGGTTTTTTATGAACTCAGGCAACGATGCCTTCGAAGCATTGGCTGACTATGTATTCAATAAGGAAGGCAGTGGTCCTCGTCCTTAATCCTTTATTCAGAACAAAAATAATAATAAAAGAAATTTTATTTTTATTCTGTCTCTTTTTTTTACATGGTACTTCTTAAGAAATTTGCCATTGATCGGCATCATGAGTAAATCTCCATTGGGCTTTGATAACCGATAGGCGCCATTAGAAAACACGGTCTCAATTACATAAGGACCTTCCTATTTTGCTTGGAATTTCCCTTTGCTTTTGTGGGTCATAATCATTGGTCTTCGAACGGCTAATACCAACTCGCCAATCTTGAATACCATCTCTTTAACTTTACGATTGAAAGCTCAAGATATACGGGCTTGATATAGCTCAATATACGGTTGTGTTTGAAGACGCTTCTCGTCCAATCATTCAAGTTCTTGGAGTCGTAAGCGATCATTGTTCTCTATAGTTAGCTCATTAGCCATAGCTATTCGTAAAGATGGAATCTGGATTTCCAAGGGAAGAACAGTCTCACATCCATAAACTAATAAAAATGGTGTAAAACCAGTAGGAGTCCAGACTGTTGTTCAATAAGCCCATAAACATTCTCCAAGTTTCTCATTCCAATCACGTTTATTAGAAGAGACAAACTTTTTGAGAAGTTTAATGATCGTCTTATTGAAGGCTTCGACTAAACCATTAGCAGCTGGATTATAAGCCGTAGAAGCCAAATTTTGAATTTGATTCTTATCACAGAACCGATAAAATGCATGACTGGCAAATTGTGGACCATTGTCATAAATTATCCGTCGAAGAATCCCGAAGCGATAAATGACATAATGTTTGATGAAGCTGATCATATTAGATGTTTTTTGTCACGACCCGCACCCTAGAGTAAGGGTACGAGGCGTGAATACGTCCAGCATACGCCGCAGTGTCGGCGGTAGAATGCTGTCCTAGGTCACAACATCTAGCAGTGCTTATATCTAACAGTTATACTCCCCGAATGGGGGTGACATAGCAATAATAAACTCAATCACAACGAAGGAAGAGATAGCACGATATGAACAGAACTCAAGGAAATGAAATAGATAAAGCAGTCTAAGATAATCCCAGCAATGCAAGGTCTCAGATAAAGAATATATACAATACTGAATCCAGAACAAAGTCTAACTAGAATCATGCCTCCGGACTACAAATGAATAACAACCTAACTAATCTAGTCTAGGCAGTCGGGGAAAGGTCCTCAGCTACTGCTGGATCCTCCTGGGAGTCCAGCTCATAGGTGTCCTCTAAGGCTACCCCGTAGAAAGTGTCCAGGCAGGCCTCCTCCTCGTCCTCTATAATATTTCAACAGGTCCAGTCAGGACAGGAGCAAGTACAGTACATCTCAATAGATCATAGCAGGTTAGAAAGTAAAAACATGCAGTAAAGTAAGATACAGGTACTAAGGAAATACGGTATGTAAACAAGAAGAGAACTGTAATATAAATATCTACTATACATAGAGAACTAGCAGTGACTAGTAAGTCAGAGTACAATATGGACATGTAAATGGCATAGGAGATTCTGATGAGACACTAAGGATGAGATTCTGATAAGAAACTACTGGTGTATTATTCACATGCCCAATTCTACTCCCCCGTACCCCAATCAATACACAAGGATCTAAACAGGTTATGTTATTGTACAAGATATCACATGGGGGCCCATATAGGGTGCACGTGATAGTATACATGGGGGCTCCGTGAACCTGAGAGTACAAAGTTCACCGGAGTGCACATATAAATGAAAGCACATGAGTACACGATGTAAGTGAAACGCACAAGCACAATGTACCCGATGCTCCCGAGGGGGATAACATCGCATGTAGAGATCCATATAGTACCAATCCGTATGACCAACGTGATAGTACAAGTAATCTACTACAGGAAATAACTCTAAGCATGATATGAAATGATCAGAGAATGTACTCGCCTGTAACTGAGTGTCCAGAATGAAACGTACTGTCCAATGAGTGGTGTTTGGCTCCTAATCAGAACTGCACAAGTCACAACAGGTCCAGAATAGTAAAATGGAGTCCTACTATGCATTCTATATGATTCTAGGTCAATCTAGGCCAAAGTCAACTCTTGGTCAACTCTGGTCAACCCTATAAGTCAAACTAGGTCAACCAAGTATAATTAAGTCTAAACTAGGCTATTCAAATCTATACTAGCTAGCAAAACCCCTAACAAGGCTAGGCAAGCCTATACTAGCTATATCACAATGTAGCTTAGCTAATTCTAGAATTCCTTAGTAAGTTACAACCTCACTATTTCACCCATACCTTAACACCACAATATTACATTACACAATCTAGGCTAATTGCAACTCCTACATCATTAGCTAGCACGGAAGCATAGATATAGATATATATGCACTCATACAATTACCCACATATATTGTATATGACTAAACATGCAAGGCTAGAAATATAGAGAAAGAGAGAGAGAGAGCTAGTGTGTATGAAACATGAGTGAGTGTGGGCAGGAAATAACAGGAAGGGGTGTGCTTGTGTGTGTTAACATGACATGGTGTAAGTGGTAGGGCAATACAAGAGTGTGTGTATACAGGAATTCAAAGTGTGTGTGTGTGTGTATTGGGATACATATCAATGTGCAGGAAACACCACAGTGGAAGAATAAGAGGGACTTGTGTGCATTGAGTGTTTGCAGGGATTAACATCAATGAAGAGTGTGTGAGCAGGTAACAGTGCAGGAATCATAACACAATGAAGAAAGTGAACAAATGAGCTCTTATGTGCAGGAAAATAAATGTGACAGTGAATAACATAAGACAGGGGACATGGCCCAAACCCAGGTTACACAAAACCTGGAATCAATCTCAGTTAGAAAGAAAGGAAAGGAAATCAATTCATTGTTCTGTAAATCTCAGTTTAAGTAGAAGAAGGAAAGGAAGTTAATCCATTTCCTCCTCCTAACCACAGTTTTCAGATTAGCCCCAAACAGTGAATACAACCCCAGATTTCAGTTGAACCTAACAGTCATATAATCCAGATTTAGATGGGAATATTGAATTTGAAATGATGACAGTGTAATAAAAATAATGAAGAGCTATCTAGTGCAAAACACTAGCATGTCAATACACTCTTTTTAAGGACTGTACATCCATATAATTCAACCCAACACCTTAGTCTATCATGACCTAATTCAGATTAAGAACAACTATGCCACATTACATTAAACTTACTTAGAATCAAAATCAAGTTGAAGAACATTAATCAGTAAACTAGTTCATAACTTATATTATGACACATAGGCTCATATAGTAGTCCACAACCCATCAACCAACACCAAATTTGACCATGGCAAGATAATACGTAGGAACATGTTTAGAATCAAAACTCAGTAATCAATTCACCATTACAGGGTTAAAATTATTAAACAACATCAATTAGAAAAACTAGAAATGACAGGAAATCAATTTACAGTATCAGAACATGGTTAATGAGAATCAATTAGGAAATCAATTAAACATGAATCTAATGCTTGGCAAATGAAAACACCCCTCGTGCACAAGCCCTACAACTCATCTCGTGTCACCCATAGCCTGACACGGCGTGCCTATAACCAAAAATCAGAATTACATACACACAGCACACTGACAGTGCACTGTCTCGTGCACACGTGCACTTGTGTCGTGTGCACGACACAAGACACGAAGGGATCTCGTGGTGACACACATGGGTAGCCCACCTATAGGGCTACCCCATGGGCCCACTGGCCTGTGTCCACGAAGTGTCAGGGTCGGACACGAGACCCGTGTCAGTGGGTGAAACCACAGTGTACTGTCTCAGGCAAATCCCCGTGTGGGATCAAAATCTCACTCGATACGATACGAGGACACGTGGGACTTGACACATGGTGTGTCAGTCAGTGTCCCTTGCCTCGTGTCGAGTTTCGTATCCAATAGTTGCGTGTCGTGTCCGCTACAGGGCCCGAGTAGCAGGGGATCCCTGTAGCAGCACGCGAGCGTGTGCGCGCGCGTGTCTACACCACCAAAACGATACAGGACGACACGAAAACCAAGACACAAAGACAGGAATCCCTAAGCTAGATCTAAAACCTATTTCCTATTCAAAAACAATAGGTAAACTCGATCGACATGCCCTTTGTGGCATTTTGTCGAATACTATGTCCAGTGTACTGATACGTGTCCAGAATGGACACGAATCCTCCGACACATGACACGAATCCTATCCAGACCTTAGGGGGACCCTTAGGGTTTCCTATTCATGAAGACTAATTGAAATTTCATAGAGATTTAAAGAAGTTACCTCTTGTTGAACTTTCAATAGAAACCCCCAATTCAATGCTCTCCTCTTGAAGACCCAATCAATCCAAAACAACTTCACACTGAAATGAAAGCTCAACAACAGCAATAACAATCCTATTAGAACCTATTGGAACAGTTTAGAAAGAAAAAGGAATAGGAAAGGAGCTCTAGGAGTTAAATGACATAAAAACTCACCTCCTTGAAATTAGGGCTCTTCCTAAGAAAGAGGCATCCCTAGATTTGGGAGGGGTTTTATAGTGGGAATCCCTAGGTAACCTTAGTAGGCCGGCCAAGTTGGGTTTAGGTGGGGTTTGAGCTAGGTTAGCTAGTCCTATCAAGTTAGTCACAAAATGACTTGTGAAACCACTAGCCATTTATCAAAACACTTGATTCCTAAATTCCTAATTAAATTTCTAATGAATCAATAACTACTAACATAAGTCATACTAGGTTAGACTAGAGTCACTTGACCTAACCATGACCCACTAACTAGGGTTAGCTCTTAGGTTGGTCTACAAGGGTCAAAACTAGTCAAAAATCAAACTAGTCCAAATAAATCCAAAATAATTTCTAAAACTTCCCATAAATTCTAATTAATACTAATAATTTTAAATTACCCAAAAAAAGAAAAATTTACCCTCAAACTAGGATTGTGGTAGTGACAAATCTACCCTCTTTAAAAGAATTTTGTCCTCAAAATTGAAAGGCGAAATGCAACTGATGAGAAGGATAGAAAGTATACCTCACGGTCCAAAAAGATAAGGGTACCGCTCGCGCATCTCATCCTCCCGCTCCCAGGTAGACTCTCCTGGAGTATGATGCCTCAATGCGACGCGTACCAAAGGTATCACCTGGTTCCTCAGGACCTTCTTCCGTCGATCCAACACCTCCACTGGCTGCTCTGGATAGCTGAGAGAAGGACCCACCTCAATCTCCGAATGATCGAGCACATGGCTAGGGTCAGCCACGTACCGTCTCAACTGTGATACATGAAATACGTTGTGGACCCCCACAAGTGCAGACGACAAGTCTAGCCTGTAAGCCACGTCACCGACTCTCCCGCTGATAACGAAAGGGCCGATGAAGCGCAGGCTAAGCTTTCCGCCTCCACCAAAATGTATCGTACCACGAGTCCAAGATATCCTCAAGAAAACCTGGTCTCCGACCTAATCACAAGCAAGGTCTCAATTAATATAAATAACGAACATGATCAAAAATCACAAAGAAATACCCTAAATCTAATCCTACTCTAATCTGTACCTCAAACTCCAAGGGCCTCCGGTGGCTATCGGCCGAGTGCCGATGTCTGTCCTGCGCCACGCAAAGTCTGTCCCTGATGAGCTTCACCTTCTCGATCGTATCCACAATCATCTCTGGCCCCAGCAAGGCTCGCTCACCAACATCATCCTAGGATAAGGGCGTACGGCACCTACGCCCGTACAGAGCCTCGAAAGGTGACATCGCGATACTGGCCTAGAAACTATTGTTATAGGCAAACTCCACCAAATGAAGATAATCCTCCCAGGAACCTCCAAAGTCCAAGACGCATGTCCGCAGCATATCCTCAAGGGTCTGAATAGTCCGCTCTGACTGTCCGTCCGTCTGGGGGTGGTATGCAGTACTAAACTTGAGCTGAGTACCCAAGCTGGTCTGCAGACTCCTCCAGAAATGGGAAGTAAAACGGCTATCCCGATCTGAGACGATGCTGACCGAAACTCCGTGGATCCTGACTATCTGCCGCATATACATCTCCGCCAGCCTCTCTGTAGACGTACCCACCTTGAATGGCAAGAAGTGGACCAATTTGGTCAACCTGTCAACGATGACCCAAATCGCGTCTTTCCCTCCTAGAGTACGCGGCAATCCTGAAACGAAGTCCATCCTGATATGCTTCCATTTCCACTCGGGAATGGGCAGCGACTGCAACAATCCACCGGGCCTCTATCTCTCTGTCTTGACCTGCTGACAGACCAAGCACCTAGCTACGAAGTGAGACACCTCCCGCTTCATTCCTGACCACCATACATGTTTTCGCAGATCTCGGTACATCTTATTGGCACCAGGGTGTATAGAGTACTGCGATCTGTGAGCCTCCTGTATGATCTGCTCCCTGAGCTCCCCGCTAGGCACACATAACCTGGCACCGTGCCTCAGGGCACCATCCTCTGCAAGTGAGAACTCAGGATCCCCCACTCCTATACTGATCTGCTCTCTGATACTCTGAAAAGCCACATCCTGAAACTGGGCCGCCTTGATCCTGTCCATCAAGTCTGACTGTATCTATAGGCCCCATAACTGTATTTGTACTCCAGGCACGATCACCTCGATCCCAAGACTCTCCAAGTCTGCAAGCAAGTGCCGATCCATGGTCAAACACATGGCTGTCGTAAACCTACTCAAGGCATCGACAACCACGTTGGCCTTCCCTGGGTGGTACTGAAGTAGGATGTCAAAATCCTTCATCAACTCCAGCCATCTGCGTTGTCTCATGTTCAACTCCTTCTGAGTGAACACATACTTCAGGCTCTTGTGATCTGTGAAGATCTCCATCCTCTCACCGTACAGATAATGCTTCCACAACGTCAAAGCAAAAATCACTGCTGCCAGATCCAGGTCGTGGGTAGGGTAGTTCTTCTCATGAGGACATAACTGCCTGGAAGCATAGGCAATTACCTTCCCATGCTGCTGCAACACACAACCCAGCCCCTTCCCTGAAGCATCACTATATATAGTGAATCCACCTGATCCTGAAGGCAACGTCAAAATCGGAGCTGTCGTCAGCCGCTTCTTTAACTCATCAAACGCTGCCTGACACTCCTCTGACCATACATACTCAGTATCCTTCCGGTCAACCATGTCAACGGCTCTACAACCCGGGAGAAATCTTGCACAAATCTCCGGTAATACCCTGCCAGCCCCAGGAAGCTCCTGATCTCTGCAACTGAAGTCGGCGCTGTCCATGCCTCAACTGCTACGATCTTCTTGGGGTCAACTGAGAAACCATCTCCAGTCACTACATGCCCCAAGAAGTCCACCCGGTCCAAGAAAAACTCACACTTGGAGAGCTTCCCATAAAGCTGCTCCCTCCTCAGAGTCTCTAGCACGATCCTCAGATGCTCCTCATGTTCCTCCTCAGTCTTGGAATATATCAAGATATCATCAATAAACACCACTACAAACTGATCCAGATACTGGTGGAACACCTTGTTCATAAGGTTCATAAACACAGCTGGTGCGTTGGTTAGCCCAAATGGCATAACCAGAAACTCGAACTGTTCATACCGCGTCCTGAAGGCAGTCTTGGGAATATCCTCCCCCTTCACCTTCACCTGGTGATATCCCGACCTCAGATCAATCTTGGAAAATACCCGAGCTTCGCTCAACTGGTCAAATAGATCGTCGATCCACGACAGTGGGTATTTGTTCTTGATCGTGAGGTTGTTGAGTGTCCTATAGTCAATACACATGCGTATTGACCCATCCTTCTTCGGTACGAACAACACCGGTGCACCCCACGGCGACGAACTCGAGCAGATGAAGCCCTTGTCCTGTAGCTCATCTACCTGCTTCTTCAGCTCCACCAGCTCGCTGTTGTTCACCCGATAGACATGCTGAGAGATGGGTTCCGCTCCTGGAACCAAGTCTATCGAGAACTCTATGTCCCTATCTGGTGGCAATCCCGGCAACTCCTCTGGGAAAACATCCATATACTCTGCTATCAAGGGGTGGAGAATCGGCTGCTCCTCGACCGAGACTCCACAGAAGACTCTGCTGCTCTGCTCTGCTTGACGTCTGGAGTACTCGAACTCTGGCTCCCCCGGCGCTCTGAAGAGAACTCTACCCCCTCTACAATCAATGCTGGCATGGTGCCTGCTCAACCAATCCATGCCTAGTACTATATCGTAGTTCGGCAATGGCATTACGAGCAGGCTCACCTCCAGCTCACGGCCTCCCAAAACTACTCTCCGACCCTTACAAATATCACTCACGAGGATAATACCACCCCCGGTCGTGATCTTGTAAGTCCTAGGCAACGATTCAGCTACTATACCATGCCTAATCGCGAAGGATATTGAAATGAAGCTATGCGAAGCACCAGAATCAAATAATACAAATGTTGAACTGGAGTCGAGAAGATTCGTACCTTCTATCAGCTCTCCAGTCACCTCAGCATCTCCTGCTGCCATGGCGAAAGCTCGCCCCTGGTAGCCTCCCCTGGCCTGCTGCTGGTGCTGGACAAACCTCTGCTGCTGAGTCGGCAGGGCTGGCCCCTGCTGCTGACCTGCTGGAGCTCTGGATCCACCTTCCTGAGCTGCTCGTACCATACGACACTTCCTCATCTGGTGATCTACTGGTCCGCAAAGAAGGCACTTCCCGAGCCTCTTCCTGCACTCATTCCATCCATGCCCTGGCTTCTTGCAGAAGGTGTAACTGACTGTCTGCCTGGGTGCCTGATGCTGAAACTGCTGCTGGTGAGTCGGCCTCTGCTGAATCGGCTGCGGCTGAAACAGCCTAGGCTGCTGAAACTAAAAGTGAGGCCTCTTGTCCTGGCCCCTGCTGTTGCTGCCTCTAACTAGGTCTCTCTCCCTCTTGAGCCTAAGCTCAAGGTCATCCTCTGCTAGCAAGGCTTCCGTCAAGATCTCCTCAAACGTAGCATCTCTGTTCCCCTTGGTCAGGGACTTGACCTCCTTGACCAGACCCTTCCGGAACCTCTGGGCCTTCGTCATCTCGCTCAACCCCTCAACAAACCTACCGAGACGGCCAAACTCTCCCGCATACTCCTCTACTGAGAGGCTCCCCTAGACCAAGCTCTCAAACTGCGTCTCCAAGGCTCTGACTGCTGAATTTGGGAAGAACTTCTTCTTGAAGAAGCCCCTGAACTGCTCCCAAGTCTACCCTGGTACCCCCATCCTGGGGTCCGACTGATACCAGGTACGAACAAGATCTCGCATCCGGCTAGCTGCGGCCTCGATCTGAAGGTCTGCTGGAATCCTGGCCAAGCAGAAGATCTCCTCCATATGCTCGATCCACTCGTCGGCATACAGGATCCCCTCTGTCCCCATGAAGTCCCTGGGGCTCATCTTCTAAAACTGCTCGATCCCCGGTATCCTCTGCTGCTGCACCACTGGTCGAGCTGTGGCTGTCGTGACGGCCAACTCCATGCCTCTGTCCTGCCGAGCCTGCTGTCGGTCCATGAACTGCTGGAAATATGCGAACATCTGAGCTGCGTCCACATATCCTGGAGGCGGTAGCGGCTGGAAAGGATCCTCTGGAAAGACCGGGTCCTGTCTCCCAGTCGGTGGATGCATACCCCCTGCTGCGGCTGCCGAGGTCTCAATACGAGCTGAGGTAGCAAGAGCTGCAGTCTCCTGGCCTCGCCGTGCTGGCTGAGAGGTAGCAGTCCCCTCTATAGCATCCTCATGGACGGCACGCTGCGATCGAGTCTCTACCATCCTGAAGATAGACAAATAAGAGTATCAATTTCTGAGAAAGAAGCGAAATAACAAAGGCGGACAATTATAATTCAAAGGATCAGCTGACAAAAGGATTTAGATGGCAATAAAAGGAATTTTCCTAAAGTGATTGAGTATCTTAAAATTAATGTCCTATATCCTATAGCAGGCTGCAGTGATACTCTAGTTCGAGTACCACTACACTTCTGGTCTAGACCTGCATGGGCCACCACTAAAAATGTGTCACGACACGCACCCTTGAGTAAGGGCACGAGGCGTGAATACGTCCAGCCTATGCCGCAGTGTCGGCGGTAGAACGCTGTCCTAGGTCACAACATCTAGCAGTGCATATATCTAACAGTTATACTCCCCGAATGGGCATGACATAGCAATAATAAACTCAATCACAACTAAGGAAGAGATAGCACGATATGAACAGAACTCAAGAAAATGAAATAGATAAAGCAGTCTAAGATAATCCCAGCAATACAAGGTCTCAGATAAAGAATATATACAATACTGAATCCAGAACAAAGTCTAACTAGAATCATGCCTCCAGACTACAAATGAATAACAACCTAACTAATCTAGTCTAGGCAGTCAGGGGAAGGTCCTCAGCTACTGCTGGATCCTCCTGGGAGTCCAGCTTACAGGTGTCCTCTAAGGCTGCCCCATAGAAAGTGTCCAGGCAGGTCTCCTCCTCGTCCTCTGTAATATTTCAATAGGTCCAGTCAGGACAGGAGCGAGTACAGTACATCTCAACAGAACATAGCAGGTTAGAAAGTAAAAACATACAGTAAAGTAAGATACAGGTACTAAGAAAATGCGGTATGTAAACAGGAAGAGAAATATAATATAAAAATCTACTATACATAGAGAACTAGCAGTGACTAGTGAGTCAGAGTACAATATGGACATGTAAATGGCATAGGAGATTCTGATGAGACACTAAGGATGAGATTCTGATAAGAAACTACTGGTGTATTATTCACATGCCCAATTCTACTCCCCCGTACCCCAATCAATACACAAGGATCTAAACAGGTTATGTTATTGTACAAGATATAACATAGGGGCCCATATGGGGTGCACGTGATAATATATATGGGGGCTCCATGAACCTGAGAGTACAAAGTTCACCGGAGTGCACATGTAAATGAAAGCACAGGAGTACACGATGTAAGTGAAACGCACAAGCACAATGTACCCGATGCTCCCGAGGGGGATAACATCGCATGTAGAGATCCATATAGTACCAATCCGTGTGACCAACGTGATAGTACAAGTAAAGTAATCTACTGCAGGAAATAATTCTAAGTAGGATATGAAATGATCAGAGAATGTACTCGCCTGTAACTGAGTGTCCAGAATAAAACGTACTATCCAAGGAGTGGTGTTTGGCTCCTAATCAGAACAGCACAAGTCACAACAGGTCCAGAATAGTAAAATAGAGTCCTACTATGCATTCTATATGATTCTAGGTCAATCTAGGCCAAAGTCAACCCTTGGTCAACTCTGGTCAACCCTAGAAGTCAAACTAGGCCAACCAAGTCTAATTAAGTCTAAACTAGGCTATTCAAATCTATACTAGCTAGCAAAACCCCTAACAAGGCTAGGCAAGCCTATACTAGCTATATCACAATGTAGCTTAGCTAATTCTAGAATTCCTTAGTAAGTTACAACCTCACTATTTCACCCATAGCTTAACACCACAATATTACACTACACAATCTAGGCTAATTGCAACTCCTACATCATTAGCTAGCAAGGAAGCATAGATATAGATATATTGCACTCATACAATTACCCACATATATTGTATATGCCTAAACATGCAAGGCTAGAAATATAGAGAAAGAGAGAGCTAGTGTGTATGAAACATGATTGTGTGTGGGCAGGAAATAACAGGAAGGGTGTGCTTGTGTGTGTTAACATGACATGGTGTAAGTGGTAGGGCAATACAAGAGTGTGTGTATACAAGAATTCAAAGTGTGTGTGTGTGTATTAGGATACATATCAATATGCAGGAAATACCACAGTGGAAGAATAAGAGGGACTTGTGTGCATTGAGTGTTTGTAGGAATTAACATCAATGAAGAGTGTGTGAGCAGGTAACAGTGCAGGAATTATAACACAGTGAGAAAGTGAACAAATGAGCTCTTGTGTGCAGGAAAATAAATGTGACAGTGAATAACATAAGACAGGGGATATGGCCCAAACCCAGGTTACACAAAACCTGGAATCAATCTCAGTTAGAAAGAAAGGAAAGGAAATCAATTCATTGTTCTCTAAATCTCAGTTTAAGTAGAAGAAGGAAAGGAAGTCAATCCATTTCCTCCTCCTAACCACAGTTTTCAGATTAGCCCCAAACAGTGAATACAACCCCAGATTTTAGTTGAACCTAACAGTCATATAATCCAGATTTAGATGGGAATATTGAATTTGAAATGATAACAGTGTAATGAAAATAATGAAGAGCTATCTAGTACAAAACAGTAGCATGTCAATACACTCTGTTTAAGGACTGCACATCCATATAATTCAACCCAACACCTTAGTCTATCATGACCTAATTCAGATTAAGAACAACTATGCCACATTACATTAAACTTA
Organism: Iris pallida; assembly: GCA_029216955.1. Classification (NCBI taxonomy): domain Eukaryota; kingdom Viridiplantae; phylum Streptophyta; class Magnoliopsida; order Asparagales; family Iridaceae; genus Iris; species Iris pallida. Next base: position 12,278,236 of record JANAVB010024597.1, on the reverse strand, counting down.
CTTACAATCAAAATCAAGTTGAAGAACATTAATCAGTAAACTAGTTCATAACTTATATTATGACACATAGGCTCATATAGCAGTCCACAACCTATCAACCAACACCAAATTTGACCATGGCAAGATAATATGTAGGAACATGTTTAGAATCAAAACTCAGTAATCAATTCACCATTACAGGGTTAAAATTATTAAACAACATCAATTAGAAAAACTGGAAATGACAGGAAATCAATTTACAGTATCAGAACATGGTTAATGAGAATCAATTAGGAAATCAACTAAACATGAATCTAATGCTTGGCAAATGAAAACACCCCTCGTGCACAAGCCCCACAACTCATCTCGTGTTACCCATAGCCTGACACGGCGTGTCCATAACCAGAAATCAGAATTACATACACACAGTGCACTGTCTCGTACACACGTGCACTTGTGTTGTGTGCATGACACAAGAGACGAAGGGATCTCGTGGTGACACACATGGGTAGCCCACCTATAGGGCTACCTTATGGTCCTACTGGCCTGTGTCCACGAAGTGTCAGGGTCGGACACGAGACCCGTGTCAGTGGGTGAAACCACAGTGTACTGTCTCAGGCAAATCCCCGTGTGGGATCAAAATCTTACTCGACACGACACGGGGACACGTGGGACTTGACACATGGCGTGTCAGTCAGTGCCCCTTGCCTCGTGTCGAGTTTCGTGTCCAATAGTTGCGTGTCGTGTCCGCTACAGGGCCCGAGTAGCAGGGGATCCCTGTAGCAGCGCGCGAGCGTGTGCGCGCGCGTGTCCACACCACCAAAATGACACAGGACAACACGAAAACCAAGACACAAAGACAGGAATCCCTAAGCTAGATCTAAAACCTATTTTCTATTCAAAAACAATAGGTAAACTCGATCGACATGCCCTTTGTGGCATTCTGTCGAATACTATGTCCAGTGTACTGATACGTGTCCAGAATGGACACGAATCCTCCGACGCTTGACACGAATCCTATCCAAACCTTAGGGGGACCCTTAGGGCTTCCTATTGATGAAGACTAATTGAAATTTCATAGAGATTTAAAGAAGTTACCTCTTGTTGAACTTTTAATAGAAACCCCCTATTCAATGCTGTTCTCTTGAAGACCCAATCAATCCAAAACAACTTCACACTGAAATGAGAGCTCAACAACAGCAATAACAATCCTATTAGAACCTATTGGAACAATTTAGAAAGAAAAAAGAATAGAAAAGGAGCTCTAGGAGTTAAATGACATAAAAACTCACCTCCTTGAAATTAGGGCTCTTCCTAAGAAAGAGGCAACCCTAGATTTGGGAGGGGTTTTATAGTAGAAATACCTAGGTAACCTTAATGGGCCGGCCAAGTTGGGTTTGGGTGGGTTTGAGCTAGGTTAGCTAGTCCTATCAAGTTAGTCACAAAATGACTTGTGAAACCACTAGCCATTTATCAAAACACTTGATTCCAAAATTCCTAATTAAATTTCTAATGAATCAATAACTACTAACTTAAGTTATACTAGGTTAGACTAGAGTCACTTGACCTAACCATGACCCACTAACTAGGGTTAGCTCTTAGGTTGGTCTACAAGGGTCAAAACTAGTCAAAAATCAAACTAGTCCAAATAAATCCAAAATAATTTCTAAAACTTCCCATAAATTCTAATTAATACTAATAATTTTAAATTACCCCAAAAATGATAAATTTACCCTCAAACTAGAATAGTGGTAGTGACATTTTTACTTCAGCAAGGGGAACTGCTTCTGTCCACTTAGAAAAGTAATTGGTTATAGCTAATATGAACCGATGTCCTTTAACAGAAGGAGGGTTAATAGGACCAATGACATCCATACCCCAAGCTTCGAAGGGCCAAGAAGCTGTTGTAGGATATAGAAATTTAGAAGGTTGGTGAATAAAGTCAGCATGAATCTGACATGCTTTACACCTTCTGGTGTAATCCACAGCATCTGCTATCATGGAAGGCCAATAGTATCCCATTCTTCGAATGCGGTCCTGTAATTTTGGATCCGGTTGATGGGCACCACAGACACCATCATGAGCCTCACGGAGTGTCTGTTTGGCTTCACTTTCTGAGAGACCGTGCAGCAAGAGTCCATCGTATGAACGACGATATAACATATGTAAAGATGAATCATAATAGAATCGAAATGATCGTCTTTTAATTGATACAGCTTCTTTCGGATCTTCAGGTAAAATCCCATGAACCGCATAATCAATAAATAGACTTCTCCAATCCCTCTGCTGAGAGCTCGACTTTGTAGTATAACTCTGTTCAATACATAAATTATTCTTGACACAGAATAAGTCTCGGTCCAATAAAGTAATTGTATTTTATCTTTGGATTGGAACAGCCAAGTCTACAGCTAAGCTAGCAAGAGCATCAGCTTCCACATTCTGAGAACATGGTACAAATTCGATGAAGAATCCTTTGAATGAAAGGATGAATTCGACTACCACTTGATGATAAGGGATGAGACCAGGATTTCTGACTTCATAAGTCCCTCTAACGTCATTAACAATCAGTTGAGAATCTTTATAAGCTTCCAAGAATTCAATATCCAATTGTTTTGCGACTTGGAGACCAATCAATAGAGCATTATATTCTGCTACATTATTGGAGCATGGTTCATTGAGAGAATAGGCACGGTATATGACCATTTTGTCAGGAGAAACCAAGTCGATTCCTACCCAGAGACAATATTACCTTTGGGTCCAACTCGTGATGCTCCGTCAAAATATAATTGCCAGATGTCATTTTTTAAAGTCATATTGCAATCCACAACTTCATCTGGAATGTCCTCATATAACTTTGATGTTTCAGGTATAGGATGAGCAGCTAAGAAATCAGCTAATGCTTGACCCTTCACTGATTTTTGAGGTATATAAACCATGTCATAAGGAGTGAGCAACATCGTCCAGGTAGCCAATCTAGAGTTAAGAATGCTCGATTTTCTCATCAATACCCGAATGGGATTTATTCTGGAGATGACATGGATATTCTGTCCTGTAACATAATGTCTTGTCTTTTGGACAGCAAAAACCAAGGCCAGACATTCCTTTTCTACAGGAGTATACATGTGTTCTGCTCCGACCATTATTCGGCTAAGATAATAAATCGCTTGTTCATGCCCTATATCACTTTTTTGTGCAAGGAGAGCACCAAGTGAATGATCCAAAGCTCGAACATATAGCAAAAATGGTCTTCCTATCACTGGAGGTAGCAAAACAGGGGGATTTGTAAGGTATTGCTTGATGTCATTGAAGGCTTTCTGACACACTTCATCCAAAACAAATGATACACCCTTCTTTAATAAGCGGGAGAAAGGCTGACATCTTCCAGAGAGATTGGATATAAATATCCTGATATACGCAATGCGACCTTGGAAGCCACAGAGTTCTTTTAAATTGCGTAGAGGACGCATTTCAAGAATTGTTTTAACTTTATCAGGATCAACATGGATACCCTGAGAGGTAATGACAAATCCTAAAAACTTGCCACTGGAAACCCCTAAGAAAGACTTAGTAGGGTTTATTTTCAATTGATGCTGGTATATCAGTACAAATACTGTCTTCAAGTCTTTAATGTGATCATCTTTTGATCGACTCTTAACAGCAATGTCATCTATATAACATTCTACTATCTTTCGTCGATGTTCTTGAAAGATGTTGCTCATGGCCCGTTGATACGTGGCACCGGCATTTTTAAGACCTATCGGCATCACCGTATAGCAGTAAACCCCAAGGGGTGTACGAAAAGCAGTATGCTTCTCATCTTCTGGATGCATCTTAATTTAATTATATCCTGAGAATCCCTCCATGAAAGATATGCGTTCAAAACCACATATATTGTCTATCATGACATCAGTAATTGGAAGTAGAAATTCGTCTTTTGGACAAGCTGCATTAAGATATCAAAAATCTATGCAAACTCAGACTTTTTCGTTCTTCTTCATATCAGAAACAATGTTGGCAACCCAATCGGGGTGTTGTTCTTCACGAACAAAACCACACATGATCAACTTTTTGACTTCTGCTTCGATTGTATCAATTATATCAGGTTAAAAATGTCGTTGCTGTTGTTTTACAAGATTAGCATTAGGAAGAATATTGAGTTTATGAGTAGCAACTTTGGGATCTAGACCTGGCATATCCTCATAACTCCATACAAAAAATATTAATATATTCTTTGATCTGTTTTATCAATTCTTCTTTTTCATCTTCAGAAAGATTTTTACTGATGAATATTGGTTTGGGCGTAGTTCCATCTCCAACATCAATCTGGACAATCTCGTCCTCTGTAGGTGGTTGTCATTGTTCAAAATGAAGTTCCCATTGAGTGTCCATCTGTTGAGCCCAAGGATCGTTCTCAAATGGTTCAGATTCACCATCAGTTTGAACCATGTAAGCTAAAAATATTTGCTCAGATTCATCAAAATAGTCTCCTTTAACATATGAGGGGTGAGATGTATCAGATTTGATAAATTGGATTTCTTCCAAATCTGATGATTGTGAAGAGCTAGAAGAGAATTCTTCTTATATATCGTCATTAAACATGTAGGACGGATCATATCCCAATCCATAATGAGTTTTCTGGTAAAACAGATCACATCATAATGGTAGTCGTCTACCTTTGCCTTGATTGAGACCTTGCATAGTCTTCAAATCATGTCCCATATTCTGGATAATCTTGAGAGATTGTTGACTATATCTGTCAATTCTGATTCTTCCTTTATCTTTATCTCTCAAATCATCTGTCTGAGCAACATGGATATTTCTAGCCAGGCCAAACACAATTTGGCGCTTATTTTTCTTATCAGACGGAACCACGAAATAAGATTCTTTGTGACGTCTATAAGTTACACAAGCTTGCGATGAGGCGGCTACAGGAAGAAGATTGGGAGAAGATATTAGAAATCTTTGAGCATAAGGTCCAACATCGACATGAGGAGGAAAAGAATTTTCTTTATTGTCAATGTATAAGGTTTCCTCTGTGTCTATGTCGTCTTTATATTGATGACTTTGATTATCAGCAGATAAAGTCATTCTTTCAATAAACTTGACAGCCATATACTCGAAAAGAAATCTTTATTGATATCAAAAAGTATAGAATGATCAATATTTACATCATTTGCAATTTGACTGCTACGCTTCGGATTAATTATTAGTGGACTATCATCCGTCTTCTGCGTAGATTTGCCAAGATTGACAATCATTGGAGGTTCTGGATCATTCGTACAAAAAATACGCCCTTTGACCTTGATCACAAGAGGTTAAACTTGGCTTTTAGCAGGAACATTCACTGATTCCTCAGATGAAGCTTGAGTTTTTCCTTTAACTTTGATTATCAAAGGTTGATTGTTGACAGGTTGGGGTTGGATTCGCCATTTGACTTTGATATTTAAAGGTTGCTCTTCTGGCGGATCTTCATTAATAGACTGATCTTCAACAGATGATTGATCTTCGTCCATATCTGATCTCTTTTACATGCTCTTGTTTGTAAAGCCTTGAGTCAGAAAAATAGGCTTCGACACCCTTGAAAGGATTGATATCAGCAAACTCAATCTTCACAAATCCTTGGGAATCCACATACTTGAAGTATTGGTGGAGAGTCGAAGGCACGATGTTATGCTCATGTAACCACGGTCTTCCAAGAAGGATATTGTAGGATACATCTGAGTTAATAACATAGAATGTTGCCATAGTTCAAAGATCACCAATCTGAATCTTCAGACAAATCTTCCCCAGTGGTTTGCTCTTTCCAGAGTTGAAGCCAACTATCGTAGTACTAGTGTAAGTCAGATCAATAGTAGGAATCCTCAATGGACTTAGCATACTTTGAAGAATTATGCTAATAGGAAGATCCAGGATCAATGTAAATTATGTCAACTTCAATGGATTCAATATACCCAGTGTAGCACAAAGGCCTGTCATGCTTGTTACGCTTCAACAACATATCTTCTTGTGTAAAGGTGATGTTATGAATTGCTTCCATCACACTATGACATTGTGGGCATGACACTGGTATATTGTCAGGAGTCTTAAGTTGAGCTAAGCAGGAATCAGCTTGCAGCAAAGCTTCGTTCAAAGTTTCACAACTTTCTTTAGAAAGGCGAAGCAACTCGAAGATAGATAATCTAGCCGGAGTATTAGCTAACTGTCCTAGAATATCAAATTTATAGGGTTTCATCACCACCTCCTGACTGAAAATAGACTTCAACGGGATGTCGAAGCATACCGCTTTTTGTTTTCCCTTTTCAACCACAGCAGGAGCAAGAGACGGTTGAGTTGATGGTGTTTCAACATCCTCAGCTTCTTTTCAAGATCCTTCGTAATCTTTGTGGTACTCTTTTCCAGATCTTGTACCAGCAAAAGTTTTTTCTTCAGACTCAGAAGAAGGAAGTACCATATTGCAGGATTTAATCTTCCTTTCCTTAGCCTTCTTCTTGTGAGGACTGTTATGAGGAACCTCAGAACCCAATCCAACAGTGGATTTTTTACTTTAAATTTGTAAAGGAAGTCGTATTTCTTTATCATAATTCAATCCTTCTGCCTTTTGAAAATCATAACCCATCTTCTTCATGAGAAGGACAGATTGCTGACTGTACAAGTGAGTAGGCAGTGGACTTTCAACAGGTGGTTCCATAGAGGAAGAAGAAGAGATCTCTGTAACTACAGGAGAATGAGGAATAAACGTCTCTGTAGCTACGGAAGAAAAAGGATTCGGGATTCGAGAAAAAATCCCTGTATGAGCTTTTTCATAAGCAGCAAAGACTTGTTGTGCCGTGTATAAGGGAATACTATTCATGGCTAGCCACTGCTGATGAATAAGCTTGAGCTTGGCAGGAGGAGCCAGACTTGGAGTATATATGTTCAATCCTCTCAGTCTATCTTCCAAAGGAATGCCATCCCATAGATGATCCAAATCATAAGGATCTGGAATAACATAAGAAATCATGTTGCAGGTTTTGACTTTCTTACCCTTCTTGGATTTTGAAGTTTTTCCTTCATCCTCCATTTCAGGTACTATGTCAGGATATAACCACATAATTACACCATTCTTTAATGTAAGAGGCAACAATCCTTCATTTTCCTTCCTAGCAGACGGGATATTCACAATCTTCATCGTCGCCTTCGGAATTGGAACAATTCCATCTGGTACTTGTTGTGGAGAAAAATCTCTAAATTCAAGAGAAACTATATTAGTTGTAACCGTATGGTCATCATTGCTTAAAGCGATAGCACCACCATTTATGAGCTCTTGGATTTTCTTCTTCAAAACATAGCAAGCACTTGTAGGATGATTAATGTATCTATGATAGATACAATATTTGGGATTGTCAGTCAGATTCACCTAATTAGGCCTCTTTGGCTCCGGAATCTGGAGTTTGCCACTCTTCACAAGACATTGAAATATCCCTGGGATATTACTTTTGTCAAAAGAGTATTCTTCTTTTGGCCTGGAAGATTCCTGATTATTCGGCATCGTTTTATTCTTGGAAAGATTGACCATAAGAGTGTCTTTTCCTTTCATATTATAATTGCCGAAATTATTACCAGGATTACTTTTCTTTCCTTTATCCTCAGAGGCAAAAATCATTCCATATTCACGAGCCAACCTACCATTGGTCTCGACAGAAACTACTGCTATGATAAACGAAGCCCAATCTGTGAATTGGGAACCCGTAAAGACAGCAATAGATGGTCGCAAATTCATCTTACATGTATCAATCAGCGCTGAATCTGGCATACCAGGGGGCATTTTTAGAGTCGCCTGTCGAAAACGTTCAATGAACGTCCGAGTATCTTCTTTCTTCTTTTGCTTGATTTCTATTAAGGAGGACATGTTCATGTCCATACCTCCTTCATAGAAACAGGAGAGAAATATTTCCTTAAATTCGTCAAAAGACGAAATGCAATTGTCGGGTAAACTACGATACCTGTCGTAAGCTGAACCCATCAAGCATCCAATGAATATTCGAGTGAGAAGAGCATCATTTTTCTGTAAATGTATAGTCATAATATCGAAGTAATTGATATACTGACTAGGAGAAGTCTTTCCATCAAACAATACCATTGACTGTGGCTTGAATTTTGGTGGAAAGGGTACATCATTCCAATGAGGAGGATAAGGTTGCTTACTCCCTAACCTCTTGAGTTGATCCTTTTGCTTCAAAACTTCAAACTGTGCTTTGAGTTCACGTACTACTTGAATGGCTTCGCTGGTTTGTGGAAGCACATTTGATTGAAAAGTTGTTTGTTGTACCGTAATCCCCACCGGAGATGGTACATCTTCTGGAATGATGGGATCCGGAGATGCAGAATTTTGGTTAACAGCAGGCTCTTGGATATTCAAAGGTATATCAATCCCTTGGCTATCTTGAGTTGGTGCTGGTGCCTGAATCGGTTTAACAATTGCTGGTTGAGCAGTTTGCTGAGCCGTTATTATCTGGTGCATGCTTTGCATCATGTTAAGCATGTCTTTCAATGATTGTTCAACGGCAGTGAGACGTTGTTCCGTATTAACAGATGACGTCTCTGGTTCATCTCCAATAGCATAGGATTCAACCTCTCTTGAAGATACAGAGGGATTAGTATAGAAGTATGAATCGATACTATCAGTTTCGGACTCAAGAGATTGAGTACCCCCAGCTTCAGAATCAGAAATCTGCAATTGTCTTTGTCTTCTTGATCGAGTATTCAGATATACTCCTTCAAAAGAGTCAAGAAGTTTGTTGAATTGTTGTTGACCTATGGTTTGGGACGTGTTCCGTCTAGGACGTCGTCCTCTGTTGGTGTGAGATGCCATGTTGACTGACGCATATGACAACTCATCAGCTTGTTGTTGGGGCGCATTAAAATTCAATCGATCAAAAACTGACCATCTGGAAGCCGAGCAACAACATCTGATCACAATCTGGTAACACTCACAGTGATGATTTTCTTGGGGGTGTGTCACAGGAGATTGTCTATTTTTACGCTTTTGCATTAGCAATTCACGTAAATCAGAAGGAGTAGAAGGAGTAGTCTTCTTTATTACATTTGGAATAGAAAAATGTTTAGTCCCTTATGTATAAAGAAGATTATTGGCTGCATTCGCAGAACCAAACTGTACATTTCTACGCGTTTGGAGTTGTGTGTGCAAATCTTGAAATTTTTTAGCACGAAGGACTCCATTTTCATTGCGTGTGATTTGTAGGTTTGGTACTTTACGTAGAGCAGTATAAGAAGGCTGTTGGTGTAGAACTGAAGCTTTACCAACAACATTTTTATGCTGTATGCATTTAGGTACATTCATATTAGATGTAAAAATATCGTTGTAAATTTTATCTACACTGTCACAGACAGGAGACTTACCTTTACCCGTAGAGCGTAAAAATTGACTATCTACCACGTCACAGACGGGAGATTTTCCTTTACGCGAAGAGCGTAATTTTTGTGTATCTACCACGTCAGAGACGGAAGACTTATTTTTATACTTAGAAGCACAAGCATTAGAGTCTGCCTCATTACAAATGGGAGACTCGTTCTTATGCACTGAGCATAAAATTTGGTTTTTATCCACTAGGCGTAAAATATCATTTTTACGCACCGGGCGTAAAACTTGATTATCTTCACCGTCAAAGACGGGAGATAAATTGCCACACTTAGAGTGCAACGCTGAAGTAAGGACTGTCTCGTTGCGAACGGGAGCCCCTACGACAGGAGTAGGAAGAATTCCCTTGCCATCAGAAAGAGAGATCAGAAGCTATTTTGGATTTAGGAATCCAAACATTTTGTGCTTTGCGAGATTTTTGAATATTGGAGCAGCGAGAACCTACCCCAGTTCGGAGCATCTCTTCATAAGCAGTCTGGTCGAAGTGTACAACCAGAGTCTTCTTTGTCGATCCAATCGACACATCATCATATTGAGCAATTGCCTCCTCGTCAGAGGAGGAGGTCTTCCCCGGCAGAGTCGCTATTTTTGTTTTACTTAACAAAATGCCTGGAAATCGAATTTTGAAAATAAAACAAGAAAAGTACAAGAAGTACAAATTTGATTCTGGGAAGTATTACTATGGAAGTCTGATCAGTAAATGATCACTTTGTTCCTTGGACCATACGATGATGATGAAGATCACTGCTAGAAGATGAACAGTTGGAAGAACTAAGTCACCAGAAAGGTATCGACGCACTTGGGTACTGATGGCGAGGCCGAATGCTTTACTGCTTTGCTTCACTCTGTTCTGGAAAAAGGTTGAAGAAGAATGCTCTGAAAAATCAAAGTCTCTGGGCTCTAATCTCTATGTATTCTCTCCTCTCTCTCTCTCTGTCTGTGTTATATGAGAAAAATCAGTCTATTTATAGACTTGGCTTCTTGTGCGTAAAAACTCAGCAAAAGTTCCGTCTTTACGCTAATAACTGCCACCCATGACCGAAGTCACCCTCTGTATACGTTGACATGTGTCCCATCATTTCAATAAGAATAGGATGCACGTACACACGTTCTTCGAGATGTGTGGCATGAAAGCCATGTAGGCAAACCACGTTCCAAAATTGGTGAAGAAGAATAGGGCGTAAAAACAACCCAAAATACTCTGAGCGTAAAGTAGTAGACTAGGTGTAAAATAGCCCTGACATGGACTTCTCGCGTAAAGTGGTTGTTAAACAACCTTGAGCGTAAAAGTAGCCCAAATAAACTTTATGCACACGTCAACTTTTGAGCGTAAAAACTCATACAGTCTCCATGCGTAAAAGAAGCTATACTGTGAGCGTAAAATAGCTCAGTCCACATACTAAACGACAACATTGGTCTCTGTGTAAAACAAATCCCTTCGAATTCCGTGATATATGCCATCATTAAATCTTCATGTCAGACTTTGCATTAAATGCAAGACTCGACAGCTTTGTCCAGCGTAAAATGGTTAGCATGTCTTAGGCGTAAAACCATTGGCTTGACACTGGCGTAAAACCATTGGCCTGTAACAATAGATCATGTTGAGTGGAATGCTTCTATCTCTTTGACTTATTCCATGAAGCACTTTTTACGCTCCTACAGCACGGTCGTGACCTCCAGCCGCATACCGAGGATTCATGTGGCCACCGCTCCTAGCCGCATACAGAAGGTTCATGTGGCCACAAATGACAGCCACATGCAGACAGCCTATACGGCCACCGATCCCAGCCGCATACCATCTGTCCCATGCGGCTCACGGTCAGTCTTTGACCGCCTCTCATGCGATCCTGACATTGGAGGTTCTCTGGAGGATATGCCAGACTTTGTGATGTCCAATTTGGACTCTTTCTATTATACACTCTCGGGTGCTAAAAGGAAGAAGTCTAGGACGGCGCGGGCTCGTCGAGCTCAGTCAGCTATCCCAACTTCTGACTATCAGGTCATCCCGCTTACCATTACGCGGGCCCCTGACGGAAAGTTGTACAAAACTATCCGTGTCCAGCCCCCGGCGACCAACGGATAGGATAGTTATCAAGGATCTCCCAACAACGATCAGGGGCAAGTACTTGTACTACCCCCGCATCATGGAGCAGGCAGGATGCCAACACACTCGTGTGCTCCGGACTCCCGGGCCCATAAAATAATTGACTTGTGTGACGTGATTCTTCACAAACGTAAGGAAAGGGACGAAAGCCCGGTGTGCAGAGAACCCACACATATACATCACTGCACACAAATCATCGTCAGCTGCTGCTGCAACAAGGCGGCAGTACAAGAAGATCGGCGATCCGTCTTTCAACGACTATAACACCAAAATTCAGAAGACGAGGCGATTACTATCGCCTCCTACAATTCTACTCTAAAAATCCTTGGCGGCGGGAGAGGGAAGAAAACAAATGTCTCCAGCCCAAGAATCTCAACCGGTGTAACCAAGAAAATCTCCTCTAAACGGTTATCTACCGCCGTTACAGGAAGGGTTTTTCAAGGTACCCGCTCAGAGACAAAATTTGCCACAATTGGAGATTCGTCGTCCACATCTCTGGGAGACGCTGAAGCCGGGGGTAGTACTCCTCCAAATATCTATGACAATCCGGTGTTCCAACAAAATAGTCCAGGAAAAACAGTACCCCAACAGACGCAGAAGGTTCCAACGTCCACAACTCTCAAGACGAGACAACCTCTAAAGCTGGGGGTACCACTCCTACTGAGTCCGAACCAGAGGAGAACATTTCTACATACCACGATGACTTTTCTGTACAAGGGTATGACTCGGAGGGCACGTCCTGCACCGTTCCTTTCATCTCTCCTCATGTGAGGACGCTGTTCATGACGGACAATAACCAAGACGGTCCCAGTGATCGCCAATGCATCGACACTCTGAAAGCCATACTTCTAACCTTGGTCAAATTTATGGACGAGATCAAAGTGGCTCTTCCAACTCTGTAAGAAAGAATGCAGGGCAAAACAATTGTGGGACCCACGATCAATACGGACTCAAACTCAGCTGTACCAAACCCGGGTGATAATCCTCCTGAAATATCGGCTCCTATCACTACAGACGAGGCCAGAGAGGCAAAACGAGAGGTCCAGGAGCTCCGAGCCATGTTTTACGCCCGAGAAACCTGCCAGGACCTCAGGATACAACAACCGTATCCCGCTGCGTGGAGAGATGTTCCCTTTCCACCAAGATATAAACCATTCAACATCAATCCATATGATGGTAAGACATCTGCAAACAGGTACATCACCTACTTCGAGGTCACGACCGACCATCTGCCTCATGACGATGCCATCCTTACGCATCTGTTCATTGGAGGACTGGAAGGGGTCGCCTTCGACTGGTACCGCAACTTGCCAGACAACTGCATCCATTCCTTCGACGGCTTCAAGCATATATTCTTGGAGAGGTTCTATGAAGTAGGATAAGACTTGACAATGTCCACCATCATGGATGTTGTCCAGGAAGAAAATGAGCTAACAAGGAACTATATCGAGCGGTTTCGCCAAATCATAATAAAGTTGCCTTCCGGGAACCTTGATTCCTCCTTGATTGAAATTTTCCAAAAGAGGCTGCTTCCCACAATTAGCCTCTGGATGGACGAAAGTCAGTTTAGGGACTGGAAGACGTTCATCATCAGTACCACTAGCGTGGAAGATAAGTTGAAGAAAGCTCGCCAACTGGGATTGCACATCTTGGAGGGAGAGGACAAGGGCAAACGCCCTAATGCAAACAACAAGAATGGTGGTACTTCCTCAACCAATCGAGACAACAAGGGCAAGCAGGCTATAGTGGCCGACACAGCCCAGAAGCCTGAACCGAAGTTGGCAGAAAAGCAGTGGCCTCAGATGACTTACTCCTTCGAGGACGGTCACGTCAAGCCCATCTTGGACATGCTCATACGACGAGGTCAAATTCAGCTTCCTCCTCCAAGGCGTGAACCTCGTCCTGCAGAAATGGAGAGCCCCAAGTACTGCCACTTCCATCGCTATGTCCACCATGCCACACAAGACTACTACCAACTGAAGCGATATATCCAACATCTCATCGATTCTAAGGCCTTGGCCCTTGATTTCGAAGAGATGACTATGGCGACCAATATAGTGTCAGTACAGTTTGGCAGCTTTTCTCCGACAAAGACTCAAGATGGAGTAGTACCCGTCCCTAGAGCAAAGATGGCGGTCACGAACCTTCCGCCTCCTCGAGACCAGGCTGCTGGTCTAGTGCCCTTTACCATATCATGAGGAGAGATCATATGGGTCCATCCAGACTTGGTATCTGAGGTGACTCAGTCCGCTCCGCCCTCCTCCACTAAGAAGAAGAATTGGAAGGTAAAGTCATGCCGCACAATCTCAGCAGAGGTTAAAGAAGCTACGGCTGTTGTTACCCGATCCGGTGCACAAACTCTACATACACCAGTTAACACGGCTGAAGATCCTCAGTCTGCTACTGCTGATGCTCCAGGACCCGCTCAACCTCTGATGACCGACAAGCCTAGGCTGAAGGAGACTCGCTTTGACAGACCGCTCAGACGAGAGATGCCCTATGGGCTGGAGAAGCCCTACAACTTTGACATCTTGGCACAATTGGCTAACACACCGGCCAAGTTGTCACTATACGAGCTACTAAGGCTCTCCAAAGGTGTTCGCATCGTACTGAGTGAGGCACTCCAGAATGCCGACACATATCTAGCTCAGTCCAATCTCACCGGAGAGTGCTCACCTACAGATCTCTAGGACAGTGCCTGCACCGGGGCCATGCCCAACATTGTCTTTACTCTGCAGGATATGCTTATCAAGACCAACCTGTACGATCGCCCCCTGTATTATACCGGGTACATTGGTGATATCAAGGTAGATCGGATGCATATTGATTCCAGTTCTTCCATAAGCATCATTCTGAAGAGCCTGCTACACCATCTGCATATCCCAATGCATCGCCTGACACCGATAAGTACGGCAATTAGCGGTTTCAATTCAGGCAGAAGCTATCCAATCGGGAAGATTCGTTTGAAATTCCAAATCGGCGACCTTCAGTCAGAAGTGACCTGTTATGTCATAGATGCAGATACATCCTACAATATTCTCCTAGGGCGTCCTTAGATACATGATTACATAATCGTGCCTTCCATACTGCACCAATGCTTCAAGTACGTCGATCAGCACGGCTTCGTGAGGACAGAATTTGCTGACATTGATCACTTTAAAGGGGTCGAATCCTACTACTCCGACTCATGCTTGTATGAGAAGTTGAAAAGGCACCTTGTCGAAGAAGATACTCAGGCTCCAACTGAGGCGACAACTGGATCGAAAGAACCTATGACGATCTACCTCCAAGTCGAAAAACCTGGCAGAACTGTACCACTTACAGCCACTCTGCGTAAGGATGCAATCAGCCTCTCTGCACAAGAGGGATTGATGATAATCCGACTACCAAGGTCTGTCCAGGCGCCAAGATCCACGACAGAGCCACTGACCATCAGGCTGCCTAAAGCTAGCCAGCAATAAATAGAGAAGCTCAATCCCTCCATCAAACCGATGACAATTTGCCTTCCCAAGATGAAAATGTAGCCGAGCGCCAGGCCGGGGACTGCTAGCGAGCCAACAACTCCCTGTCTTACACAAATCACTCAGCTGGGGGTCGTAAGTACGCCAACGACTCCACGGTCAGCACCATCAGTGGATCCCCTGATGATTAAGCTGCCCAAGTCATCAGTCTTCATTTGTGTTGGGGTGGCCGAAGAAGAATTCGAGCTGACCAAGTATATGGCAGCTCACACTGATATTCCATCCTCAGATGATGTAATTCGTTCAGAGAAGATACCCTACTTCATCAATAAAAGGATAGCTTTGAACTACCTCGAGCTTAATATGCTTTGTATAATGTATGCTATAGAATATGGTATAGGCACTCACCTACACACACAAGTAACGAATGTCTATACCACAAACCAACTCACCCCTATGGAAGACGCATGATTCACAGTCGAGGGAGATGACCATCCAATCATCTTCGGCCAGAAGAATAACCCACAACCCTTCAGGATAGAAGAGGTTGATCTCGAACCCAACACCGAAAGAATGCCCCTTTGTCTGTATAGTTCCCAATCCAAGTACCTCATGCAAAAATAGGGGTATGATTTGGAAACTACGCCAGGCTTGAACTACGACATTGGACGACGATTACCCTTATGATTGTCGGCCCCGGTTGGGAAACCACATGATTACTACAATAAAACCAAATATGGGCTAGGTTATGTTACACCTACAACGACACCTGAAAGCTCAGATGAGGAATGCGACTGGCATTCACACTCAACCAGATCACCAACTTCTGACTCGGATGTCAGCATCGGGGACATATTCAGACAAGTTTTGTCCGTTAACATAGCATTTATCGACGCCTATGAAGAAGATGAAGACATTCCTGAAATTCTTGAGTTAGAACCATGGGTACAATAGCTAGATGCACAATGGGAAAAGCGATTCGAACAGAAAGAGACTGCCACCGAAGATGAGGTCGTGCAAGTTAATCTCGGTGATGAGTCCTCTCCAAAGCCGATCTTTATCAGCAAGAACCTTGTTTGCCATAAAATATAAAAGAACAGAACAATTATCGGAGGACCGGACTTTTACTTCACGTTACAAACTCGCTTGTACAAAGAAAGCCTAGGAACAAAAACCTAGGTACAGGAATCTAAGTACAATTGTTTATTTTAGATTCTGGGGGGTGACGATAGAGGCTCGGGAAGGCGACGGCAGCCCTGTCTTACTCCTTGGATGATCGGTATGCAACCTTGGCTCCTGTGAAAAGATGGTTGGCGTTGATGAAGAAATGCTCTCCTTGCTCTCCTCGGGTTGCTCTTCTGATTTCTCTCTTTCTCTGTTGTTTTCTCTCTGATTATTAGGGGGAAGCCCTCCTTTTTTTTTCTCCTTCTGATCACCTATCTCCCCTTCTGATCGTGTCTCCTTTACAAGGGAATGGCATCTTGCTATTTATAATAGTGGGGGCATCATTAGGGTTGCCAATGATTAGCTCTCGAAGATGGCGACAGCCCGTAGATTGGTCAATCCAGGCCGTTCAGTTTTGATTATGACGAATCTGAGCCATCGAATGTAGATTACACCAAATCCTATTAGCAATTAATGCTGATTAGAATAAATCTTTCTCATAATGATCTTCTGATGTCTGGAATAAATTAAATTTATTCTCCTGCCACGTGTCCCAGATTATTGGGATTTGACCCAATCTTTGATGGCAGTAAATCTGAGAAACTAATCGGCTTAGGACACATGTCCTAGGAGCCATTGGGGGATCTGAACCATATGACGAGTGAGCCGCATATGACTTTGGGCCGCATATGGTTAGGGCCACGTGTCAGGGCTGTCTGGATAGTGGCCCTCCCTGGAGCCTTTGAACCATAGGGAGGTAATCATTGTGAGCCGCATAGGAATACATCCGCCTGAGCCGCATGGAGATGATCCTCTTGAGCCGTATAAGGAGTTTTTACTTGAGCCGCATGAGGCTTCCTCGGCCTGAGCCGCATAGGACAGATTCATTCTGAACTGCATAAGAAGTTCTTTGCTCGAGCCGTATGAGACTTTTCTCGGCCTGAGCCGCATAGGGCGGATTCACTCTGAACCGCATAAGAAGTTCTTTGCTCGAGCCGCATGAGGCTTTCTCGGCCTGAGCCGCATAGGACGGATTCGCTCTGAACCGCATAAGAAGTGCTTTGCTCGAGCCGCATGAGGCTTTCTAGGCCTGAGCCGCATAGGACGGATTCACTCAGAACCGCATGAGAAGTGAGCCGCATACGAACGCCCATATGGCGAGGCCACATGGCATTTTTTATGGCTCTCGGGGGATTTTTGTCAGAGATCTCTTTTTTCTTCCCTAGAGATTCGTCATTATGACATAGTCATAATTACTTCTTTCTGTGTCAGGGCTGTCACTTTTTCAGAGTTGTCAGCCGTCCAGCAATTAATGCGAGAGGGAAAAGGAAAGGGCTGTCCTGCCACGTGTCTTTCTGAGCCGCATGGGATGTCTTGGATCGCATAGCCCCTTATGCCGCATGATTCTCCGAGCCGCATGGACTTTCTGAGCCGCATGGGGTTCTTTGGCCACATGAGTTATTTTCTTTAGTATTTCCCATGCTTCTACAAGACCTCCTTCAAAGTTTTCAATTTACAAAATTGAAATACTTTGAATAAGAAGCACGGCTGTGTTCTTCTAGCCGCATATGAAACCCTGACCGCATAGAGATCTTGGCCGCATAGGTTGTTCAGCCGCGTAGATGGTTCAGCCGCAGGGGACTGTTCAGCCGCATAGCTTCTTGCTACGTGTGTGGGTCTTTAATTGTCTCAAATTCGTTTCAGCATCGTCTTTGTAGGGGGAATCCCAAGGGTCAGCTCATTAAATCTTTCGGATTTGACGCCTTGGGTGAATCTTGGAGACGAAACCCAAGGAATCGATTTCGTTCTTCTTGTTTTGTTTCTGTTTTCTCTCTTTCTGAAGAGGATATGATCACGAAATATGTAATGCTTTTTCTTCCTTCAAATAAAGAGTACTTTCAATTCTACCCTTCATTTGTATTGCCTGCTGCGCCTATGATATTGTGGTGATGTTTTCTCCCGCATAGGGAATATATTTGTGGACCTGTTACCCATAGCGTACCTTGGTTTTAGGTAGAGGTAACAAGTTTTGGTCACGGTACCTGAAGCAGCCATAGCGAAGTGGTTATGGGTGCTCTTGGTATTGAGAAAAGGAATGCCGTAGAGCAGCTGGGCTCCTGGGGCCTGATGAGGTGATAGGTTTATGCTGAGAAATTTAACTGAGGATATTTGTGGGCCTATTATCCTTGGCGTATCCTGGTTTAGGATACGGATAATAGGATGAAGGGAAACCGACATACTTGCTCAGAGGTAACGAGGACATGGCAAGTAGGAAGGTTTTTTAAACGTAGAGTCTTCCTACTCAGAGGTAATGAGAACATGGCAGGAGTGAACTTGACGGAGGATATTGATGGTCAACAGAGGACATTTGTGGTCAATAGAGGACATTTGTGGACCTATTACCCTTGGCGTACTCCGGTTGTGGGTACAGATAATAGGTTGAAAGGGGATCATCATACTTACTCAGAGGTAATGAGGACATGGCAAGTATAAAGGTTTCTTCGACGGAGCCTTTCCATTCAGAGGTAATGAGGACATGACAAGAGTGGGCTCAATGAAGGAGGGCACATAGAACGACTCAGAGGTAATGAGGACATGGAAGTTCTATGTGAGGGGTAATTTGTTTTTGGCGGAAGTGGAACGACTCAGAGGTAATGAGGACATGGCCATTTTGGAAATTTGTGGATCGATTACCCTTTTTGTGCACTGGGAGTGCGGGTATTAGATCATGAGGGAGGATCTCCTTCAAGAAGAAAGTTCAGAGGTATGATCATACATGACTTGCTACCTGGAAGAGTGACCGAGATGTGAGTTCAGAGGTACCAGCGGGTACATGACTCGAGAATCTGGAGAATGGTGAACGTGAATTCGGCGGTACCGACGGGTACATGACTTCGAAAATCTGAGAAACTATGAGGGTGAGTTCAGTAGTACCAGGGGGTATATGACTCGATAATCTGGAAAACTATGAGGGTGAGTTCAGTGGTACCAGCGGGTACATGACTCGAAAATCTGGAAAACTATGAGGGTGAGTTCAGTGGTACCAGCGGGTACATGACTCGATAATCTGGAAAACTATGCGGGGGAGTTCAGTAGTACCAGCGGGTACATAACTCGAAAATCTGGAATATTGTGATGGTGAGTTCAGAGGTATCAGCGGGTATGTGACTCGATAATCTGGGATGTTGTTTAGACATAATATTTTTTCAGGAACTTGCCGTTGACGGGCAACATGAGCAAGTCTCCGTTTTGCTTAGCAAGGCGGTAAGCACCATTGGAGAACACGGCCTCGATGATAAATTTTCTATTTTGGCTGGAACTTGCCGGCGGTCTTGTGAGTCATGACCATTGGCCTACGAACTGCCAGAACAAGATCACCCACTTGGAATGTTCTGATTTTAACCTTCTTATTGAAGGCTCCTGAGATGCGTGCTTGGTATAGCTCGATCCTTTGCTGAGATAGGAGGCGTATTTCATCTAGGCCTCCAACTCTTGTAGTCGACGTCGGTAGTTGTCATCCGTCGTCAATTGATAAGTGAGGGCGACACGGAGTGAGGGTATATGAGTCTCTAATGGAAGAACTGCCTCACTCCCATACACTAGGAAGAATGGCGTATTCTCGGTGGCTGTTCGAACTGTGGTGCGATAAGCCCATTAGCATTCGCCGAGCTTCTCATTCCAGTCGCGTTTGTTGGAGGAGACAAACTTCTTGAGGAGTTTGATGATTGTTTTGTTGAATGCCTCTGCTAACCCATTTGCTGTCGGGTTGTATGGTGTCGAAGCGACATTCTGAATACGGTACTTATCGTAAAACCGATAAAATGCGTGGCTTGCAGACTGCGGACCATTATCATGGATGATCCTTTGGGGCAGTCCAAAGCGGTAGATGACGTGATGCTTAAGGAAGCTGATCGCATTTGAAGTCTTAACTTCTGCGAGTGGGACAGCTTCCACCCATTTGGAGAAGTAATCAGTGATCGCAAGTATGAAGCGATGTCCTCGGGAGGAAGGTAGGGCGATTGGACCAATGATATCCATTCTCCATGCTTCGAATGGCCAGGACGCCACTGTCGGATGTAGAAACTCAGATGGTTGGTGAATGAAGTCCGCGTGGACTTGGCAGGCTTTGTATTTTCTAGCATAGTCTATTGCATCTGCCACCATTGTGGGCCAATAGTAGCCCATTCGACGAAGGCGGTCTTGCAGTTTTGGGCTGGACTGGTGGGCCCCACAGACACCGTCATAAGCTTCTCGTACGGCTTCTTTGGCTTCTGCATTTGACAGACAATGAAGCAGTAATCCGTCGTAGGAGCGACGATACAGCATTTTCGTCTCTATATCGTAGAAGAATCTGAGAGAACGCCGTCTGATGGAAGTAGCTTCCTTTGGGTTCTCGGGCAGGATGTCGTAGACGACGAAGTTGATGAATGGTTGTCTCCAATCTGGGGCATCATCGATCGTCTGGGCGGAATAACTCGCCACGAATTGCACATTGTTCTTGGGACAGACCAGTTCATGGCCTATCACATCCACTGATTGGCGATCATAATTCGGAACTGCTAGGGAAGCGGCAAGACCAGCTAGGGCATCGGCTTCGATATTTCGGAGTCTGGGGACATGTTCGATGAAGAACCCCTCGAACGACGAGATGATGTCAATCGTTATTTAATGATAGGGGACCATGTCTTCGTGACGGACCTTGTATGAGTCCCGGATCTGATTGACGATCAGCTGGGAATCGCCGTAAGCTTCAAGGTATTCTACCCCCAGCTCTCTTGCAAGTTGGAGGCCAATGACCAGAGCGTTGTACTCGGCCACATTGTTAGAGTAGGGCTCTGTGAGGGAATAAGCGCGGTTAATCACCAATTCGGAAGGGAGATCAATACTACCCCGACTCCAACGACTATGTTGCCTTTAGGTCCGGTCCTCGAAGCACCGTCGAAGAACATTCGCCATATATTCTCATGAGAGGTTGCATGTGAGTAGGCGACCTCATTTGGGATCTCTTCATCTATCCTGGAGGACTCCGAGCCTAGGTGGGCTGCTAAGAAGTCTGCCAGGGCTCGACCTTTGATTGCCTTTTGAGGGACAAAGATCATATGATAAGGGGACAGTAATATTGCCCATGTAGCGAGGCGAGAGCTGAGTGCCCCTGGTTTAGTCATGAGGACTCTGAGAGGGTTGATTCGTGAGATCACGTGTATCGTTTGTCCGGTGACATAGTGTCGCATTTTTTGAATGGCGAACACCAGGGCAAGGCATTCCTTCTCCACAGCGGTGTATCGGTGCTCTGGCCCAATCATCATTCGGCTGAGGTAATATATGGCTTGCTCATGGCCTGCATCATTGTTTTATGTGAGCAGAGCCCTGAGGGAATGTTCCATTGCTCATACATAGAGCAGGAATGGTTTTCCAGGAACCGGGGCCACCAAAACTGGTGGATTTGACAAATAATCTTTGATGATGTCGAAAGCATGCTGACATTCCTCGTCTCATATGAATGAGACTCCTTTCTTCATGAGGTGTGTGAACGGTCGGTATCGCCCGGAGAGGTTAGAAATGAACCTCCTGATGTAAGCAAGCCTCCCTTGGAGGCCTCTGAGTTCGCGGAGATTTCTCGGGGGACCCATCTCCATGATTGCTTTTGTCTTCTCAGGGTCTACATGGATACCCTTTGCAGTGATGATGAAGCCCAAGAACTTTCCGCTGGATACGTCCAGAAAGGACTTCGTAGGGTTCATTTTTAAACTGTGTGCTCGCATTAGGTCCAATACCGTCCTTAGATTCTGCAGATGGTCGCCTTTGCAGTAGCTTTTAACGGCTATATCGTCAACATAGCACTCCACTGTCTTGCGTAAGTGGTCTCTGAAGATGATGCTCATCGCTCTTTGATAGGTGGCACCGGCATTCTTCAAACCGAAAGGCATGACTGTGTAGCAGTACGTGCCAATTGGTGTTCGGAATGATGTATGCTTTTCGTCATCAGGAGACATTTTGATTTGGTTATACCCCGAGAAGCCATCCATGAATGACATACGTTCGAAGCTGCAGGTGTTGTCGATCATGATGTCTGTGATAGGAAGGGAGAATTCATCTTTGGGGCATGCCTCATTCAGATTGCGGAAGTCGATGTAGATTCGAATCTTTCCATTCTTCTTGAGGATGGGTACTATATTGGCGACCCAATCGAGATGTTGCTCCTCACGAATGAAACCGCTGGCTATCAGTTTATTGACTTCAGCTTCGATCGCGTCCATGATGCCTGGGCGGAAGCGTCGCTGTTGTTGCTTGACTGGCTTCGCATCTGGCCGAATGTTGAGTTTGTGAAGAGCAATGTCGGGATTTAACCCTGGCATGTCTTCATAGCTCCAGGCGAACACATCAATGTATTCTTTGACAAGTTCTAGCAGCGACTCCCATTCTTCGTCTGTTAGGCTTTTACTGACAAAAATTGGTTTTGGAGAAGATTCGCTGCCGAGATCCACTTGTATGACCTCATCTTCAGTAGAAGGTTTTCTCTGTTCGAACCGCTTTTCCTATTGTGCGTCCAACTGCTGGGCCTACGGTTCTAGCTCGAGGATTTCAGGGATGTCTTCGTCTTCTTCGTAAGCGTTGGCGAATGCAATGTTGACTGTCATGACTTGTTTGAACACGTCTCCGATGCTGGTATCTGAGTCAGAAGTTGGTGACCCGGTTGAATGTGACTGCCAGTCGCATTCTTCATCTGAACTCTTGGGGGTCGCAGTGGGCGTTACATACCCTAGCCCGCATCAAGTTTTGTTATAGTAATCCCGTCGTTTACCCACCGGGACTGGCGGCTTCAAAGGTAATCTTCGCCCAGTGCCGTAGTTTAAACCCGACGTCATCTCCAGATCATACCCCTGTTTTTGCATGAGATATTTGGATTGTGGCCTATACAGATACAGAGGCAGTCTCCCGGCATCTGACCCGAGGTCGGTTTCCTTTGTGGTGGAGGGATACGGGTTGTTCGTCCGACCGAAGATGATTGGATGGTCCCCACCCTCGATTATTCGGTAAACCTCTTCTACTGGAGTAAGCTGGATCGTGGTGTACACATTTGTCACTTGGTTGTGCAGGTGAGTGCCTACACCGTGTTCCATAGCATACATTGTACATAGCTTATTGAGCTCGGTGTAGTTCAAAGATAACCCTTTATTGATGAAGTAAGGTATCTTTTTTAGGGGGATTACATCATCAGCGGAGGGAACATTAGTGTGGGCAGCCACATACTTGGCTAGCTCCGGTTCCTCTTCGGCTACCCCCTGTGTAAATGAAGACTGAGAGGACGACCTGGGGAGCTTGATTGTCAGCGGTTCAGTTGATGGAGTTGAGCGTGGAGTTGTTGGCAGACTAGCGACCCCCAGTTTAGCACTCGAGGTGGAGCGAGGAGTGGTCGGTTCGCTAGAAGTGTCAGACCTTGCATCGGGGTGACGACCCTTCTTGGAAAGGGGTATCGTCAGTGGCCTATCGGAGGGATTGAGCTTCTCTGTTTGGGGTTGACCGACTCTCGGCAGTCTGATTGTCAGTGGCCCCGTTGTAGGTCTCGGTACTTGGCCGGACCTTGGCAGCCGGATTATCATTTGTTTCTCCTGTGCCGAGAGGCTGATCGTATCCTTCCGCAGAGTGGCAGTAAGGGGTGCGGACCTGCCTGGTTTGCGAGCTTGGAGGTGGATCGTCAGAGGTTCTTCTGATCCTGAAGCTATCTCGGTATGAGCTTGTATGTTTCCTTCATCAAGGTGCCTCTTCGACTTTTCGTATTGGCAGGAGTCCGAATAGTACGATTCAACCCCTTTGAAGGGGTCGATGTCAGCAAATTTCGTCTTCACAAAGCCGTGTTTGTTGACATATTTGAAGTATTGGTGCAGCGTGGAAGGCATGATCATATAATCATGTATCCATGGGCGCCCTAAGAGGATATTGTAAGAAGTGTCTGCATCGATGACGTAGCAGGTGACCTCGGATTGGAGGTCGCCAATTTGACACTTTAGACGAATCTTCCCAATAAGGTAGCTCCTGCCCGAATTGAAACCGCTGATGGCGGTTCTTGTAGGTGTCAGGCGATGCATTGGGATACGGAGATGGTGTAGCATACCCTTCGGGATGATGCTTATGGAAGAGCCTGGGTCAATGTGCATCCGATCCACCTTCACGTCGCCGATGTATCCAGTATAGTATAGTGGGCGATCGTGCAGGTTGGTTTTGATGAGCATATCCTGCGGAGTGAAGACAATATTGGGCATTGCTTCCGTACAGGCACTGTCCTGGAAATCCATAGGTGAGTCCTCCCCGGTGAGGTTGGATTGAGCCAGATAGACATCGGCATTTTGGAGTGCTTCGCTTAATGCAATACGAACGTCCTTGGAGAGCCTCAGGAGTTCGTATAGTGATAACTTGGCCGGTGTGTTAGCCAATTGTGCTAAGATGTCAAAGTTGTAGGGCCTCTCTAGCCCTTGTGCTACCTCTTTTCGGAGGGATTTGTCGAAGCGAGTCTCCCTTGGCCTAGGCTTGTTGGTCGTCGAAGGTTGAGCCGGTCCCGGAGCATCCGTTGTAGTGGGTTGATGGTTTTCAGCTGGATTGTCAACCACAGGTTGGGATTGTGCTTCGGACCGTGTGACGATGGCTGTAGCTTCCTCGTTGTCTGCCGAGATTGTGTGGCAGGTCCTGACTTTTCTACTTTTTTTTTTGTCGGTGAAAGATGGTGTGGGCCGAGTCACTTCTGACACCAAGTTTGGATGGATTCACATGACCTCCCCTCGAGATGTGGTAAGGGGTACTAGACCGGCAGCCTGATCTCGGGGAGGTGGAAGATTAGTAATCTCTATTGTCGCTAGAGGGACGGAGACCACCCCGTCTTGAGTCTCCGTCGAAGGAAAGCTGCCGAATTGTATGGACACCATATTGGCCGCCACGGTTACCTCTTCGAAATCGATGGCCAGAGCGTTCGAATCGATGAGGTTTTGTATGTACCGTTTCAACTGGTAGCAATCATGTGTAGCATGATGGACATAGCGATGATAATGGCAATACTCTGGATTCTCCATCTCTGCTGGCCGTGGTTCCCGTCTTGGTGGAGGAAGCTGAATCTTGTGACCTTGTATGAGCATGTCCAAGATGGGCTTGACGTGACCGTCTTCGAAGGAGTAAGTGATTTACGGCCATTGTTTGTCTGCTGGCTTCGGCTCAGGTTTTTGTGCTGTATCGGCCACCATAGCCTGCTTTCCCTTGCTGTTCCGATTGTTGGAGGGGCTACCCCCATTATCGTTGTTGGGATGCTTGCCCTTGCTTTCTCCTTCCGAGATGTGCAATCCTAGTTGGCGAGCCTTCTTCAGTCGTTCTTCGGCGCTTGTGGCCCTGATGATGAAGGTCTTCCAATCTTTGAATTGACTTTCGCCCATCCAGAGACTGATTATTGGAAGCAGTCTCTTTTGGCAGATCTCAATCAAAGAGGAATCTGGATTTTCGGAGGGCAGCTTCATGGCGGTTTGGCGGAACCGCTCGATATAGTTCCTTGTCAACTCCTTCTTCCCTTGGACGACGTCCACGAGGGTGGACATGGTGACGTCCTGCCCTACTTCGTAGAATCTCTCCAAGAACATGCGCTTGAAGCCGGCGAAGGAGTGGATGCAATTGTCCGGCAGATTGTGATACCAGTCGAAGGCGACTCCTTCCAATGCCCCAATGAATAATCGTGTGAGAATAGCATCATCGTGGGGCAGATGGTCGGTGGTGACCTTGAAGTACGTGATGTACTGACTTGCTGAGGTCTTGCCGTCATATGGGTTGATGTTGAACGGCTTATATCTTGGTGGGAACGGAACATCCTTCCATTCAGCAGGATATGGTTGCCGTATTCTGAGGTCATGAGCATTTTCTCGGGCATGGAACATGGCTCGGAGCTCCTGAACCTCTCTTCTTACTTCTCGGGCCTCATCTGTCGTGGTAGGGGCTGTTATTTCGGGAGGATTATTGCCCGGGTTTGGTGCTGCTGAGTTCGAGTCCGCATTGACCGCGGGACCCGTGCTTATTTGGCCAGGCATTCCTCCTTACAGAGTTGGAAGAGCAGCTTTGATTTCATCTAAAGACTTGACCAAGGCCTGCAGTATAGCCTCCAAAGTGTCGATGCATTGGCGATCGCTGGAACCACCTTGGTTGCTGTCCGTCATGAACACCATCCTTACATGAGGAGTGATGGAAGGAACGGTGGAGGACGTGCCCTCGGAGTCGTACCCATATACCAAGAAGTCATCGGGATATGTGGGAATATTGTCTTCTGGTTCGGACTCGGAGGGAACAGTACCCCTAGCCTCAGAATCTACTTCGTCTTGAGAGTCATGGATGTCCTTGGGGACATCGGTGCCTGTCGTACCTAATGGGAGAGTCGCTTCCCCGGGCTCGGCTCCTTGAAACATCGGATTGTTGCGGATGTTCGGAGGAGTGCTACCCCTAACCCCTAGCGAAGTGGATGATGAATTTCCTACTGCAGCAGATTTTGTCTTTGAACGGGTGTGTTGGAATACTCCGGTGGAAGATAACCGTTTAGACGACAGTTTTTTAGCTGTAGTGGTTGATACCTTGGGACTGGAGATGCTTGTCTTTTTCCCCTCCCTTCGGCGGGGACCTTCTGAGCGGAATTGCAGGAGACAACAGGAGGTGCCTCATCTTCTGAGCTCGGATGCTATAGTCTTTGGAAGACGGATGGCCGATCTTCCGTCACTGCCGCGTTGTTGCAACAGTTGTTGACGATGATTTGGGTGCAGCGATGTCCAAGAGAGGACTCTTTGCACGCCGACACTCCTTCTCTTTCCTTACGTTTGTGGAGGATCGCCTCCCGCAGATCAGAGGAACCATTCTGTCCGTTTGCCGTCGGGAGCTAGACTCGAGCGGTTGTATACAACTTCCCATTCGAGGCCCGTGTGATAATCAACGGGATGCCCCGATAGTCAGAGGTTGGGAAAGCTGACTGGGCCTGATGAGCCCGCGCTGCCCTAGACTTCCTCCTTTTAGCACTTACGGGTGCGTAATAGAAGGAGTCCAAATTGAATACCACAGAGTCTGGCTTATCATCCAGAGAACTATCAGGGTCAGGACCGCATGAGAGACGGTCGAAGACTGATCGAGATAAGCGTGGAATAGATGTCATGCGGCTAGGGTTGGATACCGTGCAGGCTGTCTGCATGTGGTTGTCTTCTGCCGTTGGATGAATTGTTTTTGTGCGGCTAGGAGCCACGACCGTGCAGGATGGCCGCATGCGGTTGGTAATTGTGGCCGTATGGGTTTTCTGCAAGCGATTGACTTTCCTGGCCGCATGGGTTTCATCCATGTGATTGGCAGCTGTAGCCGCATAAGTTATGCGGCTGACAGTTGTGGCCGCATGAGTTTTCTTCATGCGGCTAGCTGATGTAGCCGTATGAGTTTTCTTCCTGTGGCTAACATCCTTATGCGGCTCTGATCGCATAGAGTTCCTCTTTGCCCCTGCAAGTCCAGCATCATAGTGTTTTCTTCTGCCGGACTTGGGGACATCAGAGTTGTCTACGGTCTGAAGTGGGGCCGCAGAAGAGTCCTTCTCGCCGTCTTGAGCAACAAGGGTATCCCATCGAGGGCTTGGGGAGGAGCGAATGATTTTGGCCTCCACTCTCTGCGAGCCTTTGCCGTACGGGTGCGCTTCTGGACCGGGCCAGCGCTTTCCTCGGAGAGCATCTCTTCAAATGCCTGTTGGTCGAAGCGGACGACCATCTTTTACTGCGTGGAGCCAAGCTTGGCTGCATCCGATTGCGTCACCAACTCCTCAGCCGTGGAGAAGTTTGTCCCCAGCAGAGTCGCCATCGTGTTTGCTATGAAATATAAAAGAACAGAACAATTATCGGAGGACCAGACTTTTACTTCACGTTACAAACTCGCTTGTACAAAGAAAGCCTAGGAACGAAAACCTAGGTACAGCAATCTAAGTACAATTGTTTATTTTAGATTATGGGGGTTGACGATAGAGGCTCGGGAAGGCGACGGCAGCCCTGCCTTACTCCTTGGACGATCGGTATGCAACCTTGGCTCCTGTGAAAAGATGGTTGGCGTTGATGAAGAAATGCTCTCCTTGCTCTCCTCGAGTTGCTCTTCTGATTTCTCTCTTTCTCTGTGGTTTTCTCTCTGATTATTAGGGGAAAGCTCTCCTTTTTTTTCTTCTTCTGATCGCCTATCTTCCCTTCTGATCGTGTCTCCTTTACAAGGGAATGGCACCTTACTATTTATAATAGAGGGGGCATCATTAGGGTTGCCAATGATTAGCTCTCGGAGATGGCGGTGGCCCGTAGATTGGTCAATCCAGGCCGTTCAGTTTTGATTGTGACGAATCCGAGCCATCGAATGTAGATTACACCAAATCCCATTAACAATTAATGCTGATTGGAATAGATCTTCCTCATAATGATCTTCTGATGTCTGGAATAAATTAAATTTATTCTTCTGCTACGTCTCCCAGATTATTGGAATTTGACCCAATCTTTGATGGCAGTAAATCTGAGAAACTAATCGGCTTAGGACACATGTCCTAGGAGCCATTGGGGGATCTGAACCATATGACGAGTGAGCCGCATATGACTTTGGGCCGCATAGGGTTAGGGCCACGTGTCAGGGCTGTCTGGGTAGTGGCCCTCCCTGGAGCCTTTGAACCATAGGGAGGTAATCATTGTGAGCCGCATAGGGATACATCCGCCTCAGCCGCATGGAGATGATCCTCTTGAGCCGTATGAGGAGTTTTTACTTCAGCCGCATGAGGCTTCCTCGGCCTGAGCCGCATAGGACGGATTCATTCTGAACCGCATAAGAAGTTCTTTGCTCGAGCCGCATGAGGCTTTTCTCGGCCTGAGCCGCATAGGGCGGATTCACTCTGTACCGCATAAGAAGTTCTTTGCTCGAGCCGTATGAGGCTTTCTCGGCCTGAGCCGCATAGGACGGATTTGCTCTGAACCGTATGGGAAGTACTTTGCTCGAGCCGCATGAGGCTTTCTAGGCCTGAGCCGTATAGGACGGATTCACTCAGAACCGCATGAGAAGTGAGCCGCATACGAACGCCCACGTGGCGAGGCCACGTGGCATTTTTTATGGCTCTCAGAGGATTTTTGTCAGAGATCTCTTTTCTCTTTCCTAGAGATTCGTCATTATGACAGAGTCATAATTACTTCTTTCTGTGTCAGGGCTGTCACTTTTTCAGAGTTGTCAGCCGTCCAGCAATTAATACGAGAGGGAAAAGGAAAGGGCTGTCCTGCCACGTGTCTTTCTGAGCCGTATGGGATGTCTTGGACCGCATAGCCCCTTATGCCGCATGACTCTCCGAGCCGCATGGACTTTCTGAGCCGCATGGGGTTCTTTGGCCGCATGAGTTATTTTCTTTAGTATTTCCCATGCTTCTACAAACCTGACAGACGAAGAGCGAGAGTCGCTACTGCAACTCGTCAGAAAGTACATCGACGTGTTCGCCTGGAGCTATGAAGACATGTCAGGACTGGACCCCGAGGTTGCACTTAACAAACTCAACATTCGTCCGGACGCAAAACCTGCCATGCAACAGCAACGACGGTTCCACCCTGACATCATGAATGCCATTGAAGTTGAGGTCAACAAATTGATAGCTAGCGGTTTCATCCGTGAGGAACAGCATCCAGACTGGGTAGCCAATAAAGTACCAATCCTCAAAAAGAATAGAAATATCTGAATCTGCATCGACTTTCGGAAATTAAATGAGGCGTGTCCTAAGGATGGGTTCCCTCTCCCTATCACGGACATCATGATTGGCAACACCTGCGGCTTCGAGCGGATGTCATTCATAGATGGTTTCTCGGGGTACAACCAAATCAAGATGTTCCCTGATGATGAGAAGCATACATTATTTCGAACACCAATTGGCACATACTGCTACACCGTCATACCTTTCAGTTTAAGGAATGCTGGCGCCACCTATCAAAGAGCTATGAGAATCATCTTTAGGAACCACTTATACAAGACAGTGGAATGCTATATTGATGACATCGTCCTCAAGAGCCGCTCTAAAGAAGATTATCTGCATGATCTGAGGACAGTGTTCGACCTGATACGAGCACACAATTTGAAGATGAATCCTACAAAGTCCTTCATTGGTGTATCCAGCGAAAAGTTCTTGGGTTTTATTATTACTTTCCAGGGTATCCATATAGACCCTGTGAAGACGAAGGCAATCATGGAGATGAGTCCCCTGACAAATCTTTGTGAACTCCAAGGCCTTCAAGGGAGGCTAGCTTACATCAGGAGATTCATCTCTAATCTCTCTGGGCGATGTCAAGCATTCACCCACCTCATGAAGAAGGGCGTTTCATTCATATCGGATGAGGAGTGTCAGCGTGCCTTCGACAACATCAAAGAATATTTGTCGAACCCTCTGGTCCTGGTAGCCTCAGTTGCTGGAAGGCCATTCCTGTTCTTTGTACGAACAATGGAGCATTCTCTCGGTACTCTGCTGACACAAAATAACGATGCAGGCCATGAGCAAGCTATATACTACCTCAGTCGAAAGATGATGGGGCCAGAGTACAGATACACTACCGTAGATAAGGAGTTCCTTGCTCTAGTGTTCGCCATTTAGAAGACGCGACACTACATCACGGGACAAACCATACACGTAATATCATGAGTCAACCCTCTCAGGGTTCTCATGACCAAACCAGGGGCACTTAGCTCTCGCCTTGCTACTTGGGCGATATTGTAATCTCCATATCACATGATCTTCGTGCCACAGAAGGCCGTTAAAGGACAAGCTCTGGCAGACTTCTTAGCAGCCCATCCAGGCTCGGAGACAGCCAGAATATACGAACAAATACCAGACGAGGTCGTTAATTCAAATGCGGCCTCCCATGATGTCATCTGGCGAATGTTCTTCAAGGGCGCTTCGAGAACTGGGCCCAAAGGCAACATTGTCGCAGGAGTCGGAGTGGTACTAATTTCTTCCTCCGGGCTGGTGATCAATCGGGCTTACTCCCTCACAGAGCCCTGTTCAAACAATGTGGCCGAGTACAACGCTTTGGTCATTGGCCTCCAACTTACAAAGGAACTGGGGGTAGAGTATCTTGAAACATACTGCAATTCGCAGTTAATCGTCAATCAGATCCGGGGTTCATACGAAGTTCTCCATGAAGATATGATCCTGTATCACTCAATAGCAATCGACATCATCTCATCCTTGGAAGGATTCTTTATAGAACATGTTTCCAGACTCTGGAATATTGAGGCCGATGCCCTAGCAGGCCTGGCTGCTTCCTTAGCAGTACCGAATTATGTTCATCATCCGGTGGACATAATAGGCCGTGAATTGGTTTGTCCCAAAGATAATGCTCAATATGTTGAGAGTTACTCTGCTCTGACAGTCGATGAAGCGCCAGACTGGAGACAACCATTCATCGACTTCGTAGTCTACGACATCCTGCAAGAGAATCCGAAGGAAGCCACTTCTATCAGAAGACGTTCCCTCAGATTCTTTTACGATACGGAGACAAAAATATTGTATCAGCGATCATACGATGGATTACTGCTTCGGTGTCTGTCAAATACAGAAGCCAAGGAAGTTGTACGTGAAGCTCACGATGGCGTCTGCGGGGCCCATCAGCCTGGACCAGAATTGCAAGATCGCCTTCGTCGAATGGGCTATTATTGGCCTATGATGGTAGCATACGCAATAAACTATGCACGAAAGTGCAAAGCATGTCAGGTCCACGCAGATTTCATCCACCAGCCATCTGATTTTCGATATCCGATGGTGGCATCATGGCCATTCGAGGCGTGGGGAATGGACATCATTGGTCTAATTACTCCTCCTTCATCCCGAGGACACCGCTTCATACTCGCAGTCACAGATTCTTCTCCAAATGGGCAGAGGCTATTTCGCTGGCAGAGATAAGGACTTCAAACGTGATCAGCTTCCTCAAGGATCACGTCATCTACCACTTTGGACTACCCCGAAGGATCATCTACGACAACGGTTTGCAGTTCGAAAGACACGGTTTCTATCGGTTCTACGACAAACACCGAATCCAGAATATTGCTTTAACGTCGTACAATCCAGCAGCGAATGGTTTGGTAGAAGCATTCAATAAAACTATAATCAAGCTGCTCAAGAAGTTCGTGTCTTCCAATAAACGTGACTGGAATGAGAAGCTTGGCGAGTGCTTATGGGTTTACCGTACTGCAGTACGGACGGCCACCGGGAACACACCATTCTCCTTGGTATACGGGAGTGAGACAGTTCTCCCCTGGGAGACTCAAATCCCCTCACTCCATGTTGCCCTCACCTATCGATTGACGACAGATGATAATCACCATTGCCGATTACAAGTGTTGGAGGCCCTAGACGAGAAGCGCCTGTTAGCTGAACAACGAATTGAGCTGTATCAAGCCCGAATCTTCGGAGCTTTCAACAAGAAGGTTAAAATCAAAATGTTTCAAGTGGGCGATCTTATTTTGGCAGTTCGGAGGCCGATGGTTATGACTGACAAAACCGCCGACAAGTTCCAGCCAAAGTGGAAAGGCCCGTTCATCATCGAGACTGTATTCTCCAATTGAGTTTACCGCCTCGCAAAACAAAATGGAGACTTGCTCATATTACCCATCGACGGCAAGTTTCTAAAGAAGTATTATGTCTGAAACAACATCCGCTAAATATCTCTGATTGTTGAGTTATGTACCCTTTGGTACCGTTGAACTCACGTTCATAATATCTTCGATTATTTAGTTATGTATCCTTTGGTACTGTTGAACTCACATTCATCGTCAAAATATCCTAGATTATTGATTTATGTACCCTTTGGTACCACTGAACTCATATTTTGCTTACAAATAGCTCGGATTATTGAAGTTATGTACCTTTTGGTACCGCTGAACTCACATTCTTCCCAGATTGTCGAGTTATGTACCCTCCGGTACCGCTGAACTCAACCCCTGAATCCAAATCTTCCAGATTGTCGAGTTATTTACCCGCAGGTACCGCTGAACTCACACTCTGGTCACTCCAGATAAATTTATATCGCATCTTTTGGATAGTAAGTCACGTATGATCATTCCTCTGAACTTTCTTCCTAAAATGAGCTTCTTCCTTATGATCTACTACCCGTGCTTCCAGTCCACGAAATGGGTAACAGATCCACAAATTTCCCAAAACAACCATGTCGATGTTACCTCTGAGTTGTTTCACTTCCATCAAAAACAACCTGCCCCCTCACATAGAACTTTTACGTCCTCATTACCTCTGAGTTGTTCTACGTATCCTTCATGGAGCCCACTCCTGCCATGTCCTCATTACCTCTGAGTGGGAAGGCTCCATCGAAGAAACCCACATATTTACCACGTCCTCGTTACCTCTGAGTAAGTATGATGGTTCTCTCTCGACTTATTATCCGTACCCACAACCGGAGTACGCCAAGGATAATAGGTCCACAAATGTCTTCCGACGACCACAAATGTCCTCTGTTGACCAGAAATGTCTTCTGTTGACCACAAATGTCCGCAGTCGACCATAAATGTTGTACTATGTTTTTAGTACATGCCACTCTTTTCTTATTATGTCATGGGAGCCCAGCTGCTCCCTGGCATTCTTTCAATACCAAAAACTTCCACAGCCACCACATCGTAAAGTTGTTCTAGGTATCCCTCTCAAACTTGTTATCCGTACCTAAAACCAAGGTATGCCCAGGGTAACAGGTCCACAAATAGTCCCTCATTGGGGCAAACACCATGAATGCCACAAACACAACAAGTACAAGAAATGAAGGATGAGTCGAAACATGCTAATTTATTCAAAATCCAAGGTACTACATTATCTGGGACTTTGTCCCTGTTACAAAATAGAAAAAGAAAGAAAAAGAACACAAACAAAAGAAGGAAAAAGCTGACTATTGTTCGACGATACATAATGCCATGAGACGGTTCCTCAACAAGGCAGTCGACCGCTCAAACCTCTGTTTGGCCCGACGCTCGGCCTCCTGAGTCAGCAGCGCCGCATCTTCCAGGTGCGCATGAGCCCGCCAGCCATCCTCAAACTTCTTCAGAGCATGCTGCAGGTTAGCAGAAGCTCGAAAAACCCTTTCGACATCCTCAATGATCATCTCTTTATCCGCACGGGAAGCTTCAAGCTCAGACTCCAAGAAGGCCATCTTCTTCTTAAGTTTGAGGATCTGCTCCCTTGTATTGATTACTCCATGGGAGGCGGCCGCTTCCCGAGCTCTGTAAACCTCGCTCCGGCGGCTCAGCTGGTCGTACAAGAGAGATAGGTCGCCAAGGTCCTTTATTATAACCGGCTTGGACGTATCTTGCGCAAGCCTTATCTTCTCCAGGGCAGTGGTGAGGAAGCCCTGCTCCTGATCTATTACTGCAGACAGATCAGCTTGTTGCAGCATTTGAAATTGGCCCACAAGCTGATCAGCCTCTAACAATTTGGGCTCCAGAAGCACAGCTATCCCTGCCCCACCGGAAAGGGTTTTAAGAATCTCAATTTGGCCATGAGCGCATTGTCGGGTGAAGGAAAAGGGGGTCCCCCGCTCTACAGCAGCTTAGACTCCTCTCTTCAAATAACGGTAGAAGCTGTCAACCACATCCTGTGACGCCTCATCCAGAATGTTCGTAGAGGACGGTGTCAAAGGAAGTGTTGCTGGCAGTGTCGAAGAAGACGCAACAGAACTTACCACCCCTGCCACAAGGGAAATAAGTTCTGAGCGAAAGGACGCTTGAACAGCGGCCAATTCTTCCTCCGTGGCCCGAAGAACCTGGATACTCGGTAAGGCTGAGAGGTCAACCCCCAAAGTCATACGAGCAGAGGAGGTGGCAGGGACCACTGCTCCCAGTCTAGGCTTTGCCGTCATCTGATTTTTCGAACTCGATCTGGCGGAAGGCCCCTCGAGATAAGTCGAAAAAGGAGGGGTACGCACCCTTCCACCAAATCTCCGCTGGCAGAGCCTTCCATGACAGTATCCGCCATAGGCAGTGAAGAGGCAGGACCTGTATGTCCAGATCAACCATTAATCAGCTTAACCCGAAGGATGTGATGATAAAGCAAATGAGCCTCCTCACTAGTCAAGATTTGGCTCATCTTACCAGGGGAGGGTTATGGTGGCTGAGGTTCTCTCACGGCCGCCGTAGTCCCCTCACCAGCGACCTCCGAGCCGAATTCAGCTGGTTCTACTGCCCCAGCCGCCCCAGTAGGAGATATGACTGGATCAGTTTCACCCTGCTGAAATTCAGTAGTCTCGGAGACAGGTTCAGCGGAACCCCCGTCACCCTGGGTCGGGACCTCAGCAACATGAGATCCCTAAGCCCCCGCCGAGAGAGCCCCCGCATAAATAATCTCGGCACACATGTCACTAATCAAAGTGGCCAGGATCGGATCGACTTCAGAAACGGCGGATGATTCTCAAAAGTCCGACTCTTCTTACGCCTACAAAGAAGAAAAAACGATTAGATCATAGCCGAAAAGAAAGAAAAGATACAAAAAAGGAGATGGTCGTAATTCAATTTACCTCCGGAACGGCGTCAACACCCTCGCCTCTCTCCGTAATAAGCAGTCTACGAGGCCTTACCGTAGCCCGCTTCACGGAGAAGGTTATGCCACCAACAGACTCACGTCTACCTCGCTTGCGCGAGGGGCCAGGCACAGTAGGCGGCTGATCCGCCACCGCCGCCTCGTCTGGTGCAATAGGCAGCTGATCCGCCACCGTCGCCTCGTCTGGTGCAATAGGCGGCTGATCCGCCACCACCTCGTCTGACACAACAGGCGGCTGATCCGCCACTTCTTCATCAGAGGGGAGAGAGTTCTCGTCATCACGCTCATCATCCTCTTCGGCTGTATCGGAGGATTCTGAGTCAGGCACAGGAACCCTATTCGTCCCCCTCTTTCTCGCCTGGGAACCCATGGGCTTCTCCGCCAAGCCAGTACGCACAATAAAACTGGTACTCGGGTCAAAGTTAACGGGAGGTTTGCTCGCCGTAACATGGTATAGGGCTGCCATGTACAAAATCTCCTCTAGCGCCCCGGCATCAGGAACCGAAATGCTGGTCCGAGTATGAAACGTGTCATAATAATTCCACGCTCTAATGACATCAAGAATGCTACCATCAAAGCCCAGGCAAGAACTGGAACGATCAAAGAATAGCTGGCTGTACCCAAATTGGCGAGCGAACCTACTGGGCAAGTAGGGCTCCAGGTATACGTTGTTGCGATTACGGTACACTAGGTGCACTGGACGAATATTGCACAACCAGAGGAGCATCTTCTCAGACAAGAAGTGAGGAGGTCCGGTACCATCAATATGTACACCCCTCACTTCCTCGTCGGTAAAATGAGGAACGGACACAAAAAAATCGTATCCATCCACTCTCGCCAGCGCCTTCCGACAAGCTGGCATCTTATTGTATTCCCAGGGCTGGTGGTGGTATAGGAAATGGAAAGCATCCTCATCTGTAACGCCATCTTATGCTCCAGGCCTCATCAAAGACCGGTAGTGTATTAATAGCCACCCCATCAAATAATGGTAGGACAGCTCTATGCGCTCAAAGTCCATCGCCATGTCACGGGCGATGACCTTGGACGAGAAGACGCGAAGGCCATGGTGTATGCTGCACACCATGGCCGGAAGAAGGGCCAGTCTTGTCACGACCAGCACCCGCTTTTCGGACGCGAGGTCGTAAGCAAGCCAGCTACGTATCGAGCGGACTCCAGCCCGAATCGAGTACGTATAATCTGTCAAGGTTATGGGTATCATGTCTAATCTAAACTATATCTCAATTCACAGGAATCATATAAAACAAGAATGAACAATTGTGGGTCTTGGTCAGCAACCCATTAGCATATTTTCCGATTAGACTCCAAGAATAATATGAGTCTATAAAGTAAGAAGAGTATATCATGGGGTGGAATATAAAGCACGAGAAGATAATAAAGAAATAACACAAGCAAATACCTGTATCACGCATCACAATCCTCTATCATCTCGCTCTGCTAACTAACTCTATACAATCGCTAAACCTGAAAAGATCATCAGGTCCTCAAAGGGCTAGCAAGATACATTAAAAATGCCTATCTAACAGTTTAACCACACAATAATATACCAGGGTATAACAGGAACTAGACATGAGACTGACAATTGGCTACTGACAGGTAACTATGAACACGGATACGGGATCAAGTATGCATAAATGAACTGCTGGTAGATCAATGGAATACCAACCCTCACCCCGAATGTGGACTCGCGGGTCAGATTTTAGACAAGTCACCCTCTCCTCGTGTGTGGACTCGCAGGTGCAAAGGACAACCCTCGCACTGTGTGTGGACTCGCAGGTTATAGAAAAGACAAAGGAATAGCAGTTCACTCACACATACTTGCAGACACGACTCAGTCAAGACACAGATGAAGACACGGTACAACTCAGTTATGACAAAGGTAAGGACAACTCTAGCATGATCCATGACGTAAACAAGCTTGGTATAACTACACTATCAAGTCATAAAACACTGATATACAAGCAAGACAATAAACTAGTAAACATGGTATCACATAAATCTATAGCAACTAAGGTAACTCAAGATGACATACTAAGACAGGTGTACTATACGCATAAAAATAAACTATAGAGGGAGGCAAGGTATACTTGCCTGGAGGTTGCACGCAGATCCAATAAAAATATAGTCAACAGCCAAGCCATGAAGTCCAAAATGCACAATTGTCTTCAAAAGTTGAAACAGACATCGCCATCTTTATCAGACTAGTCAAATTAGCTTGGATTGCATGTCCTTAAGTCCAATTATGGACACAGGAGTAAAACGGTAATTTTGGGCAAAAACGATGTCCGCTGTTGGACCCGCTTTGCACCGAAATGTATGCCAGGATCAATGGTCTCTAAATTCGTCAAACTACATGTCAACAGGTTCGGTTTTCTGATACGAACCCAACCATATGTCCAAAGTTGGATTTCGACGGGCCGTGCACAAAATTATCCGTTGGGTCGGACCGTGGGACATGCGAAACGACGATCTGATCAACTGTCTTATAAACGGATCTAACTTGGCATACAGGACCAAAAAATGACACGGTCCCTTTGGTGCAAGTTTCGTCTCTATCTGATGAACGTACAGGAAGTAATTGGGAAATTTACAAAGTGGCCGATACGGTGAATTTCGACGGATACGTATCAAATTCGTCGCACACACGCGATCAATTTGAATTCCGTCAAAGCCCACACGACCACAAAGCCATTACGCACCTTTCGATACATTCAGTTCTCGACCACGTCGCCCGGAATGGCGGAACGCATGTCATATCGGACAATTTCTAATTTTAAAAAATGTTTTTAATCATATTTTTCTCAAACTTTGAAAATCGATTTCTTTGCACACAGTTGATAAGATTTGAAACTACAAATTAGGTTACAAAGCCCTACATGTTGTCTTCAATAATGGTTCTGGAACTTTTCTAAAACTGCCGATGGAACGGCGGTTAATCGCCTCCTAAAACTGGTCTACGAACTAGTTTCCTGTTTCGTTTCGAAACAGTTTTTCTTCACTTTTGGTCAAATTTCAGTCAAATTTGATTCGATTTACTTCGAAACCACCCTATGGGGTTGAAGGAGGATAGGTTAGCTTCGTACCTGTGTAACTGGTTTGCGACAACGTGTAAACCCCAAAGATTTTCTAATTATTTTTGTGATTTAAAATTTTATTTTTATGTATTATTTGGCATTAAAGAGTTAGTTGGTATATATGGGTATATTTATAGATATATAAAAATATATATTATGTGTGTGATTGTGTGCTTGATATTTTAAAGTGCTACTAAATATAGACTTCAATTATTATAAAAGATTTTTTGTTACTTATTTACAAATTATAGGATTTTTGTGTGATTTATTTTCATATATATAAGTATGTGTGTATATATATATATATACATATATATATATATATATATTTGGGTGGTCGGCCCAAGGGGGACCGACCACTGAGTAGAAGAGAAAAGGAAGAGGGAAAAGAAAAGGAAAAAAAAGATTTAATAGCAAACCCACCCACGTGGGCGGACCCCACTCTTGCATGCTTGCAGTAGGAAGCTCACGTAGTATGCAAAAGAAAGAAAAAACCCGTGGGGTTTATGTATATTAAACCTATTAGTATTAGGTTTTGGCTACGGGTTGTTATAAATATAACTTTCCTCTAGACCTCAAAACCCTAATCTTCCAAAACAAAAGTTGAGGCTAATCATACCCCCTTCGCCTAAGAGTTCCTTTTACCAGTGATGGAGTTTTGTGCGAGACGAACGGAGCATTGGAAGTCAGCCCCGCGTCACCCACGGAGCAGTTTTCCCATTCAAGGTACCCTACTTCCCTACGACGTAACTTTTTACTCGTAGCACCAATTTTCGATCCGTAAGATTTTATAGAAAGTAGACTTGACCCTCTTCGAGATCCTCCTGATGGATTTCGAAACAACCCATCGACTTGCTCGAAAAATCAAGACAAATTTGAACAAAAATTTGTTTTCTGTAACGCTAAAAACTGTTTTAAAACGACAACTTGTCGGACAATTTTCTTGCTGTACAGTAAAGTAATGTAGGAACTAATTAAAAAAGTAAAAGACAACATAACCGAGATCGCAACGCATCTTCTGGATCGTCGTTTTGATTTGTATGTAAAAAGTAGATTGATGTTGAAGTTGAGGAAAAATCTGTGTTTAATTAGATTAATTTTCTGAAATTTGTCCAAAATGGCATGTGCCCCGACAAACCGGGCGACGTGGTCGTGCGCTATATGCATCAAAAGGCGCGTATGGACGTTGCGAACGTGTGGGAACTGACGGAACTCAGTTTCGTCACGTGTGCGCGACGAAACCAACGCGTATCCGTCGAGATACCCCTGTATCGGCGTTTTGCAAACTTGCCCATAACTTCGTGTACAGTCGTCGATTCGAGACGAAACTTCTGCCAACAGGACCGGATCAAAATTCTGGTCCTATATCCACATTTGGTTCGATTCTGAGAAGGTCGAATCGGAACCCATTTTTGGCGGCCCCGACCCACTCAAACGGGCGATTTTGTACACGGCTTATCGGAATCCAAAAATGGACATACCGTTGAGTTTCTCTCCTTAAAGTGAATCCTTAGACATGTATTTTGACGACTTTAGAGACCATAGACTTTGGAACGTATTTCGGTGCAAAGTGGGTCCAACGGAGGACATCATTTTTGATCCAAAATTACGATTTTGCCCTTGTTCCATAATTAGACTTTTGGACAGGCATTTCCTAGGTATATATTTTACACCGAGTGAATTTTTGATGTTTGTTTCATCGTCCAGAGTTGTTTGGAGATTGTGACATTTCTTGGCTGACATTGTGATTACTTGGACTTGCCACTTTGTACCATCAGGCAAGATACCTTGCCACCTTACTCTGTGATTATTATATTTCTTATTTTTCAATTGTTATTTTCAACATTTCTTATTTCTTGATATTTAAACGGTGCGTCCAAGTCACACTTGGGTGCAAGTGACTCTATCTGTCGATTTTCTCGCCTTATTTATTTCTCTTGCATTGACTTAGTCTAGTGACCACCCATTGATGTTGAGGTATTGGTATATCTTATACGGCCTTGACACTTGTTGTATCACGTGATGTGAGTAACATGTAGGACACGTACCCACGTAGTCGGCTGGCCACCGATAAGTATGGAGCGTACGACGGATAGGGGTAACTGCCAATAGAATTGCAAGCAAGAAGACTTGGCGGTTACTAGAGGTACAGGTCAGTCATGGAGATGATGATACTAGGCATTTGGTGGGAAGAACATTACTTGACGTATGGGCTTCGATTGCACTTCCCTTGTAACCCGAAATCTCTGCTGGAGATACGGGTATGAGTCTTCCAGGTTGGCCACTGTCGTTTTTGAACGTCATGCGCTTGGTCACTGGTGCCCAAGATGGGACTATACCGGATCCTATATTCAGCCAGGGCTCATACGTCGAAGGAATGTATCTCAACTGCATATTCACAGTAGAATGGTCAGGAACCCGATTGCATGTATACCTTTTTCCTTATTATATTATCACAGTTTATATGGCATGGTGTTTTCTTGTATCTTGCTATGTCCCCTGAGGACCTGGTTATCTCTTCCGGTTTAGACGATTTTCCACAGGAGTACGGAGCGACGTTGGAGCTATCTTACATAGATGACGAGGCAGTCACTACTGATTTTTAGTCTATTCTATATTTGAGACATTAGTGGATATTATTTTACATCTCTTTTATTTCTATTTTGCGGAGGTCGGACTCCGATCTTATGAGACTATTTTTTATAGCTGTTTGGAGTTTGTACGTTCACCCGGCTATCTATTGATACTCTCTTTTATTTATTTGGACTCTATTATCTTCTGTGTTGAGCTGTGATGAGATTAGATATGTTATTCTGGCCTGTGATTATTTTTATTCACAGTTTATGTACGTATATGAAGATTCCATATATTGGAGTATTCTTCGTATATGTACAGCTGGCATGTTCACATACTTGGTCCTACGTATTTTGGGACTGGGATGTTACATGTTTTTGTGGTGGCCCATGCAGGTCTACTTTAATATTGTTGGGTTACATGACTGTGCCCAACAAGCCTGCATATAGGAATAGGAATATCTCATCCAGAAATACTACTACCTCTTGACTTCCAATCTTTTCGAAACTTCCTTGATTATTCGATTTACGTCATATCTAATCTTTCCTAATATCAACTTATCTTCCTCGTGCCAACAGTATGAATCTACGAAGCGGACACACTTCTGCCTTGGCCCTCACATCTGGTGAGGAGACTACTTCGGAGGGACAGAATCCTCCCATGACTCCAGCGACACCATACCTGCCAGGACTGTCGCAGCCTACTACGACACCGACGACGGATACCCAGAGATCGCAGTACCCCCAGGCAGCCAGGCAGGACAGACTACTACCATGCCATCTGGAGGGAATATAAAACTGCCTCCACCACCACCATTCCTCCAGCAGTTTCTCCCACAGTCGGGACCTCAGATGCCTCCACCACCGACTGATGGAAGCCCTACTACTCAGTTTATGTATGCCATGATGCAGGCTCAGTGGCAGCAGACTGAGCTGATGAGATAGACGATGATGATAGCAATGGCTAGACCTCCACCACCACCTCCAGTACCAGCACCAGCACCGGCTCTGCATCCTTATGAAGGCTCTATCAAAATTTTTACAGATATGAACCCCAAGGCCTTTAGAGGAACAGAGAAGCCATTAGAGGTGTCACAGTGGCTTATTAGTACCGAGAAGCTACTGAAGGCATCCCAGTTGCCAGCTCGAGATTGGATGACAGCAGTGGACCTACTGTTAGAAGACAATGCTCACCACTGGTAGAAGGCGGAAGAGAGACGACTAGGCACTGGGATCACCTGGAAGCAGTTCTATGATATATTTTATGATAGATTCTTTCCTATTCATGTCAGAGATGGTCTCTACGACCATTTTCTTCATCTGAACCAAGAGAATATGACAGTTGATGAGTTTGACTCAGAGTTCAATCGCCTGAGTCGATTTGGTACGGGATTGATTCCAACGGAGTTAGAGAAGGCGAGGAGATTTCACCAGGGGCTTGCACCAGAGCTCAAGTCTTATACGACTACCCAGTCTCAAGTCTCCCATTCAGCTATCTTGGAAGAAGCTCGTGCTCAAGAGATTCTTCGCATGGAACAGCAACAGACATCGAGACGTCATACACCAACAGTTACACCAGCCCGAGCTACTCAGGGTGGGCCAATCAGGAGGACTACAGGACAGTACCAGCAGAGGCACACACCTTATCAGAAGCCCACCTGCAACTTTTGCGGGAAGCAGGGGCATATTAGAGATGATTGTCGACTTCGTTTGGGCTTATGTATGAGATATGGATCAGGGCAGCACTTGGCCAGAGATTGTCCTGAGCAGCAGGCTCTAGTTCAGGCACATCAGGCCCAGAGGCCTACATCCCCAGCACCTCGTCCACCATTACCACCACAGACAGCACAGTACCACAAGGCCAGAGCTCAAGGCCTAGGGCAGAACAATGGAAAGGCATTCTCTCTAGCTATTGAGAATGTAGAGACAGAGGCAGAGGTCATAGCAGGTATGGTTTTAGTTGCATCTTTTTCTGCTAATACCTTATTTGATTCTGGAGCCACGCATTCATTTATATCCACTAATTTTGCCACGAGACACAGCATCCCCATCACACCCTTAGCTAAGAATGTTAAAATTCTCACTGGAGGAGTTGTACCTATTAGTGGCGTTTGTAGAATTTGTCCTGCAGTAATAAGTTGCAGAGAGATGATGGCACGACTCCTCGTATTTCCTATGCCGACATTCGATGTGGTTCTTGGAATGGACTGGTAGAGCCAGTATTTCGCTCTCATAGACTGCCATAAGAGCAGTAGTATCTTTAGACCACCGAATGTGGCAGAGTTTGAGTTCACCAAAGAAGACGGAGAGAGTTGTGATACACCTGCATCGGGGACTCATATGATGATGCATGACACCCCTCAGCACCCTATTATCACCGAGTTCGAGGATGTATTCCCCGAGGAATTGCCAGGACTGCCACCTGACCGAGATATTGAGTTTTCTATTGAGCTTATCCCCGGAGCCGAGCCTATTTCATCTCGGATATATCGTCTGGCACCCAAGGAGTTGGTAGAGATGAAGACGCAGATTGATGACTTGTTAGAGAAGGGATTTATTCGTGCCAGTGCGTCACCATAGAGAGCACCCGTTCTTTTTGTGCCTAAGAAAGACGGGACAGTGCGCATGTGCATCGACTATAGAGCATTGAATGCGGTGACGGTGAAGAACAAGTACTTCTTGCCGCATATAGACGATCTATTTGATCAGCTGAGTGGAGCAAAAGTATTCTCTAAGATTGACTTACGATCGGGCTATCACCAATTGAAGGCTCGGAAGGAAGACATTGTAA
The DNA here is from genome assembly GCA_029216955.1 of Iris pallida. NCBI lineage: Eukaryota > Viridiplantae > Streptophyta > Magnoliopsida > Asparagales > Iridaceae > Iris > Iris pallida. The sequence continues at coordinate 12,234,087 of JANAVB010024597.1, read as the reverse complement.
AGACGGCCTTTTGATCGAGGTATGGACACTACGAGTTCTTGGTCATGCCTTTCGGTTTGACCAACGCACCCGCAGTTTTCATAAATTTAATGAACAAGATCTTTCACCGTTACTTGGAAAAATTTGTAGTAGTCTTTATAGACGATATCTTGATTTACTCCAAGAGTCAAGAGGAGCACGAGCAGCATCTACGGATATTTTTGGGAACATTAAGGAATGAACGACTTTTCGTGAAGCTTAGCAAGTATGATTTCTTTCTTAAGGAGGTATCATTCCTTGGTCATATTGTTACGGGTTATGGTATATCAGTGGACCCAGAGAAGATCATAGCAGTCAAATCATGGCCCGCTCCCACATCAGCTTCTGAAGTGAGATGTTTCCTCGGACTTGCGGGTTACTACCGATAGTTCGTAGAAGATTTCTCTCGAATAGCGGGGCCTATGACTCAATTGACTTGCAAGGATCAGGAGTTTGTATGGACAGACGAGTGTCAAGCCGCTTTTGACGAGTTGAAGAAGCGATTGACCACAGCACCGATCTTGACACTACCGTCAGGCCCAGGAGGATTTTTGATCTACAGCGACGCATCCGGGAAGGGATTAGGATGTGTATTGATGCAGCACAGTCGGGTAATAGCATATGCATCGCAACAGTTGAGAGTGCATGAGAAGAATTATCCGACCCACGATCTAGAGCTTGCAGTGGTTATCTTTGCTTTCAAGTTATGGAGACACTACTTGTACGGCGAGAAAGTTGATATCTACACTGATCATAAGAGCCTCAAGTACGTGTTCACACAAAAAGAGTTGAATATGCGACAGTGACGTTGGTTGGAGTTGATCAAGGATTATGAGATCGAGCTACATTATCATCCGGGCAAGGCTAATGTCGTGGCAGACGCATTGAGCCGCAAGCCAATGGCACACTTTTTTACCACACAAAAGGAGTTGATTAGAGACTTGGAGCAGCTTGGTATTGAGGTAGTATTACCGGAAGCAGATGGCGTATTAGCCAACCTCCAAGTGCAATCATCATTGGTAGAGCACATCAAGACAGCATTGCCGAATGACGCTAGATTTTGATGGCTCAAGGAGGGGACTGAAGTCGGAGAGCAGACAGGATTGAGGATCCACACCGATGGGACATTGCGATGTGGTGATCGCATTTATGTTCCCAATGGAGAGCTACGGCAGGAGCTGATGACAGAGGCTCACAGTTCGACTTACTTTATTCATCCCGGAGGAACCAAGATGTATCGCGACTTACGACAGTATTATTGGTGGCACGGAATGAAGTGGGAGATAGCTCATTTCGTTGCCAAGTGCTTGGTATGTCAACAAGTGAAGGCGCAGCACTAGAGGATGGTCGGATTATTACAGCCGCTACCCATTCCCGGGTGAAAGTGGGAGCACATTACTATGGATTTCGTCACGAGTTTTCCTCGGAGTCCTAGGGGACGTGACGCAATATGGGTGATTGTTGATAGACTTTCCAAGTCAGCCCATTTCTTACCTTTTAGAGTGGGCCAGTCGACAGAGGTATTGGCAGAGATGTATATAGAGCAGATTGTGAGATTATACAGTGTGCCTGTTAGTATTGTGTCGGACCGTGACTCGAGATTTACCTTGCACTTTTTGAGGAGCATACAAGAGAGTTTAGGCACTCGATTGAAGTTTAGCACATCATACCATCCGCAGACAGACGGCCAGTCGGAGCGTACCATTCAGACACTAGAGGATATGTTGAGAGCGTGTATGCTTGACTTTGGCGGTTCATGGGAGGACCATCTCCATCTTGTTGAGTTTTTCTACAACAATAGCTATCAAGCGAGCATTCAGATGGCTCCGTTTGAAGCATTGTATGGTAGGAAGTGTCGGTCTCCTGTTTGTTGGAGCGATATAGAAGAGCGACAGCTATTGGATCCCAAGTTGGTCTTGAGCACAGTGGAGACAGTAAAGAAGATTCAGGACCACCTGCGAGCAGCGCAGGATCATCAGAAGCAGTGGGCAGATAATCGTCGTCGACCCTTGGAGTTTAAAGAGGGTGACCATGTGTTCTTGAAAATATCCCCCACTAGAGGCACGATTCGATTCGGAGGACGTGGCAAGTTGAGTACAAGGTACATCGGCCCTTTCGTTGTCTTGGAACGTGTTGGAGAGGTTACCTACAGATTGGCATTGCCACCGTCACTAGAGGGCGTGCATGACATATTCCATGTATCTCAGTTGAGGAGGTACGTGGCGGACAGCAATCATGTGCTTCATCACTCCGAGATCACAGTTGGACCGAGTTTGTCGTACGAAGAGCAACCAGTAGGTATCTTCGATCGTCGAGTGAAGGTGTTGCAGAATCAATCTATTCCATTGGTTCACGTGGCACGGAAGCATCACTCGCCAGGGGAGTCTACTTGGGAGCGCGAGGACGACATTCGAACCCGCTACTCGCATTTGTTCGAAGACGAAGGTATGTCTTGCATTTAAGTTTTTAAATTACTATCAATTTTGCTTGCATTGCATTCAGACCCCGACCTTAATTTAATTTCGAGGACAAAATTTTCTTTCAGTTAGGTAGGATGTAAACCTCCAAGATTTTCTAATTATTTTCTGATTTAAAATTTTATTTTTATATATTATTTGGCATTAAAGAGTTAGTTGGTATATATGGGTGTATTTATAGATATATAAATATATATATTATGTGTGTGATTGTGTGCTTGATATTTTAAAGTGCTACTAAATGTAGACTTCAATTATTATAAAAGATTTTTTTGTTACTTATTTACAAATTATAGGATTTTTGTGTGATTTGTTTTCATATATATAAGTATGTGTGTGTGTGTATATATATATATATATATATATATATATATATATATATATATATATATATATATATATATATATATTTTATATATATATATATATATATATATATATATATATATATATATATAATATATATATATATATATAAATAAAATATATATATATATATATATATTTTTTATTTTATATATATATATATATATTTATTTTATATATATATTTATTTTATATATATATATAGTTATATATAGTTATATATTATTTTTATAATATATATATATATATATATATATATATATATATTCGGGTGGTCGGCCCAAAGGGGGACCGACCACTGCAGCAGAAGAGAAAAGGAAAAGGGAAAAGAAAAGGAAAAATAAAAGAATTAATAGCAAATCCACCTACGTGGGCGGACCCCACTCTTGCATGCTTGCTGTAGGAAGCTCACGTAGTAAGCAAAAGAAAGAAAAAACCCGTGGGGTTTATGTATATTAAACCTATTAGTATTAGGTTTTGGCTACAGGTTGTTATAAATATAACTTTTTCTCTAGACCTCAAAACCCTAATCTTCCAAAACGAAAGTTCAAGCTGATCATACGCCCTTCGCTTATGAGTTCATTTTACCAGCGACGGAGTTTTGTGCGCGACGAACGGAGCATTGGAAGTCAGCCCCGCGTCGCTCACGGAGCAGTTTTTCCACTCACGGTACCCTACTTCCCCTATGATGTAACTTTTTACTCGTAGCACCGATTTTTGATCCGTAAGATTTTCTATAAAGTATACTTGACCCTCTTCGAGATCCTCCTGATGGATTTCAAAACAACCCATCGACTTGCTCGAAAAATCGAGACAAAGTTGAACAAAAATCTGTTTTCTGTAACGCTAAAAACTATTTTAAAACAACAATTTGTCGGCCAATTTTCTTGCTATATAGTAAAGTAATGTAGGAACTAATTAAAAATAGTAAAAGAAAATATAACCGAGATCGCAACGCATCTTCTGGATTGTCGCTTCGATTTGTGTGTAAAAAGTAGATTGATGTTGAATTTGAGGAAAAATCTGTGTTTAATTAGATTAATTTTCTGAAATTTGTCCGATATGGCGTGTGCCCCCGACAAACCGGGCGATGTGGTCGCACGCTATACGCATCGAAAGGCGCATATGGACGTTGCGGACGTGTGGGAACTGACGGAACTCAGTTTCGTCGCGTGTGCGCGACGAAACCAATGCGTATCCGTCGAGATACCCTTGTATCAGCGTTTTGCAAACTTGTCCATAACTTCGTGTACAGTCGTCGATTCGAGACAAAACTTGCACCAACATGTTCGGATCGAAATTCTGGTCCTGTATGCCAAGTTTGGTTCGATTCTGAGAAGGTCGAATCGAAACCCATTTTTGGCGGGCCCGTGACCCACTCAAATGGGCGATTTTGTACACGGCTCATCGGAATCCAAAACTGGACATACAGTTGAGTTTCTCACCTCAAACTGAATCCGTAGACATGTAGTTTGATGACATTAGAGACCATAGACTTTGGCACGTATTTCGGTGCAAAGCGGGTCCAACGGCGGATTTCGTTTTAATCCGAAATTATGATTTTGCCCTTGTTCCAGAATTAGACTTTTGGACAGGCATTTCCTAGGTATATCTTTTACACCGAGTGCATTTTTTATGTTTGTTTCAGCGTTCGGAGTTGTTTGAAGATTATGACGTTTCTTGGCTGACATTATGATTACTTGGACTTGCCACTTTGCACCATCAGGCAAGATACCTTGCCACCTT
>JANAVB010024597.1:12196980-12224480 GCA_029216955.1 Iris pallida | reverse complement strand
GTGTATGGTATATGTGTAGGCATGTGTGTGTGTGTTTACATAGGGAAAACAGGGTCTAACCTATAGGCCTGTGTGTCTTCAGGGAACCCAAAACAGGGTCTTAGGTAGAGGAGAAAACAGTCCTTCACATGGGAAAAATAAGTGTATGTGATACTTTGATGACAGAAATGTATTCATGTGTATGAATGTGGGTGAGTGTGGCCTGTGTTCAGGTTAGCAATTGACTTAAGACATAGTGACAGTGTCATGTGTTTCAATTATCAGGTTCAGGTGCTCACAATCAATGTATATGAAGCTTATGTTCTCATAAAGCATGGCATATGACAGTTAAGAGCAATTTGCAAACCAACAATCTGACAGTTCAACATTTAGCAACAATATACACAACAGTCCAACCAATTCGACCCAATTCTTTCGTTATCAAGAAGTCTAACATATATACAATCACTTAGACATATAGGGGATTAAATAATATTGCAATTTATCACAAAAATTTGGTTAAAATCACACTTACATCTCAGAAATCAGGAAATCAGCATATTGTATCAGAAAAATGGAAAAAAAAACTTCATTCGAAACCAATTCCCATGCCAACATGAAAACTCCACATGTAGTTTAAATCCCAGTTTTACATTTGTGAACCAACATTCCATTTAATCATTCAAAGACATTAACACATTTCGATTTTTCAGATTTTTGGAAGAACCATTGACAGTTCAATAAACTCTTAGTATTTAGTATATCAAAATCAATTCCAATAGCCCGTTGCATCAACACAATCAAAATTAACATGTTCATCATTCAACACACATGTATGTGAACTAATTCCAGCATCTAAAATAGTTAGAAACAAATTAAAATCAGAAAATTGGACTCAACACATTTGGTATCAGTTATTTGACAGAACACAAGGGGAATTCGAATTTTCGAATTCAAAAACACATCAAAATGCCAACCCAATGGTTGGTAATTGATGTCAAGCATGTGAGGGTTCATGAGAGTGTCCTCGTGTCCAGTAATTGGACACGAATCGTGTCCAATATACACGTGTACACAGACATGAGACAGTGCACGAATAATCGTCGTGCACGCGTGCACGTGCATCCCACACGCGACACACGACACGACACGGCACGTGTTCGTGTCCAGACACTCGCCTGGGATAGGGGTACGTGTCAACCAGCCTGAATCGTGCCAACGTGTCCCCGTGTCGTGTCAAAACATGCGTATCAATGACCAATCTCACGCGTGTACAGTACGCGCGTACGGCCAGTACGGCCAGTGCAATGTCGATATCTCTGTGCACAGACCACGAGATGTTCCCAAATTTTGGGAGCTTTGTGGCAGACATTGCCCCAAGATTCTTCCAAAATTTCAGGACATGACGTGTCCTGTGTCCAGAGATATAGACCCCGTGATGCAGGATATGGCCTACGGGCCCGTGCTACGTGTCCAAATGGAATACACGACACACAAGGACACAAAACACCAGGACACCTTCACAAAAATTTATACTCTCACCTAGATCTACAAATCTATGCAATCACTTTTCGAATTCTTAGATTTTTGGAAGAACCATAGACAGTTTAATAAACTCTTAGTAGTTAGTATATCAAAAATCAATTCCAATAGCCCATTGCATCAACACAATCAAAATTAACATTTTCATCATTCAACACACATGTATGTGAACTAATTCCAGCATCTAAAACAGTTAAAAAGAAATTAAAATCAGAAAATTGGACTCAACACATTTGGTATCAGTCATTTGACAGAACACAAGGGGAATTCGAATTCAAAAACACATCAAAATGCCAACCCAATGGTTGGTAATTAATGTCAAGCATGTGAGGGTGCATGAGAGTGTCCTCGTGTCTAGTAATTGGACATGAATCGTGTCCAATCTACACGTGTACACAGATACGAGACAGTGCACGAATAATCGTCGTGCACGCGTGCACGTGCATCCCACACGCGACACACGACGTGACACTACACGTGTTCGTGTCCAGACACTCGCCTGTGATAGGGTTACGTGTCAACCAGCCTGCATCGTACCAACGTATCCCCGTGTCATGTCAAAACATGCGTATCAGTGACCAATCTCACACGTGCACAGTGCGCGCACGCGACCAGTGCGGCCAGTGCAACGTCGTTATCTCCATGCACAGACCACGAGATGTTCCCAAATTTTGGGAGCATGGTGGCAGACATTGCCCCAAGATTTTCCTAAAATTTCAGGACACGACGTGTCCTGTGTCCAGAGATATGGATCCCATGATGCAGGACACGGCCTACGGGCCCGTGCTGCGTATCCAAATGGAATACACGACACACAAGGACACAAAATACCAGGACACCTTCACAAAAATTTATACTCTCACCTAGATCTACAAATCCATGCAATCACTTTTCAAAAATAAGAAAATAAATTTCTATGTGGCATTTCTACAAACACTTATTCTATCAATACGATACGTGTTCGATACATACACGAAATGAATCCACCTTGACACGAAACCAAGTCCTACAGCTAGGGGACACCTAGGGCTTCCTATCCATGCAAAGAAAACAAAATTTGGTGGAGGGAATAGGGATTTACCTATAGGTTTGAGATGGCTCAAAAAGCCCCAAAGTGAGTTGTTCCTCAAGCTACCCAAACTCTTCCAAATTGCCCCTTCCCTGAAATTTCTCACCATAGCCATCAAAAATACAGAGATTAGAATCTATTGCAAGAAATTAAGAAGAAAAAGTAGTTGAAATGGAGGGATTATAGATTAGGAAAGGAGGGATTTTACCTCTATTTTCAACTTGCTATTTTTTCTAAGGAAGCTAGCCCTATGTTTGAGGAGGCATTAAATAGGGGTGTGGATCCTTAGGTGGCTGGTCATAAATGCTAGAGTTATGGTTTACTTTGGTTTGATGGGCCATGGGCTTCTTGGCTAGTTTCAAGTCTCTCTACCAAAAGGCCCCTTTGCTATAACAATTTTTCTCCAACTAAAACCTCTAATTAGATAACTAGGAGAATATTCTAGTCATGACTAAAATCACCAAGTCCAACTGTCACGATCCGGTCCCAATTACTTAGGTCGAATCGGATCATGCCCAGCCTGCACCGTTGTTGAGAAGGCGGCAGTAAGCTGTATCTTCCATATGCAGGTAATCAACAACTCAATCTAATTTGCCACAACCTTTATTATTCGATAAATTAAAACTTAAAACTTGTCCAGTACAAAGTACAATCATAAAACCACCAACTGAAATAACATTGTTTTTAAACAAAACTATTAAACTGGAAAGTACCATCTAAAAAGAAGCAACATCATCATCAGGTACGCCATCCTCAGGAAGCACAGCAGGGTATAGCTCAGGGTCATAGTAGCTACTAATCAGTAGCTCTGCATCCTCAACAGGACCTAAAAATATAGTCTCCAGTCATGAGGGAGCAAAGTACAAATTCGTGATATTTTAACAATTGAAATTAATAATAGAATTATGCACTTTTAAACAATTTAAAATAAATGATTTTCCAACAGTTAAAACAGTGTGATATGAATAGGTAATGAATATGACCGGATTGGGTTTGTTACAGTAATATCCTAGTGATATGGTATGGCTTATCCCCGTGTATTTGAGGGGTAAGCTAATACATTCAGTTATACTAATTGGATGTGGTCATATCCACTACACTACTCCCCCAGTCCCCAATAGTTACAGTAGTTACAGTCAATGCTCTCAAAGAGAGTTCCGTGTTGTATCGTGGCTTAAACTTGCATTAAAAAAATTATTAACTAATTGTAATCTACCACAAAAATGTACTTGCCTCAAATTAATTTGACTGGACGGGTCGATACGTCAGGATGGAAATTCAGGTTCTTCCTTGAAATCCTACATTTAGAAACTTGTCTCAGAAAAACCAAAGTCGCCAATGATGCTATACTAGTTGCAATCTCTAGTTGTGTCCTATTAAATTTTAGTTTTTATTTAGCTAACACAACCAAAACGTGATTATTAGTGCGTTGCAATTAAGAAACATCAATTTATATTTAATTCTGGGAAAACTTGCATTTATCAATTTATTCGGAAAACTTGGTATTTATATTTATATTTAAAAATACAATTTTCTTATTAAATGAGAATAACGTGAATTTCTAAAATTTCTATAATTATTTACCCTAAATTACGCGTCTGAACAATAACCAGAAAAACTAAAACTATAATTACTAATTACTACAAATTTGCAGAAAAATAAATGGGCTTATGCCCTTACAAGCCAATGAATTAAAATAAGAAGAAAACTTGTTAGTCCTGAAATCTTTCTACAAATTAATTATAAATAAACTAATAATTTAAATTAAAATAATTATAATAGTGAGTCTCAGATTTTTGGTCCAATCGTCATATAGGCTAATGTCTCAACGTCCGGACGAAATCGGTTTCGTTTGCACTTAGCCAGGGCCCATTGACCAATTACGGTCGTCGCCCAGAAGTCCAAAATAATATTCTTTTCCGAAAACCATTTTAAAACTATATAATTTAATTTTATAAAAAAATTTGGCAGCATTCTCTCTATTTTCGGGATAACCCAAAACAGGGAAAATGCGCCAACAATATCCCAAACCAGGGAAATAACTCATAAATTAATTTCATCACCATATATATATAAAATCAAATTCACTGATCATGTTCGAAAATGTTCAAAAAACCCGAAATAGAAATTGGAATTCAAACACCACAAAAACTGAATATGGTACCAGAAAATAGTTCTCGGAAAAAATCCGAAACTAAACAATCATCAAAAATTCCCAGAACCTTTTCGAAGAAAAGTTCGGGAATTCCGAGAAACCACAACCTCGGAATTTCTAAAACCAAACTGAACTGAACCCTTCGAAAAATGTTCAGAAATTCCAAAATCAAATTTATATAAAAATCACAGGACCTTCTTCCAGAAGAAATCCACAGAACTCTTTCCGAAGAGTTTTCAGAAAACCGACACCAACATACCATTCGCAGAACCAAATATCACAGAACAAATGGTTCCGAAATTTCCGAAACCAAAAACGTAGCCGAAAACCGAATTTTCGAAGAAATTCGTGGACCAAATTATCATCACAGACCAAGACAGGGGACGAACTACTGTGATTACCAGAGATTACCCAATTTGACGAAATCCGAAGGGTTGCCTCAGACTCGGAACACGCCTCGCCGGAGTTCGGCTGCGTGTACAACACCCAAACTTGGAAAAGACCACAGCGGGGTTCCGCGGAACAGCACCAAAGAAGAGTCCAGAAGAGGAATCAGAAACTCGGAGAAGCGTCGAGGAGCTCAGGAACACGGAGGGACAGCGACGAAGGGGGTCGCGAAGGGTGGCGCCGGAGGCGTACGCGCAGTCGACGGTCGGCCTAGGGAGGCGGGCCGGAGGGATCGCGGACGGGGTGCCGTGAGGAGGCCACGCGGGGTCGGGGAACGTCGAAGTTGGTGCTCGGGCGGAGGGCGGCGCTAGGGCACGGCCGGCCAAGGGGTCGCTGGGCTCGGCGCCGGAGGAAGGTTGGCGCTCGGGGTCGGGTGGTGGAGCTCCGGCTCGAGATTTGCCGGAAATGGAAAACTAGGCACGTTCTTGGAAGTGGTAGATAGAAATGGTGATGGGGATGATAATGGTGGTGAAGGGGGTTTAAAAAGGAGTAGGGAAGAGGAGGTTACAGGAGAGGGATAGGAGGAGGCCGACGGTTTTGTGAGGGCAAAGGTCGACGACGGTGGTGGCCGTTCGGGAACGGAGAGATCGGGTGTTCCAGAAAGAGAACAAGAGAGAGAGATTAAATGAGTTATTTAAAGAAAGGTTTTATTTAATACAAATATTTTTCTTTCTTTTTCTTATAAATGCTTAATAAATATTATATTAAAATATTTCTGATTTCGAAAACCAATTTCTTTCTTGGATTCGAACTAGGGTTCAGAAACATGTCCGGAACTCGGGAACGGCTCAGGATAGACTAAGGATTCGGGTCAGACCAAATTTTTTTTTTAAAAATTGATTTATGAGACGGGTTAGAGCCAACAGTCAAAATCAAGAAAAATAATTTATTTTTTTATTTTCTAAAAATATGGTTTTCATAATTAACAGGTTTAACTAAATATTAAATATTATTTAACCTAACTAGAATAAATTATGAACACAATATTTAATTAATTAGAAAAATACTACTTTTGACAAAAATTTCCAGAATTAATTAATTAACTAAATCAAATAATTAACTAAAAGTTACGGGATTCATAACCTTCCCTCCTTAAGAAATTTCGTCCTCGAAATTAAAAGATAGGGATGGAAAAATGCCTCAGGTCTCAAACAAGTACGGGTACTGCTCCCGCATCTCATCCTCTCGTTCCCAGGTAGACTCGCCTGGGGAATTATGCCTCTACATAACTCTGACTATGGGAGTCACTGAAGTCCTGGTCCTCTTCTCGCCTCTGTCCAAAATTGCCACTGGCTTCTCTGGTACTGTAAGACTCGGTCCAATCTCCAGCTCTGAATGATCCAAGATATGACTCGGATCTGGAATGTAGCGTCTGAGCTGCGAAACATGGAAGACGTTGTGCACGCCCTCAAGATTAGCTGGTAGAGCTAACCGATACGCTACTTCACCAATTCGGCTCAAAACTTCAAATGGTCTGATATATCTGGGACTCAGCTTCCCAGCTCTGCGAAATCGGATAGTTCCTCTGGTATGAGAAATCTTCACAAAGACACTATCTTCTTCTTCAAATTCCAGTGGTCAACGAATGCTATATGCCCAATGCTTCTGCCTGTCTTGGGCGATCCTGAGCTTGTCTCTAATTACCTTCACCTTCTCTGCTGTGTCAGTCACCATCTCTGGCCCCAGCAGTACTCTTTCTCCTACGTCGTCCCATGCAAGTGGAGTGCGGCAACGACGTCCATAAAGAGCTTCAAATGGGGTCATACCAATGCTAGCTTGGTAACTATTGTTGTAGGAGAATTCTACTAAATGCAAGTGGTCTTCCCAAGACCCTCCAAATTCCAAGACGCAAGATCTCAGCATGTCCTCTAGCATCTGGATGGTCCTCTCCGATTGTCCGTCAGTTTGGGGATGATAGGCTGTGCTGAACTTCAATTTTGTTCCCAAGCTGTCATGCAAACTCTTCCAAAAATATGAGATAAATCTAGTATCTCGGTCAGATACAATACTTACCGGTATTCCTTGAATCCGGTAGATGTGCCGCATGTACAGAACCGCCAACTTTTCAGTGGATAAACCAACCTTGAAAGGAATAAAGTGAGCCGACTTATTCAGTCGGTCCACAATAACCCAAATAGCGTCCTTCCCTCCTTGGGATCGAGGCAGTCCTGACACAAAGTCCATTGTTATATGCTCCCACTTCCATTCTGGAATGTCCAGTGGCTGTAGAAGTCCTGCGGGTCTCTGTCTGCTAGCCTTAACTTGTTGGCAAATTAAGCATCTAGCCACAAATCTGGATACATCCTTCTTTATTCCATTCCACCAAACGATGGTACGCATATCCCGATACATCTTATTAGCTCTATGATGTATGGAATACTGCGACTGGTACGTTTCTTGCATCAGCTCATTACTCAATTCGCTAGACGGTACACACAGCCTCGTACCATTCTTCAATGTTCCGTCACTGGCGATAGAGAAACCTTCAAGTGTTCCTGCCAGCACTTCATCTCTGAGTTTGTAAAGCGTCTCGTCTTGGAATTGTGTCTTCTTGATTTTGTCCATCGGACATGAACACAATTGCAACTGCATCATGGTTGAGTCAGCTCCAGGTACATCAGCTTCTCGCCCCAGTTCCTTCATCTTCTCCTCAGACAGTACAATCTCCAGACCAAGCTTCTCTATGTTCTCCAACAAGGGCCGCTCCTTGGTCAAGAACATCGCCACTGGGTATCGACTAAGTGCATCTGCAACCACATTAGCCTTACCCGGATGGTACTGCAGGTCGATGTCAAAATCCTTCATCAGCTCCAGCCACCTTCTTTGTCTCATGTTCAGCTCTTTCTCAGTGAAAACATATTTTAGACTTTTGTGGTCTGTATATATTTCCACTCTCTCCCCATATAGATAATGCTTCCATAGCTTCAATGCAAAGATGACTGCAGCAAGCTCCAGGTCATATATGGGATAGTCCTTCTCATGGGTTCGTAATTGCCTAGATGCGTAAGCAATTACTTTCCCGTGTTGTTAAACAACGCAACCCAGTCCTTTTCCAGAGGCATCGCTGTAGATTAAGAAACCACCGGTTCCTGCGGGTAGCGCAAGAATTGGTGCAGTGGTAAGCCTCTTCTTCAACTCCTCAAATGCCGCCTGGCAATCTTCCGTCCATATGAACTCTTCATTCTTCTGAGTAAGCTTCATCATCGGTTCAGCAATCTTGGCAAAATCCTTCAGCAATCTTGGCAAAATCCTTCACAAACTTTCGGTAGTAGCCAGCCAAGCCCAAGAAACTTCTGATCTCAGCAACTGAGCTTGGGGTAGACCACTTCTCAACAGCAGCTATCTTCTTAGGGTCTACCAAAATTCCTTCTCCTGTGACAACATGGCCAAGAAAATCCACCTTGTCTAGAAAGAATTCACATTTGGATAGCTTACCGTATAACTTTTCTTTCCTCAAAGTTCCCAGAACTTTCCTGAGGTGCTCTTCATGGTCCTCTTCAGTCTTCGAGTAGATCAGAATGTCATCGATAAAGACAACGACAAACTGATCTATGTATTCATGGAAAACCTTGTTCATAAGGTTCATGAATACAGCAGGAGCATTCGTGAGTCCAAACGGCATGACCAAGAATTCAAACTGCCCATACTTGGTGTTGAATGCCATCTTGGGAATGTCCTCCTTCCTGACCTTGATCTGATGGTAGCCGGATCTGAGGTCAATCTTCGAGAACACCTTGGCTCCACTGAGTTGATCAAACAGGTCATCGATCCGGGGTAGAGGGTACTTGTTCTTGATGGTGATATTGTTCAGCGCCTGGTAGTCGATGCACATCCTCACAGTTCCGTCCTTCTTGGGTACAAACAAGACAGGTGCTCCCCAGGGTGAAGCTCTGTCTCGGATAAATCCCAAAGCCTTCAGTTCATTGATCTGATCCTTCTTCTCCTTGGCCTTTTTTCGAGTTGAATTTGTAGCATCCCTTAGAAATAGGGGAAGAACCGGGGACTAGGTCAATGGTGAACTCTATGTCTCGGTCTGTGGTAACCCGGGAAGACTATCAGGGAAGACATCCTTAAATTCTGCTATGATAGGATGGGGAGGTCCGAATTCTTCTGTGATAGAGGTGTAACACACTCCATATCCTTTGGAGTTCGAGAGATTTCAAACTCCTGATCTCCAGGTGGGCTGAAGACTACACATCCTCTGTGACAGTCTATTAGCGCATGCTGCTTACTCAACCAGTCCATCCCTAGGACTATATCATAATTGGGTAAGGGCATCACAAGCAAAGGTGCTATAAATTGGTGGCCTGATATGGTGATAGGGCAATTACAGGTCTCAGTTATGGGTAGAGGTCCTCCACCGGTCATGACTCTACATATCTTCTTGCTAAAGCCCGTATCTATGTGGTGTGCAGAGATGAATTTGGTGGATATGAAACTATGTGATGCTCCTGAATCAAATAAAGCTAAGGCATGATAGGAATGCACATAAATAAAATCTGCGATGACATCAGCTGTATGTTCCTACTCTGGCTCTTGTTCCTCTGCTGCTTGGGCAAAAGCTCGCCCAGTCTTCTGTTGATGCTGCCCAAATTGTTGTTGCTGAGTGGGCAAAGGACCTTTCTGCTGAGTAGCTCCAGTCCGGTGGGCCACCGAGGGGCAGTCCTTCACTTGGTGGGTAGAAGACCCACAGACTAGGCAATATTCTAGTCTTTTTCTGCAGATATTTGCTTGATGCCCCGGCCTTTTGCAATAGTCGCAGACAGGGATCTGCCTCTGAGGTGCCCTATCATTGTTCCTTGCCTGTTGGTTCTGCTGCTGGTGGTGGGAAGGCCGATTGTTTTTGTTGTTGTTGGGCCTCTTCTGATTACCCTAGAAGTTGTTAGTTCCAGAATAATCCCTCTTTGAGCGAGCGGGTTGGCTCTTTTCTATATCTTGAGCTCGCTCCAGGATCTTTTCATAGGTCTTAGCACCGCCTGAGATGACATGGGTGCGGATCTCCTCTCTCAGCCCATGTCTAAACCTTTCAGCACGATCATCAGGGTCAGCAACCAGGTTCTTGGCAAAACGGCTGAGTTGGCAGAATTCTGCCGCATATTCTCCAACAGTCATATTTTCTTGCTTCAGGTTCTGAAATTGCCTCTCCATCTTTCGCAACTCTGATGTTGGGAAGAACTTCCTCTTGAACAACCTCTTGAAGGTGTCCCAGTCAAGCTAGCTGTCCTGGAGTCGGGGTTCATTCCGATACCAGGTGCTTGCTACATTTGCAGTTGGAGTCCCACTGCTTCAGCCTTGAGGTCTTCTAGAAGTTGAGCGATGCTTAGGAGACGCTCCATACTATCGAGCCATTCATCAGCATAGACGATTCCCTCGGTGCCCTTGAAGGGTCGAGGGTTCTGCTTCTTGAAACTCTTAATATCGCCCACCTTGGCAATATGATTCCCATTAATTTAAATGGCCTTAATATTACATAAATTAATCCTTAGATTTATGTTTACCTTGGCAGGTCTTGGTTCCTGTTGAGCTGCTTCTCCTCTCTCCAATGCAGCCATTGCCACGCTATGGGCATTCTCCATGCCTTCTCTCATAATCGCCGTCTGCTCGTGATGAGCTTCAGCTTGAGTTCTCTGGGCTTCTAGCACTCCTCTTAGCAGACCTATGAGGTCGGTGGGGTCCACAGGCACCGGTGGGGCAGCTGGAGTGGGCAAAACCACAGGGGGCTGCATCTCCGTCTGGGAAGATGATGGATCTACCGTTGTATTATAGGGACGGTCGGCCAGCTGCCGAGGTGTAGGCTTCGAACTTGATTGGGGAGGTGGAGTATGATAGGGTGAAGATACCCCATCGCCAGCAGGATTGGTCATGTCAGTGGCCATTCTCTGGAAGGTTTAGGATATAAACATAAGCAAGGTAGCCTACCAATCTATAATCAAACAAAAATATTCATATATATAATTCGGACCTATTATTGTGACAAATCAATGTTCTAGTGTTCTAATTGTCTCTAGATAGGTTTTCCTAAGTTGTCGAATCGACCTGCATGGGCCACCACTAAAACATGTCACGACCCGGTCCCAATTACTTGGGTCGAATCGGATCATGCCCAGCCTGCACCGTTGTTGAGACGGCGGCAGTAAGCTGTATCTTCATATGAAGGTAATCAACAACTCAATCTAATTTGCCACAACCTTTATTATTCGATAAATTAAAGCTTAAAACTTGTCCAGTACAAAGTACAATCATAAAACCACCAACTGAAATAACATTGTTTTTAAACAAAACTATTAAACTGGAAAGTAGCATCTAAAAAGAAGCAACATCATCATCAGGTACGCCATCCTCAGGAAGCACAACAGGGTATAGCTCAGGGTCACAGTAGCTACTAATCAGTAGCTCTGCATCCTCAACAGGACCTAAAAATATAGTCTCCAGTCAGAAGGGAGCAAAGTACAAATTCATGATATTTTAACAATTGAAATTAATAATGGAATTATGCACTTTTAAACAATTTGAAATAAATGATTTTCCAACAGTTAAAACAGTGTGACATGAATAGGTAATGAATATGACCGGATTGGGTTTGTTACAGTAATATACTAGTGATATGGTATGGCTTATCCCCGTGTGTTTGAGGGGTAAGCTAATACATTCAGTTATACTAATTGGATGTGGTCATATCCACTACACTACTCCCTGAGTCCCCAATAGTTACAGTAGTTACAGTCAATGCCCTCAAAGAGAGTTTCGTGTTGTATCATGGCTTAAACTTGCATTAAAACAATTGTTAACTAATTGTAATCTACCATAAAAATGTACTTGCCTCAAATTGATTTGACTGGACGGGTCGATACGTCGGGATGGGAATTCAGGTTCTTCCTTGAAATCCTACAGTCGGAAACTTGTCTCAGAAAAACCAAAGTCGCCAATGATGCTATACTAGTTGCAATCTCTAGTTGTGTCCTATTAAATTTTTGTTTTTATTTAGCTAACACAACCAAAATGCGATTATTAGTGCGTTGCAACTAAGAAACATCAATTTATATTTTATTCTGGGAAAACTTGCATTTATCAATTTATTCGGAAAACTTGGTATTTATATTTATATATAAAAAAATATTTTTCTTATTAAATGAGAATAACGTGAATTTCTAAAATTTTTATAATTATTTACCCTAAATTACGCGTCTGAACAATAACCAGAAAAATCAAAAACTATAATTACTAATTATTACAAATTTATAGAAAAATAAATGGGCTTATGCCCTTACAAGCCAATGAATTAAAATAAGGAAAAAACTTGTTAGTCCTGAAATCTTCCGACAAATTAATTATAAATAAACTAATAATTTAAATTAAAATAATTATAATAGTGAGTCTTAGATTTTTGGTCCAATCATCATATAGGCTAATGCCTCAACGTCCGGGCGAAATCGATTTCGTTTGCACTTAGCCAGGGCCCATTGACCAATTACGATCGTCGCCCAGAAGTCCAAAATAATATTCTTTTCCGAAAACCATTTTAAAACTATATAATTAAATTTTATAGAAAATTTCGGCAGCATTTTCTCTATTTTTGGGATAACCCAAAACTGGGAAAATGCGCCAACAATATCCCAAAACAGGGAAATAACTCATAAATTAATTCCATCACCATATATATATAAAATCAAATTCACTGATCATGTTCGAAAGTGTTCGAAAAACCCGAAATAGAAATTGGAATTCAAACAACACAAAAACTGAATATGGTACCAGAAAATAGTTCTCGAAAAAAATTCGAAAATAAACAATCATCAAAAATTCCCAGAACCTTTCCGAAGAAAAGTTCGGGAATTCCGAGAAACCACAACCTCGGAATTTACAAAACCAAACTGTACAGAACCCTTCGAAAAATGTTCAAAAATTCCGAAATCAAAATTTATATGAAAATCACAGGACCTTCTTCCAGAAGAAATCCACAGAACCCTTTCCGAAGAGTTTTCAGAAAACCGAAACCAACAAACCATTCGCAGAACCAAATATCACAGAACAAATGGTTCCGAAATTTCTGAAACCAAAAACGAAGCCGAAAACCGAATTTTCGAAGAAATTCGTGGACCAAATTATCATCACAGACCAAGACAGGGGACGAACTACTGTGATTACCAGAGATTACCTAAGTTGACGGAATCCGAAGGGTTGCCTCGGACTCGGAACACGTCTCGCCGGAGTTCGACTGCGTGTACAGCACCCAAACATGGAAAAGACCACAGCGGGGATCCGCGGAACAGTACCAGAGAAGAGTCCAGAAGAGGAATCAGAAACTCGGAGAAGCGTCGTGGAGCTCGGAAACGCGGAAGGACAGCGACGAAGGGGGTCGCTGAGGCTGGCACCGGAGGCGTGCGCGCAGTCGACGGTCGGCCTAGGGAGGCCAGCTGGAGGGATCGCGGACGGGGTGCCACGAAGAGGCCACGCGGGGTCGGGGAACACCAAAGCTGGGGCTCAGGCGGAGGGCGGCGCTAGGGCACGGCTGGCCAAGGGGTCGCTGGGCTCGGCGCCGGAGGAAGGTTGGCGCTCGAGGTCGGGTGGTGGAGCTCCGGCTCGAGATTTGCCAGAAATGGAAAACTAGGGCACGTTCTTGGAAGTGGTGGAGAGAAATGGTGATTGGGATGATAATGGTGGTGAACGGGGTTTAAATAGGAGTAGGAAAGAGGAGGTTACAGGAGAGGGATAGGAGGAGGCCGACGGTTTTAGGAGGGCAAAGGTCGGCGGCGGTGGTGGCCATTCGGGAACAGAGAGATCGGGTGTTCCAGAAAGAGAACAAGAGAGAGAGAGATTAAATGAGTTATTTAAAGAAAGGTTTTATTTAATACAAATGTTTTTCTTTCTTTTTCTTATAAATGCTTAATAAATATTATATTAAAATATTTCTGATTTTGAAAACCAATTTTTTTCTTGGATTCGAACTAGGGTTCGGGAACATGTCCGGGACTCTGGAACGGCTCAGGATAGACTAAGGATTCGAGTCAGACCAAAAAAAAATTTTAAAAAAATTGATTTATGAGACGGGTCAGGCCAACAGTCAAAATCCAGAAACATAATTTATTTTTTTTATTTTCTAAAAATATGGTTTTCATAATTAACAGGTTTAACTAAATATTAAATATTATTTAACCTAACTAGAATAAATTATAAACACAATATTTAATTAATTAGAAAAATACTACTTTTGACAAAAATTTCCAGAATTAATTAATTAACTAAATCAAATAATTAACTAAAAGTTACGGGTTTCACACCAACTTAGCTTATTGGTTAAGTCTAACTTCTAGGTTAGGCCCAATCTAGACCTAAGACTAACATAGCACATAGCAATATTTAATTAATATTAAATTCACACAAATTCCCATAAATCATAATAAATTCAAATAAATCCTAAAATGACCAAAATACCCTCTACGCTAAAATGTACTAATTAAACATCCTAATCACATGGCTAGGCTCTAGGTCAACAGTCTCCACGGTTACACTAGCCAAACACCAAAATCGTAAGTCATGATTTAAATAGTTTAAAAAATAATTAAAATTTACCAAAAATCATATTATTAATTAATATCATAATTAAATAAATTAAACACAAAATTTCAAAATTATCCTCATTTAGAAAACTAGGTATTACACCAAACATGTCTACAAGGCCGTATTTGGTCCCACTACATGACTACATGGGCTTGAATTCGGTTCGGGCTCAGCTTGGGCTAAATCGACACAAACGGGTCTCCTACAAGTCAATAAATATAATAATAATTAATTAAACTTAATTATAATGGTCATGCTATAACTTGGCCTAGTTTTCCTAGTTCGGACACTCCTATGGCTCGGCATTCCCCTACCATGGCTAAACACTACTCAAAGCACGCCCCTGTACTATCTGTGCCATGATTCCTAGTCGTTTGGTACTTCAAAACTCAACCCTGGCTAAAATTATCTACCGTAATAATTTACTAAATAATTAATTCTAACATTCTAAAAGTTACCATTTAAATAAAATAAATAATAATAAAATATTAAAAAAATTTCGGGAAGGGGAGCTACAAATCTACCCACCTTAAAAATAATTTCGTCCTCGAAATTCTAATTCATAAGTATTCCTTAAAATTCAAAGTCTAGTATTACCTTAATCTCCTCAATTTTAATTTTCCAAAAATATTTTATGACCTTCTCTAGTCATTTCATCACTCCAAATACTTGAGGACCTCTACCCACCTTTGGTCACACTACTCCTCAAAACATGGTTACTAAAATCTTGTAATCTGGCAGATATCTAGGCATATGACAACTATAATCCCTCATATCTATAAATAACCGAATATTCAATAGCCGAGCAATATTACACTATAATTTAAGAATTTTTGATGAATTCTAGGCAGCACGATTTGTTCGTCACCCCGAAATAGGAAGGGACGAGAATCAAGAGTGCAAGAAGGCAAGGGGGAATAATCGAGAACGAATACGAAGTTTCAAAGACGGTAGAGAAATTTCTAAGAGAATTTTTAAGGCAGAGTGGATTGAGATTTCTAAGGGTTTAGTCA
Organism: Iris pallida; assembly: GCA_029216955.1. Lineage (NCBI taxonomy): Eukaryota > Viridiplantae > Streptophyta > Magnoliopsida > Asparagales > Iridaceae > Iris > Iris pallida. Next base: position 12,208,717 of record JANAVB010024597.1, on the reverse strand, counting down.
GTTGCGCAGGCTCGTATCAGTACTGTTACGTAACCGATACGACATGCTCTGACCTGCATGGGCCACCACAAAAATTTGTCACGACCCGTACCAGCTTTTCGGACGCGAGCTCGTGAGCAAGCCAGCTACGTATCGAGCAGACTCCAGCCCGACTCGAGTACATATAAGCTGTCAAGGACATGGGTATCATGTCTAATCTAAACAATATCTCAATCCACAGAAATCATATGAAACAAGAATGAACAATTGTGGGTCATATTCTGTAGCCCATTAGAATATTGTCCGATTAGACTCCAAGAATAATATGAGTCTATAAAATAAGCAGAGTATATCATGGGATGGAATATAAAGCACGAGAAGATAATAAAGAAATAACACAAGCAAATACCTGTATCACGTATCGCAATCCTCTATCATCCCGCTCTACTAACTAACTCCATACAATCACTGGTCATCAGGTCCTCAGAGGACTAGCAAGATACATAAAACATGCCTATCTAACAGTTTAACCACGCAATAATATACCAGGGTATAACAGGAACTAGACATGAGACTGACAAGTGGCTACTGACAAGTAATGTCACGACCCGCACCCACTGTGAGGGTACGAGAACGTAACAACGCCCAGCCTACACCGCAGTGTCGGCGGTAGAATGCTGTCCTAGGTCAATCATCTAACAATATAAAGGTACCTGTACAGTATATACACTCCGAATGGAGGTGACATAACAATATACAGTCTCAATCACATCTAAGGCAGAATGATAAAAATAAAAGATAGATAGATACTGGAATAAAAGATCCACAGGATACAATCAGGGAGAGAGACTAAGTGTCTACTGACATACAAACTGAACATCCAACTAAATACAAGTCTCTAATACTGAAAATGAAAGAATATATACAATCAGATCTCAGAAGACAGAAATAGTAAACCTAGACTAGGGTGCCTCAGTCTCTAAGCTAGTGGATCAAGCTGGAAATCTGGGTCACACATGTCATCTACAGCTGTCCCATAGTAGGTGTCTAAGCAGGCCTCCTCCTCATCCTCTGTAAAATTTTCAACAGGTCCAGTCAGGACGGGAGCGAGCACAAAACATCTCACGCAGTTCATATCGAGTTAGGAAATATAAAGCATGCAATAGAGTAAAGTACATGAAACGCTGAAAGAAGAAGATATATGAAAAATAGTAGAGATTTGATAACAGGAAATATCTAAATATGATAAGTAAGAATTGTAAGGAATATGTGATTTTAGTGTACAATCTGGTTATGTAAACGGGCTAGGAAAATGCAATAGTAACTCCATTGTACGTGGGTGTACAATAGACATATACAATAGTTATACAATATTGTACAATAGAATTTGAGTACATAACCAATTCTACTCCCCCTCCCCAATCAATATACAAGGATCTACTTCACTTACGTTATCTTATACAATAGGGTACAATGTTATACAATGGATGTACAATGTTATACAATAGTGTACAATGGTCTATCCCTGGGGCTCATGTGATAATGAGAGTACAATATGCACAATGAGTATACAAGGATATAGGTATTCAATAAATACAATATGGAAGTGAAACGCATGTCACAATATGTATCTAGTGAATACAAGGGGATAACATCCCAAAAGAAGATCCATATAGTATCAATCAGTGATAACAGTCGTGTCAGCATCAAGTACAGTAATCTAGAGCAAGAATGTAAATCTATACAAGTATGAAACGGTCAGAGAATGTACTCGCCTGATAGCCTGAGTGTCTAAAGAGAATATATTGTCCGAGGAGTGGTGCCTGTCTCCTATAGAACAGTACAAGTCACAACAAGTCTAAAATGATAAAATGAAGATCTATTATGCATTCTACATGAGACTAGGTCAATCTAGGCCAAAGTCAACTCTTGGTTAACTCTGGAAGTCAAACTAGGTAAGTCTAGTCTAAATAAGTCAAACTAGGTCTAAACAAGTCTAAATTAGTCTCACTAGGCCTAACCAAGCCTAGGCTAGCACTCACATACCAATCCAAAACTATACAAGCCAAACACATCAAGCCACACATCAAGGGTACATTCACATTGAGCTATAGCCAACACTATATATTGAGGGAGAAAGGATTGCATGATTAGCTATGGGTGTGTGAACAAGGAAGTGTACAAGAAGAGAGAATTCAACACTAGGCTATATATTTGTACCCACATATATGCATATCTACCTATGATATCCATACATAATTAGATATTCATATATATATTATATATTTATAATACATTATTAACTTATATATAAAACACAACCTTACATTATATATATAGATACTTATATCAGAGTATACATTACATGTACACTTACATTACATATATATATATTGCATAAAATATATAAGGAAACTATATATGTGAACTAGCATTTGTGCATATAAATAGGATGGGAGAAAGAGGGGTGTGTATGGAAGAACATTTGTGTGTCACATTCAAGACAGTGTTATGCATTGAAGGGAAAATTCTAGCCATCTATAACATATGTGTGTATATGAAATGAGTGAGGGTGAGTGAAAACTTGAGGGAAATGTGTGTGGGGGGGGTGAGAGGACAGTGTGTGAGTGTCAAAGAGTGAGGAGAGACATCAACCAGTGTGTGTGTGTATGCATGAGTGTAGCTGTGTGCTATGGTAAAAACAATGTTCAGGAATGTTAGTGAAGTGTTACATTGATATACATTGTGCATAAATCCTAAAATCAGTTTAAATATCCCAACAGTCCCAGATGAACACAAAATCAGTTTAACAGTTCACTCTTTCTCAGAAATCAGTTCCTCATTTAAAATCTCAGTTTCAAACACTACAATGCATTCTCAGTTAACATTCCTTAATTCAGTTCCTTCTAGGTTGTATACCCCATTCGAAATCACCCATTGCTCATACTAAAACTCTGTAATCAGTCCACAATATCACCAAGTTCCAGTTTTTAGTTCTAGGCTTAATTCTCAGTTATTAAGAAACTGTGAAAAAACAGTCCACACACAATCATTCCAATAGAAATCATTTCACAACCAATGATACCCAAACTTGACACACCATCAGTTCATGCATAGACACAACTTATCAGGGTCTTAAACCATGTAGTTAATAGCAGCAAATGGGTCAAAATATCTATCAAAATTCGATTTGAAAAGAAACTGGAAAAGAAGGAAAAACAGTTTCATTATGACAGTTCTCTGTCAAAACAATTCGACATCTAACCCCACAATTACAACCCATAAATTAGCATACATGTAGATTATATATAGGTAACTAGTAATAGGAATTTATACATGTAATTAACAGCATTAGGTTGATCAAATGGACTGATTGGAGTCCAACCAAAAATTGGAAAAAAAATCAGAAAACTGTCTGTATCAGAAAAATAGGGAAGAAGAGAATTAACCAACAAATTAAACTAAAATGCTAAATTAATGGTTGGTAATTCAAAATATACATTACATAGGTGTCCTATAATGAGTTTGTGTCCACCAGAGTGGACACAAACGTGTCCAATCAAACGAGATACAAAACAGTGCACAACAGTCCAGTTTGGTGCACTGCATCGTGCACGTGTGCACGCGTGTCGTGCACACGACACAGTCCATCCTAGGACTCGTGCACACCACCCTAGGTAGACCACCTATAGGGCTACCCAATAGGCTAGCTAACCCATGTCCAAGTCGTGTCAGTGTTAGATACAAGTGCCGTATCAGTGCACAGAAATAACTGAACCTAGTTCAGTACAAAAACAATGCATGTGCTCGTGCGTGTCCGACACGACACGTGGGGGTCTGAGACTCGACACACGTCGTGTCAGTCACGAGGATGTCCCATGTGTCAAGTGTCAAGTGATGATGTGGCGTGTCCTGGCAACAGTGCCCCCCGATCAGCAGGGGATCCAAATCTGTGCACGCGTGCACACACAGCGCGTGTCCACGCGTCGAAATCGACACAAGCCGATACAAAATCCCCTCAAAAGAACAAGAAAGCATAAGCAATAACAAAAACAAATTTCCTATTCAAAAATATCCTAAAAATTAGGTCGAAAGGTTCTATCAGGCATTTCGACAAACACTACAGCCTAGGCTCTGATACGTGTCCAGAACGGGCACGAAAGCACTGACACAGGACACGAATCTTATCCAGGCATTAGGGGGGACTCTTAGGGCTCCCTATTGGTGAAGACTACATGAAATTTCATAGAGAAATGAAAGAGATACCTCAATGTGAAGTTTCAATGGAGAGGGTCCTTTGTTAGCTCCTCACTTTGATATCCCAATCCAACAAATCAATACCAACTGAAATAAAACTCCAACAATAGCAAGTATACCAGTGTTAGAACCCATTGCAACTGATTTGGGGATTTTAGGACCTAAAATGAATTTATGGTGAATTAATGAAGACAAGAACTCACCTCCTTCTAAACTTGAGCTTTCCTAAAAGAGGCAACCCTAAACTAAGAGAGTATTTATAGGGTGGTGTTCCCAAGGAGGATATGGTGGCTGGCCACTTAGCCTAGGGTTTAGGGTTTTGAAACTTGTCTTGGGCTTTGGGCCTAGTCATTAAACAAATGACTTAAAAGTCACAAGTCATGGCTTGTGGTCAAAACTTCCTATTCAAAACTCAATATCCTTAATTGTTTTCACTAACTAGAGTATGGTTGACCTAACTTAACCTAGGATCTCATATCTAGTCAAGTCCAACTTAACTAGGGTTAGGTCACAAAGTCAAAGCTAGTCAAAGTCAACCTAGTCAACCCTCAATCAAACAATTCCAAAATAAATTCTAAAAATTCCCAAAAATTCCAATAAATCCTAAAATGACCAAAATATCCTCTAGGCTAAAATGTACTAATCAAACATCCTAATCACAATGACTAGGCTCTATGTCAACAGTCTCTAAGGCTACACTAGTCAATGCACCAAAATATAAGTCATGATTTAAAATGGTTTTAAATGATTAAAAATTACCAAAAATCATATTATTAAATAAATATCATAATTAAATAAATTAAAATACAAAATTTCAAATTTACCCTCATTTTAGAAAACTGGGTGTTACAAGTCTACCCACCTTAGAAGAATTTCGTCCTCGAAATTAAAATGGTAGTAGTCCTTCTAGGTCAAACACCCCACAATCAAAGTCTCAAACATACCGTCAGATAATCATATGCGTCTGTCCAAAACCATAATACTCAGAATCTCTGTCATGCCAGTGAGCAAGGCTACGATAATCACAGAGTCCTCAACTATGGTACATACCTCTAGAACTATAGTATTTAAAATTTTTGCATTGCCGCGCGCTTGGCAGCAAAAACCTTAAATTCCCACACCCGAGAAATACGTCCTTAGTCCGACTATATGTCCTCACTATGTCTGCTAGCATGACCCTAGAGGATTCTAAAATCTCATAATCGAGGCGACCTAGCCCATACGACTTATCTCAGAAGAAAATGAAATCATAATGAAGCACCAGATCGAAACTTATCAACAATAAAGAAACAGATAGGAACATATGGAATTGAATTTTCAATACAGGAATCGCAGAATTGAATCAAGAACGAAACCTGCGACTAGATCTCCAATGGCCTGAGCATCCTCGGCTGTCATGGCGAAAGCTCGCCCTGGCTGGCCTCCCCTAGCCTGCTGCTGATGCTGGACGAACCACTGCTGCTGAGTATGCAATGGTGGTCCCCCTCTGGCCCTGCCGGAGCTCTAGCTCCTGGTGCTACCTGAGCCAATGGTGTCGGGTTCTTCGGACACTCTCTACACTGATGCTCCACTGATTCGCAAAGTAAACACATACCCAGCCTCTTCCTGCAGTCGTCCCACCCATGTCCTTGCTTCTTGCAGAAGTTGTACACAGTGTTCTGCTGCTGTCTGGGTGCCTGCTGATACTGCAACTGTCTCTGTCCCTGATACTGAACAGGCCTCTGCTGCTGTGCTGCTGAAAATGGGCCATCGGCTGCTGATACTGCTGCTGAAACTCATGCTGAACGTGCGGCCTCTTGGCCGGTCCTCCGCTGCTGCTGCCCCAACTGGGTCTCGCCCCTCTTGAGCCTAAGCTCAAGATCATCCTTCGCCAATAGGCTCCCGTCAAAATCTCCTCAAAAGTAGCATCTCTGTTCCCCTTGGTCAGGACTTGACCTCCTTGACCAGACCCTTCCGGAACCTCTGGGCCTTCGCCGTCTCGCTCAACCCTCAACAAACCTACCAAGACGGCCAAACTCTCCTGCATACTCCTCTACTGAGAGGCTCCCCTGGACCAAGTTCTCAAACTGCGTCTCCAAGGCTCTGACTGCTGAATCTGGGAAGAACTTCTTCTTGAAGAAGCCCCTGAATGCTCCCAAGTCTGCCCTGGTACCCCCACCCTGGGATCCGACTGATACCAGGTGCGAGCAAGATCTCGCATCCGCTAGCTGCTGCCTCGATCTGAAGGTCTGTTGGAATCCAGGCCAAGCGGAAGATCTCCTCCATGCTCGATCCACTCGTCGGCATACAGGATCCCCTCTGTCCCAAAAAGTCTTTGGGCTCATCTTCTGAAACTGCTCGATCCCGGTGTCTTCGGCTGCTGAACCACTGTCGAGCTGCGGCTGTCGTGACGGCTAACTCCATGCCTCTGTCCTGCCGAGCCTGTGTCGGTCCATGAACTGCTGGAAATACGCAACATCTGAGCTGCGTCCACATATCCTGGAGGCGGTGGCGGCTAAAGGATCCTCTGGAATGACTGGGTCCTGCTCCGAACTGGTGAAGGCATACCCTCAGCTGCTGCTGCTGCTGAAGTCCCAATATGAGCAGAGGTGGCAGGAGCTGTAGCCTCCCGACCCTGCTGAACTGGCTGAGAGTAGCAGTCCCCTCCACAGTATCTCCATGAATGGCATGCTGTAATCGCGTCTCCACCATCCTGAAGACAGATCAAATAAACAATTTCTGAAATGAGTCGAAATAGCAAAGGAGGACAGTTATATTCAAGGAGAACAATATCAGCAAGAACTGAGATGGCATGAATTTGATATGAGTTTTTCCTAGTGTGATTGAGTACCTTCAAAATATCTAATCCTATTGCAGGCTGTAGTGATACTCTAGTTTGAATACACTACATAAACTCGACCTGCATGGGCCACTACTAAAAATGTGTCACGACCCGCACCCACTGTGAGGGTACGAGAACATAACAACGCCCAGCCTACGCCGCAGTGTCGGCGGTAGAATGCTGTCCTAGGTCAATCATCTAACAATATAAAGGTACCTGTACGTATACACTCCGAATGGAGGTGACATAACGATATACAGTCTCAATCACATCTAAGGCAGAATGATGAAAATAAAAGATAGATACTGGAATAAAAAGATCCACAGGATACAATCAGGAGAGAGACTAAGTGTCTACTGCCATACAAACTGAACATCCAACTAAATACAAGTCTCTAATACTGAAAATGAAAGAATATACAATCAGATCTCAGAAGACAGAAATAGTAAAACCTAGACTAGGGTGCCTCAGTCTCTAAGCTAGTATCAGGCTGGAAATCTGGGTCACACATGTCATCTACAGCTGTCCCATAGTAGGTGTCTACGCAGGCCTCCTCCTCATCCTCTGTAAAATTTTCAACAGGTCCAGTCAGGACGGGAGCGAGCACAAAACATCTCACGCAGTTCATATCGAGTTAGGAAATATAAAGCATGCAATAGAGTAAAGTACATGAAACTGAAAGAAGAAGATATATGAAAAACAGTAGAGATTTGATAACAGGAAATATCTAATACGATAAGTAAGAACTGTAAGGAACATGTGATTTTAGAGTACAATCTGGTTATGTAAACGGCTAGGAAAATGCAATGGTAACTCCATTGTACGTGGGTGTACAATAGACATATACATAGTTATACAATGTTGTACAATAGATTTGAGTACATAACCAATTCTACTCCCCCTCCCCAATCAATACACAAGGATCTACTCCAGTTACGTTATCTTATACAATAGTGTACAATATTATACAATGGATGTACAATGTTATACAATAGTGTACAATGGTCTATCCCTGGGGCTCATGTGATAATGAGAGTACAATATGCACAATGAGTATACAAGGTATAGGTATTCAATAAATACAATATGGAAGTGAAACGCACGTCACAATATGTATCTAGTGAATACAAGGGGATAACATCCCAAAAGAAGATCCATATAGTACCAATCCGTGATAACAGTCGTCAGCATCAAGTACAGTAATCTAGAGCAAGAATGTAAATCCATACAAGTATGAAACGGTCAGAGAATGTACTCGCCTGATAGCCTGAGTGTCTGAAGAGAAATATGTCCGAGGAGTGGTGTCTGTCTCTATAGAACAGTACAAGTCACAACAAGTCTAAAATGATAAAATAAGCTCTACTATGCATTCTACATGAGACTAGGTCAATCTAGGCCAAAGTCAACTCTTGGTCAACTCTGGAAGTCAAACTAGGTCAGTCTAGTCTAAATAAGTCAAACTAGGTCTAAACAAGTCTAAATTAGTCTCACTAGGCCTAACCAAGCCTAGGCTAGCACTCACATACCAATCCAAAACTATACAAGCCAAACATCAAGCCACACATCAAGGGTACATTCACATTGAGCTATAGCCAACACTATATATTGAGGGAGAAAGGATTGCATGATTAGCTATGGGTGTGTGAACAAGGAAGTGTACAAGAAGAGAGAATTCAACACTAGGCTATATATTTGTACCCACATATATGCATATCTACCTATGATATCCATACATAATTAGATATTCATATATATATTATATTTACAATACATTATTAACTTATATATAAACACAACCTTATTATATATATAGATACTTATATCAGAGTATACATTACATGTACACTTACATTACATATATATTGCATAAAATATATAAGGAAACTATATATGTGAACTAGCATTTGTGCATATAAATAGGATGGAGAAAGAGGGGTGTGTATGGAAGAACATTTGTGTGTCACATTCAAGACAGTGTTATGCATTGAAGGGAAAATTCTAGCCATCTATAACATATGTGTGTATATGAAATGAGTGAGGGTGAGTGAAAACTTGAGGAAATGTGTGTGTGGGGGTGAGAGGACAGTGTGTGAGTGTCAAAGAGTGAGGGGAGACATCAACCAGTGTGTGTGTATGCATGAGTGTAGCTGTGTGCTATGGTAAAAACAATGTTCAGGAATGTTAGTGAAGTGTTACATTGATATACATTGTGCATAAAATCCTGAAATCAGTTTAAATATCCCAACAGTCCCAGATGAACACAAAAATCAGTTTAACAGTTCACTCTTTCTCAAAATCAGTTCTCATTTAAAATCTCAGTTTTAAACTACAATGCATTCTCAGTTAACATTCCTTAATTCAGTTCCTTCTAGGTTGTATACCCCATTCGAAATCACCCATTGCTCATACTAAAACTCTGAATCAGTCCACAGTATCACCAAGTTCCAGTTTTTAGTTCTAGGCTTAATTCTCAGTTATTAAGAAACTGTAAAAAACAGTCCACACACAATCATTCCAATAGAAATCATTTCACAACCAATGATACCAAACTTGACACACCATCAGTTCATGCATAGACACAACTTATCAGGGTCTTAAACCATGTAGTTAATAGAGCAAATGGGTCAAAATATCTATCAAAATTCGATTTGAAAAGAAACTGGAAAAGAAGGAAAAACAGTTTCATTATGACATTTCTGTCAAAACAATTCAACATCTAACCCCACAATACAACCCATAAATTTGCATACATGTAGATTATATATAGGTAACTAGTAATAGGGATTTATAATGTAATTAACAGCATTAGGTTGATCAAATGGACTGATAGGAGTCCAACAAAAACTGGAAAAAAAATCAAAAACTGTGTGTATCAGGAAAATAGGAAAGAAGAGAATTAACCAACAAATTAAACTAAAACGCTAAATTAATGGTTGGTAATTCAAAATATACATTACATAGGTGTCCTACAATGAGTTTGTGTCCACCAGAGTGGACACAAATGTCCAATCAAACGAGATACAAAACAGTGCACAACAGTCCAGTTTGGTGCACTGCATCGTGCACGTGTGCACGCGTGTCGTGCACACGACACAGTCATCCTAGGACTCGTGCACACCACCCTAGGTAGACCACCTATAGGCTACCCAATAGACTAGCTAACCCGTGTCCAAGTCGTGTCAGTGTTAGATACAAGTGCCGTATCAGTGCACAAAAATAACTGAACCTAGTTCAGTACAAAAACAATATGTGCTCGTGCGTGTCCGACACAACACGTGGGGGTCTGAGACTCGACACACGTCGTGTCAGTCACGAGGACGTCCCATGTGTCAAGTGTCAAGTGATGATGTGGCGTATCCTGGCAACAGTGGCCCCGATCAGCAGGGGATCCAAATCCGTGCGCGTGCACGCACAGCGTGTCCACGCGTCAAAATCGACACAAGCCGACACGAAAATCCCCTCAGAAGAACAGGAAAGCATAGCAATAACAAAAACAAATTTCCTATTCAAAAATACTAAAAATTAGGTCGAAAGGTTCTATCAGGCATTTCGACAAACACTACAGCCTAGGCTCTGATACGTGTCCAGAACGGACACGAAAGCACTCACAGGACACGAATCTTATCCAGGCATTAGGGGGGACTCTTAGGGCTCCCTATTGGTGAAGACTACATGAAATTTCATGGAGAAATAAAGAGATACCTCAATGTGAAGTTTCAATAGAGGGTCCTTTGTTAGCTCCTCACTTTGATATCCCAATCCAAAATCAATACCAAACTGAAATAAAACTCCAACAACAGCAAGTATACCAGTGTTAGAACCCATTGCAACTGATTTGGGGATTTTAGGACCTAAAATGAATTTATGGTGAATTAATGAAGACAAGAACTCACCTCCTTCTAAACTTGAGCTTTCCTAAAAGAGGCAACCCTAAACTAAGAGAGTATTTATAGGGTGGTGTTCCCAAGGAGGATATGGTGGCTGGCCACTTAGCCTAGGGTTTAGGGTTTTGAAACTTGTCTTGGGCTTTGGGCCTAGTCATTAAACAAATGACTTAAAAGTCACAAGTCATGGCTTGTGGTCAAAACTTCCTATTCAAAACTCAATATCCTTAATTGTTTTCACTAACTAGAGTATGATTGACCTAACTTAACCTAGGATCTCATATCTAGTCAAGTCCAACTTAACTAGGGTTAGGTCACAAAGTCAAAGCTAGTCAAAGTCAACCTAGTCAACCCTCAATCAAACAATTCCAAAATAAATTCTAAAAATTCCCAAAAATTCCAATAAATCCTAAAATGACCAAAATATCCTCTAGGCTAAAATGTACTAATCAAACATCCTAATCACAATGACTAGGCTCTATGTCAACAGTCTCTAAGGCTACACTAGTCAATGCACCAAAATATAAGTCATGATTTAAATGTTTAAAATGATTAAAAATTACCAAAATCATATTATTAAATAAATATCATAATTAAATAAATTAAATACAAAATTTCAAATTTACCCTCATTTTAGAAAACTGGATGTTACAAGTAACTATGAACACGGATATGGGATCAAGTATGCAAGATACATAAAACATGCATAGACGAGACTGACAGGTGTACTATAAGCATAAAATAACTGTAGAGGGAGGCAAGGTATACTTGCCTGGAGGTTGCACGCAGATCCAAT
>JANAVB010024597.1:12184480-12191980 GCA_029216955.1 Iris pallida | reverse complement strand
GAGCATTATGCGGCCTAAGTCCGAAGAGCTTATGCGGTTCGGTTTAGCAAAGCCTTATGCGGCTCCATTTTTAAGAGTTCATGCGGCTCTGTTTGAACGGGTCTTTATGCGGCTCCATTTTTTACAGAGTTCATGCAGCTCTGTTTGAACGGGTCTTTATGCGGCTCCATTTTTACAGAGTTTATGCAGCTCTGTTTGGACGGGTCTTTATGCGGCTCAGTTTTATCAGAGTTCATGTGGCTCTGTTTTAGCAGGTTCGTATGCGGTTCTATTCAAAGGACTTCATGCGGCCAAGTTTATTAGGAGCTTATACGGTTCTGTGTAGTGGGATCTCGTGCAGCCCAGTTTTTATGTGGCCATAGGACGACTGTCACGCCCCGAACCCTCTAGGGTCGTCCGTCTTGCCTGGATCCCTGTGGGATCGATCGTCCTCGCTAAGGCGTGATGTCGTACAAGCCTAAGTTGCGCTTGCACAAGGCCATGTACCTGCACAAAACAACTAGTCAAGCAAAACACACACGCACGCACCCATTAGTTAAGCAAAACACACGTACGCACCCATTCATTGCAGAAAACCAAATATTGGACACAGAGATTTGAAATAAAAATACTTTTTTTATTGACAGCTTGATAGGAATACAAGTACAAAGCTTTGCGAACTCAGATTTGCCTTATAATTTGGTTACATGATTCTCTTTGAAACACTCTTTTGAAATTAGTCACATTGCCCATACATGATATCCCTTTATTACAAGCTGGAATTGAAAGAAACCTTTAAAGGAAATGAAATCAAGAAACTTGCAATTGACTGAAATGAAAAGTAGCTTCGAGGCAGTCCACAGCTCTACTGGGCTAGACGAGCTTCGATGCCTCACTTGAAATCCTCCTGTCTCCTTTTGCTTTCTGAAAAGGATGTCCACAATGTGGGTCATCACACATCATGTACTGGCGAGCGGCTCTTCGCCGAAACTCACAAATATCTGCACTAATTCAACATGTGAAGCTACATATTTACTAGTGCTCTTTTTACTTATCTAGGTTCTTTTTAACAATTTATAAGAAATAATAACAGTAGAATAATCATAACCAACTTACCAACGCCGACAGTCATCCCTGCACAAGACAGATTAGCACAATTTGTATATGATGTAAAAGCATACTGTTTGAATTCTGCATCTTTTGTTAGGTTGTAATGCACTCTGATTTCATAAATACACCTAACTATATGTTGGTCCGTGGGTCGTTTCCCACGTTAGCCGCTGTGACACATGGGTTCAGCTCGTCTCTATTTGGACATTGATTCAACACCCGAGGGCCCTTGTACCTCGTAGTTTCTAGACAATCTCCCCCAGGCCGAGCAAATTTCAGGTGCCCCCAGAACCGCTCGAGAGATCTAGTTTCCTTGTATACAAGTTGTCCAGGACCTATGCATACTTTGTAAGGCTACTGTTAGGCAACACATGTATCTATGCTTTGCTTTGGAACAATGACAGAGCTTATAGCTCCTAGCATTGGGATAATTATCTTACTGTGGCAATGCATACAAGTTCGTCTGTACACATCTAAACATTTGAAGCATATTCATAGACAACAGATGGAGTGGCAATATATATTCCTGCATATGATTCAATTCATTATCTTCTCTTTATCTTTTGTTATTGAGGTATCGTTGATCACAGGGACTAGGCAACAGAGTGGACTAGAGATCATTTTTATTAGGACGTACAAATAAATGCAAGCCCGGTTAGAGCAACTCACCGAGATGAATCTTAAATCGAGAGAAGGAGGGACTTCACGTGCCGTTCACGAACAATTCACGCGGCCTACATTGGCACTAACAGTTGACTAACATACTTCGTCTCTTTCTCTCAAGATTCGGAATGAATGCGAAATGCGATGAAAGAGAACAATAAAAACCAATCATCGAAAACCAACACGAAAATGCATTCATCAAAACCAAGCAGCGAAAGAAAACATCCAACAAAACTCTTGGATTCATTTCAATAGAAGTCAATCCATCAATTGGAAAGGTTTATTACATTTCATCCGTGATCAATCGATACCGGCAAGGTTTCCCCAAATACTCTGTTCAAGACTGAGTAAGCAAGCGGTAGGTATCACATAGTGAACCGCGAGAAGCGGGGCACTACATAATAACCCACTGAGAAAAAGTTTTGTCCTCAAAACTTAAGATGCAAACTCACCTCCACTTTCGGGATCAAGTAAGGTGGAGAGATTGTAGACGCGCACGTTCGTCGTGGTGTTGGCATTCCGCAACTGCTGATTGTGCAGATTATTTCTGAGCTGTGGTGGGCCTGGCAGCTGCCCACGCTCCTCCGTATTATCTCTGTGTCAATTTCTCTTTGGACAATTTTGGGTGGCGTGACCTTGCTGGCCACAACCGAAACAAGCTTTGTTTAAGAAACGACATGCTTCCTTTGTGTGGCCCTTCATGCCGCAGTAGCTACATTCAAATTCCTTCGTACGACAATTATCTATGGTGTGGCCCAAACGGCCACAGTATTCGTACTCTGCTGTGTTGTGGTTATCTCTCTCTGTTTTCTTCTCGCCGTCGTGGTATCTTTTGGCGGGTTGATTGCGACTGTACTGCGTCTTTGCTGACGCCTTGTTCTGCTGGAACTGTTCCACCTGTAGCGCCTCCTCAAAGGCCTGAGAATATAACCCACATTCTCGATTCAGCACACTTATTTGAATGTCATCATTCAGACCTCCAACGAATCGATTTATGCGAGTCTGTTCGGTGGGTAGCATGACAGCAAAAAAATTTGCCAGCTTAGTAAATTCAGACTCATAGTCCTCCACGGACATATCTCCCTGTTTTAGTGTGATAAAGTCATCCTCCATCTTCTTGCTCATGGCTGGAGGCAGATATTGATCCAGAAACGCCTTCTTGAATGAGGCCCATGAGATCTTTCCATTTCTAGCCATTGCGAGAAGCGCCGGCTTCTTCGCCTTCCACCAATCCTTCGCCCACAGCCGTAGGAGCATAACGGCACAAACTTCCTTTTTGCTACTCGGAACTCCTATGAATGCGAACAGACTCTCCGTTTTATCAATCCAGTCCATTACCTTGTCGGGTGATGTCCTGCCTTCAAATTCTGGAGGTTTTGCATCTAAGAAGTCCTTTGGCCTAAAGGAAGTGTGCCTATGCGCTGGCTGAGGCTTATCACCCTCCACGGGCTCAATCTCGGGCGTTTCCGTTGGTTTAGCCGCTGCGGTGGTACCTCGATTTGTCGCAAGCGTCGTGACAATTTGAGTCAAGGATTCCAACTGTTTCTTCTGGGCCTCTATTTGAGCCTGTTGTATCTGGTTGTTTTCCTCACTGTCCTGCCTCTGCAGTTCCAACATTCCAATGATCCATTCTATCGGATCTATCGAGGAAGCTGGTCGAGTAGGGGCCATTTCTTTACAAAAGAGTATAACTTCTGTCAGTCTCATAAAATATTATGGACTTATTGTATGGGGCATTGGTTTTCATAACTCAAAGTCGGGACTGTTTTGAAAGCCATCAAAATACTTTATATACTTTTTCGAAAACGATATTTACAAGAGACCAAGGACGTAAAACTGTGCTCTGATACCACTTTGTCACGCCCCGATCCCGCTAGGGTCGTCCGTCTTGCCTGTATCCCTGCGGGATCGATCGTCCTCGCTAAGGCGTGATGCCGTGCAAGCCTAAGTTGTGCTTGCACAAGGCCATGTACCTGCACAAAATAACTAGTCAAGCAAAACACACACGCACGCACCCATTAGTTAAGCAAAATACACGCACGCACCTATTTATTGCAGAAAACCAAATATTGGACACAGAGATTTGAAATAGAAATATTTCTTTTATTGATAGCTTGATAGGAATACAAGTACAAAGCTTTGCGAACTCTGATTTGCCTTATAATTTGGCTATATGATTCTCTTTGAAACACTCTTTTGAAATTAGTCACAATGCCCATACATGATATCCCTTTATTACAAGCTGGAATTGAAAGACACCTTTAAAGGAAATGAAATAAGGAAACTTGCAATTGACTGAAATAAAAAGTAGCTTCGAGGCACTCCACAGCTCTACTGGGCTAGACGAGCTTCGGTGCCTCACTTAAAATCCTTCTGTTTGCTTTTTGCTTTCTGAAAAGGATGCCCACAACATGGGTCAGCACACATCATGTACTGGCGAGCTGCTCTTCGTCGAAACTCATAAATATCTGCACTAATTTAACATGTGAAGCTATATATTTACTAGTGCTCTTTCTACTTGTCTAGGTTCTTTTTAACAATTCATAAGAAACAATGACAGTAGAATAATCATAACCAACTTACCAACGCCGACAGTCATCCCTGTGCAAAACAGGATAGCACAATTTGCATATGATGTAAAAGCATATTGTTTGAATTCTGCATCTTTTGTTAGGTTGCAATGCACTCTGATTTCATAAATGCACCTAACTACATGTTGGTCCGCGGGTCGTTTCCCATGTTTAGCCGCTGTGACACATGGGTTCAGCTCGTCACTATTTGGACATTGATTCAACACCCGAGGACCTTGCTCCTCGTAGTGTCTAGACAATCTCCCCCAGGCCGAGCAAATTCCAGGTGCCCCCAGAACCGCTCGAGAGATTTAGTTTCCTTGTATACAAGTTGTCCAGGACCTATGCATACTTTGTAAGGCTACTGTTAGGCAACACATGTATCTATGCTTTGCTTTGGAACAATGACAGAGCTATAGCTCCTAGCTTCGGGATAATTCTCTTACTGTGGCAATGCATACAAGTTCGTCTATACACATCTAAACATTTGAAGCATATTCATAGGCAACAGATGGAGTGGCAACATATAATCCAGCATATGATTCAATTCATTATCTTCTCTTTATCTTTTGTTATTGAGGTATCGTTGATCACAGGGACAAGGCAATAGAGTGGACTAGAGATCATTTTTATTAGGGCGTACAAATAGATGCAAGCCCGGTTAGAGCAACTCACCGAGATGAATCTTAAATCGAGAGAAGGAGGGACTTCACGCGCCGTTCACGAACAATTCACGCGGCCTACATTGGCACCAACAGTTGATTAGCATACTTCGTCTCTTTCTCTCAAGATTCGGAATAAATGCGAAATGCGATGAAAGCAAACAATGAAAACCAATCATCGAAAACCAACACAAAAATGCATTCATCAAAACCCAGCAGCGAAAGAAAACATCCAACAAAACTCTTGGATTCATTTCAATAGAAGTCAATCCATCAATTGGAAAGGTTCATTGCATTTCATCCGTGATCAATCGATACCGGCAAGGTTTTCCCAAATACTCAGTTAAAGACTGAGTCAGCAAGCCGTAGGTATCACATAGTAGACCGCGAGAAGTGGGGCACTACAACGACCACATGCGGCTCAGACATGGAAGATACCCCCATGCGGCTCGGACATGAGATAGATATGCGGCATACACAGCGCGTTATGCAGATTCATCCCTCATGAACTTGAACAGTTCGACGAAGACGAAGAAGGCTCGCGCATAAACATGCGACATAGCCATAATGGTTAGAGTTTCGAGTTCGTGTAATTTGTCCCAGATCTTTACCCTCAATAGTGGGATGGACGTCAGGATGAACGGTGGGCACTACAGTCGAAGAGGAAGCTGATTTCTTGCCCTTCGTCGCAGCAGAGGCAGCCTTGGAAGACTTGGGGGCCATTGTTGATTGATGATCGGAGAAGGAAGACGAAGACAGCAATCTAGGTAAAGAAGAGTTGAAGGCAGGAGAAAGTAAAGAAGTCTCTATGTCCAAAAATGCTCCTATTTATAGGCAGAAGGAGAGGGGAGCTCATAGACCGATGGACGCTTCGATCTGCGTGTTGCATAAAGAATAGAATCGACTCTTCGGGCATCGAGGCAATCTGAATATTTATAATCGACCCTTGGGATCCTGTCCCAAAAGGCGGCTTCAAATTCGAAAGCAAATCAAGGACAATAAATGAGATGCATATGTGGCAGAAAGACATGGCAGGGAGCCTATACAGTCAGACAGTGCATACGGCTAGGAAGTCCATGCGGCTATGAAGTCCATACGGTCAGAATATCCTATGCGGCCAGAAGAGCTTATATATAGCCATGCTTCTTATTCAAAATATTTCAATTTTACAAATTAAAAACTTTGAAGGGGGTCTTGTAGAAGCATGGAAAAGAACAAGAAAAGCCCATACGGCTCAGAAAGAAGGAGCCTCATGCGGTTCAAAAATCCATTAGAAACTCATGCGGTTCAAAGTCCTTTAGAGCCTCATGCGGCTCGGATAGCTTCATGCGGCTCAGAAAAGAGCCACGTGGCCCTAAGCAGTTCTCCTATACAGCTGGCCATAAAGCAACTCCACATTAAATGCCCTAACAGCAGCTTTGACAGAAAGGCGAAGTGACTACTCGGACATAAAGCTGAAATAATAGCTCTGAAAAGATGGCATGTTCTTAGGGAAACGAAGAAAATCTTTTTACAGCTGGCACGATCCACTGACCACGAAGCCCCCTATGCGGCTGCCAAGCACATGCGGCTGCCACCCCTATGCGGCTGCCACTCTCATGCGGCTGCCATCCTCATGCGGCTGCCTCCTTCATGCGGCTGCCACTCCTATGCGGCTGCCACCTTCATGCGGCCGCCATCTTCATGCGGCTTTCTCCTTCATGCGGCTGTCATCTTCATGCGGTTGCCTACCCTTATATGGCCACCACCTTCATGCGGCTGCTACCTTCATGCGGCTAGGATTGTGGAGGGGCCACCCGTATGCGGCTCACTTAGAGACCGCACTCATGCGGCTCTACAAGATGAGACACGTAGCGGTCCTCACAACGGTTGAGACACGTGACGGTCTTATCCCCCTCGGAGTTATGGCTGCTAGAAAATTATAACAAACCCATATTTGTTACAATCATCATAATTACCCGATCAAATTAGATCAGAGAAATCGAATATGTGGCAGGAGATCCGAGCTTGGCATAACAAATCATGAAGATTCTTGGTAATCAATATTAATTGCCCATAGGAATTTGGTGCAATCCACATTAATTGCCCAGATTTGTTATATTCAGGATTAACGGCCCAGATCGATTAATCCCCAAGCCGTCGACTTTTCGAGAGGGGCAATCATTGCAAACCCCGAATGATGACCCCACTCCTATAAATAGCAAGGTGCCATTCTCTTGCAGAGAGGGACATTTTTTTTATTAAAAAACACACAGAGAAGAAAGAGGAAAGCAGATAGCAAAGTGTCATTCCTTTGCAAACAGAGAGCACTCCAGAGATCCAGCAACAGAGAGCACAGAGGAGTCTTCCTACACTCCGAGAGCATTTCTTCACCAGAGCCAAGGCTACGTTCGATCGTCCAAGGGTAAGGCAGAGCTGCCGTCGCTTTACCGACCCCGCTTTACCGACCCTCTCTACCGTCAACTCCAGAATCTAAAATAAACAATCGTACTTAGACTGCTGTACCTAGGTTTTTC
>JANAVB010024597.1:12072325-12164502 GCA_029216955.1 Iris pallida | reverse complement strand
CGTTTGAAAAGTACGCTCCGACTGGCCGTCTGTCTGCGGTGGTATGATGTGCTAAACTTCAACCGTGTGCCCAAACTCTCTTGCATGCTCCTCAAAAATGTGAGGTAAAATCTCGAGTCACGGTCTGACACAATACTAACAGGCACACCGTGTAACCTCACAATTGCTCCATATACATCTCCCCAATACTCTGTCGACTGGCCCACTCTGAAAGGTATGAAATAGACGGACTTGGTAAGTCTTCCACAATCACCCCACTGCGTTCACGTCCCTAGGACTCCGAGGAAAGCCTTGACGAAATCTATAGTAATGTGCTCCCCATTCCACTCGGGAATGGGTAGCGGCTGTATAATCTGTCGTCCTCTGGTGCTCCGCTTCACTTGTTGACATACCAAGCACTTGGCAACGAAATAAGCTATTTCTCGCTTCATTCCGTGCCACCAATAATACTGTCGTAAGTCGCGGTACATCTTGGTTCCACCGGGATGAATAGAGTAAGTCGAACTGTGAGCCTCTGTCATCAGCTCCTGCCATAGCTCTCCATTGGGAACGTAAATGCGATCACCACATCGCAATGTCCCATCTGGGTGGATCCTCAATCCCGTCTGCTCTTTCGCTTCAGTCCTTCTCTAAGTCGTCGAAATATAGCATCATTAGGCAATGCTGCCTTGATGCGCTCTACCAATGATGATTGAACTTGAAGGTTGTCTAATACGCCGTCTGCTCCAGGAAATACTACCTCAATACCAAGCTGCTCCAAGTCTCTAATTAATTCCTTCTGTGTAGTCAAAAAGTGTGCCATGGGCTTACGGCTTAATACGTCTGCCACGATATTAGCCTTGCCGGAATGATAATGTAGCTCGATCTCGTAATCCTTCATCAACTTCAACCAACGTCGCTGTCGCATATTCAACTCTTTTTGTGTGATCTCATACTTGAGGCTCTTATGATCAGAGTAGATATTAACCTTCTCGCCGTATAAGTAGTGTCTTCATAGCTTCAAAGCAAAGATAACCGCTGCGAGCTCTAGATCATGGGTTGGATAATTCTTCTCGTGCACTCTCAACTGTCGCGATACATATGCTACTATACGACCATGCTGCATCAACACGCATCCTAATCCCTTCTCGGATGCGTCGCTGTAGATCACAAATCCTTTCGGGCCCGATGGTAGTGTCAAGATCGGTGCTGTGGTCAATCTTTTCTTTAACTCATCAAATGTGGATTGACACTCGTCTATCCATACAAACTCTTGATCCTTGTAAGTTAATCGAGTCATATGCCCCGCTATTCGAGAGAAATCTTCTACGAACCGTCGGTAGTAACCCACAAGTCCAAAAAAACTTCTCACCTCCGAAGCTGATGTGGGAGCGGGCCATAATTCGACTGCTGTGATCTTCTCTGGCTCCACTGATATACCATCACCCATAACAATATGACCAAGAAATGATACCTCCTTGAGAAAGAAATCACACTTGCTAAGCTTCACAAAAAGTCGCTCATTCCTCAACGTTTCCAAAACTATTCGTAGGTGTTGCTCATGGTCCTCTTGATTCTTTAAGTAAATCAAGATTTCATCTATAAAGACTACTAAAAATTTGTCCAAGTACTGGTGAAAGATCTTGTTCATTAAATTCATGAAGACTGCAGGAGCATTGGTCAAACCGAAAGGCATGACCAAGAACTCGTAGGGCCCATACCTTGATCTAAAAGCCGTCTTTGCAATGTCTTCCTCTCGGACCTTCAATTGGTGATAGCCTGATCGTAAGTCAATTTTGGAGAATACCTTTGCTCCACTCAGTTGATCGAATAAATCGTCTATACGCGACAAGGGGTACTTATTCATCACCGTCACTGTATTCAATGCTCTGTAGTCGATGCACATGCGTACCGTCCTGTCTTTCTTAGGCACAAAAAGAACGGGTGCTCCCTACGGTGACGCACTGGCACGAATAAAGCCCTTCTCCAATAAGTCATCAATCTGCATCTTCATTTCTACCAACTCCTTGGGTGCCAAACGATATACTCGGGATGAAATAGGCTCGGCTTCGGGGATAAGCTCAATAGAAAACTCAATGTCTCGGCCAGGTGGCAGTCCTGGCAATTCCTCGGGGAATATATCCTCGAGCTCGATGATGATAGGGTGCTGAGGGGTGTCATGCATCATCATATGAGTCCCTGATGTGGGTGTATCACAACTCTCTCCGTCTTCTTTGGTAAATTAAAACTCTACCGCATTCGGTGGTCTAAAGATAATACTGCTCCTATGGCAGTCTATGAGAGCAAAATGCTAGCTCAACCAGTCCATTCAAAGAACCACATCAAATGTCTGCATAGAGAATACAAGAGGTCGTGCCCTCATCTCTCTACCACTTATCACTACAGGACAAAGTCTATAAATACCACTAACAGGTACAAACTCCTCCTCCAGTGAGGATTCTAACATTCTTAACTAAAGGTGTATCGAAAATGCTGTGTCTAATGGCAAAACTAGTGGCTATGAATGAATGAGTGGCTCCAGTATCAAATAATATAATAGCAGAAAAAAGATGCAACTAAAACCATACCTGCTATAACCTCTGCCTCTGTCTCTATATCCTCAACAGCAAGTGAGAATACCTTTCCATGATTCTGTCCCGGGCCCTGAGCTCTGGCCCTCTCGAACTGTGCTGACTGAGGTGGTAATGGCGGGCGAAGTGCTCCTGCCGCTGGCTGAGGTGCTGGAAGTACTAGGGCTAAGGACTGATGTTCCTGACAATCCTTCACCTTGTGCTGTCCTGACCCGCATCTCAAGCATGATCCAAGTCGAATTCGACAGTCCTTCAAGACGTGTCCCTGCTTCCCGCAAAAGTTGCAGGTGGGCTTCTGATAAGGTGTGTACCTCTGCTGGAACTATCCTGTGGCCCTCCTAATAGGTCCACTCTGAGTAGCTCGGGCTGGTATAACTGCTGGAGTATGGCATTTGGATGTCTGCTACTGCTCCTTACGAAGAATCTCCTGGGCACGAGCTTCTTCCAGGACAGCTAAATAGGAGACTCGAGACTGGGTAGTCGTATAAGACTTGAGCT
This sequence comes from Iris pallida, assembly GCA_029216955.1. Lineage (NCBI taxonomy): Eukaryota > Viridiplantae > Streptophyta > Magnoliopsida > Asparagales > Iridaceae > Iris > Iris pallida. The sequence continues at coordinate 12,161,434 of JANAVB010024597.1, read as the reverse complement.
CTAGTACAAGCCCCTGGTGAAATCTTCTCGCCTTCTCTAACTCTGTCAGAATCAATACCGTACCAAATCTACTCAGACGATTAAACTCCGAGTCATACTCATCAACTGTCATATTCCCTTGCTTCAGATGAAGGAACTGGTCATAGAGACCATCTCGAACATGAATAGGGAAGAATCTCTCATAAAATGCATCATAGAACTGCTTCCAAGTGATCCCGACGCCTAATCGTCTCTCTTTCGCCTTTCACCAGTGGTGTGCATTATCTTCCAGCAATAGGTCCACTGCTGTTATCCAATTTCGAGCCGACAACTGGGATGCCTTCAGTAGCTTCTTTGTACTAATAAGCCACTGCGATACCTCTAGTGGCTTCTCCGTTCCTCTAAAGGCCTTCGGGTTCATATCTGTGAAATTTTTGATAGTGGCTTCATCATCAGCTCAGTCTGCTTCCACTGAGCCTGCATTATGGCGTATATAAACTTAGTAGTAGGGCTCCCATCAGTCGGTGGTGGATGCATCTGAGGTCCCGACTGTGGAGGAAACGGCTGAGTGAATGGTAGTGGTGGAGGCAGTGGTGGACTCCCTTCCGGTGGCATGGTAGTGCTCTGTCCAGCCTGGCTGCCTGGGGGTACTGCGATCTCTGGATACTCCATCGTCGGTGTCGTAGTAGGCTGCGGCTATCCTGGCTGGTATGGTGTCGCTGGAGTCATTGGGGGATTCTGTCCCTCCGGAGTAGCCTCCTCACCAGATGTGAGGGCCAAGGCAGAAGTGCGGCCACTTCTTAAATGCATACTGTTGGCACGAGGAAGATAAGTTGATATTCGGAAAGATTAGATATGAGGTAAATCAAATAATCAAGGAAGTTTCAAAAAGATTGGAAGTCAAGAGGTAGTAGTAGTTCTGGATGAGATATTCCTATTCTTATATGCAGGCTTGTTGGGTACAGTCATGTAACCCAACAATATTATCGTTGACCTGTATGGGCCACCACAAAAATATGTAATGCTCAGTCCCAAAATACATAAGACCAAGTATGTAAACATGCCAGCTACACATATACGAGGAATACACCAATATATGGAATCCTCATATATGCACATAAGCTGTAAATAAAAAATCACAGGCCAGAATAACATAATCTAATCTCATCATAGCTCAACATAGAAGATAATAGAGTCCAAATAAATAATAAGCGTATCAAAAGATAGCCGGGTGATCATGCTCACTCCAAACTGCTATAAAAAATAGTCTCACAAGATCAGAGTCCAACCTCCGCAAAATAGAAAGAAAAGAGATGTAAAATAATGTTCGCTAATGTCTCAAATAAAGAATAGACTAGAAATCCTTAGTGACTGCCTCATCATCGATGTAAGATGGATCCAGAGCCGCTCCGTACTCCTGCGAAAAGTCGTCTAATCCTGGAGAGATGACCAGGTCCTCAGAGGGACGTAGCAAAATACAAGAAAACACCATGCCATATAAATCGTGATAATATAATAGAGAGAAAAGGGATGCATGCAATAGGGTGTCTACCAGTTCTACAGTGATAATGCAGTTAAGAATAGACCTTCAACGCATGGGTATCTAGCTCAGTAGCAGTAACTCAGGTATGGTCCCATCAGGATACCAGGGACCTCAAAGCTTAACATTCCTCGAATGACAGAGGCGAGCAGTATCAGTAATAGGAAAGTGCATAAGGACCCATACGTTAAGGAAACTGTTCTCCCCATCCAATGCCTAGTAGGGTCACATCCATGACTCATGAACCTCTAGTAACTGCCAAGTCTTCTAGCATGTAATTCTATTGGCAGTTACTCCTAGCCGTCGCACGCTCCATACGTATTGGTGGCCAGTCGACTACGCGGATACGTGTCCTACATGTGACTAATAACACGTGGTAAAGCAAGTGTCAAGGCCATATGAGATATACTAATACCTCAACATCAATAGGTGGTCACTAGACTAAGTCAATGCAAGAGAAATAAATAAAGCGAGAAAAATGACCGATAGAGTCGCTTGCACCCAAGTATGACTCGGACGCACAGTTTTATAATATCATAAAAAAGAACTACTAAAAATAACAACTAAAAATAAGAATATAATAATCACAGAGTAAAGTGGCAAGGTATCTTGTCTGATGGTGCAAAGTGGCAAGTCCAGGAAATCACAATGTCAGCCAAGAAACGTCACAGTCTCCAAACAACTCCGGACACTGAAATAAACATAAAAAATGCACTCGATGTAAAAGATACACCTAGAAAATGCCTGTCCAAAAGTCTAATTCCGAAACAGGGGCAAAATCGCAATTCGGGTCAAAACGATGTCCGCCGTTGGACCCGCTTTGCACCGAAACGTGTGCCAAAGTCTATGGTCTCTAAAGTTGTCAAACTACATGTCTATGAATTCAGTTTGAGGAGAGGAACTCAACAGTATGTCCAGTTTTGGATTCGGATGAGCCGTGTACAAAATCGTCCGTTTGAGTGGGCCGCGAGCCCGCCAAAAAGAGGTTCCGATTCAACCTTCTCAGAATTGAACCAAACATGGCACACAGGACCAGAATTTCGATCCGGACCTGTTGGCGTAAGTTTCGTCTCGAATCGACGACTGTACACAAAGTTAGGGCAAAGTTTATAAATTGGCGATACGGGGTATCTCGACGGATACGCGTTGATTTCGTCTCGCACACGCGACGATACTGAGTTCCGTCAGTTCCCACACGTCAGCAACGTCCATACGCACCTTTAGATGCATATAGCGCATGACCACGTCGCCCGATTTGTCGGGGCACATGCCGTATCGGGATAAAGTCTCTAAAATTTACTATTTTACACGCAGTTTTTCGACAAACTTTAACAACAATTAATTCACGCATTGTGATCGAATTGTAGAAATAAAATTTGCGTTGTAATCTCGTTTATGTTGTTAACTACTATTTTTAATTAGTTCATCAAAAACCCTATTATTTAGTTCGTAATTAGGCTTCCAAGTTGAGGTTTGGAGCAGCCTTAAAACTGTTCTGTTCCGACAGTTTTTCGGGAACTTGGTGTTGGCCCATTGGTCATGGTCAAACCTGATTTTAATACTTGATCAAAATCTGTCTCGATATAAATTCAAGTCAACTCAGATATTTACCTACGACATTTTGGATACTGCTCAACAATGGATCTCTACTTTGTTCAAGACTGAAGTTGTTTGCCACTCCAAATGTACTTCCTGTTTAGCAATATAATTTTTTATTTTGTAGAGTCTAGGAATACATTGTACACCGAGTCCTACTGACAAATAGGCTATCCGAAAACATTTTTCAAAACCATCCTATTCTTTTACAAATGATCTACGTTTTTGAAAAATATTCTTTTTTACAAAAAGCTTCTGAAGGATTTTTCAAAAAGCCAAAAATTGATTTTCTCAAGAATGAACTGGCAGAACCACAGTAGAACTCGGCCAGAGTTCGGCCATTTGGAACGTTAGTGAACATTAGTTTTTGAACTTGGTCATCCTTCAGTTGCGGTTTGTTATAAAGAGTTCTGTCCGAATTCTGCCCGAATTCTGTCAGAGTTTTGTCTTTGGAAAAACTATAAATAGAGAAGTATTTCGATCATTTCAAATCACCAATTTACTTTCAATCTCTTCTCTTCCTGAGCTTACATTCTTCCAAAGAGTTTTTAAAAAGCTTTTATTTTCAAATCCTAAGCCAGTTACAATCCTCTAGTCGATTTACCAGTGTGGTATGATCTAGAAGTTTCAGAGCGATTGTAATCAGAGGCTTGATAGAAGATACAACTTTTCACAATTGAAGTTGGTCGAGTTCTTCGTATCAAAGCTCGCGTATGTAGAAGTTGCAAGGACTTCATATGAAAACTTGCTGGATTTTTCTAATAGTGGATTCAACTGGAAGCTAGAGTTCTTCCGACTGGAATAGTCCTCACAAGAGGAAAACCAGTATAAATCTCAGTGTTTGCATTTGCCTTCTGATCACTTTTAATTTCTGTTATTTACTTTTGTGATTATTATTATATTTGAGATCTAACTCTAACAAGTTTTTAACTAGCAATATTTCGCTGCCTATTCTATTCATCCCCGTCTAGAGTATTCTGTTTTACAATTTTGTTCCTACAAATCAGAGCAGGTTATACCGGTAAAGCAAGATAAAATTACAGTTATATTCAATTTTTATATAGATCACAATATTACACATGGCAACTGTGAAATTCACAAGTGAAGGCCAAGCCACAAACAGACCTCCACTGTTTGACGGTACAAACTACACTTATTGGAAAACACGTATGAGTTTCTTTCTGAAATCTCTTAATTTTGACTTCTGGTCTGTAGTTATTGATGGCTATAAAAGGCTACCTCGTATTAATGTTGATGATGTTTTAGTTGAAAAACCCCATGACAAATATACAGAAGAAAAAATAAAAAGGCCAGTCTTGACGCACATGCTATTAACGCTTTATTTTGTGCTTTAGACAGGACTGAATTCAACAGGGTGTTTACTTGCACAACATCAAACGAAGTGTGGAAACTTCTCAAAGTTATCCACGAAGGAACAACACAAGTCAAGGAGTCAAAGATCAGTAGACTTACTCAGGATTATAAGGCGTTCAAAATGAAGCCAATTGAATCAGTCACACAGATGTTTACAAGATTCTTGGATATTGTAAATCCTCTGTCTTCACTAGGCAAGGATTACAGTAACCATGAGAAGATTCGTAAACTTCATGAGCGCTTACAAAGAACTGGATTCCAAAGGCTACTGCAATCATTGAAGGAAACGACCTCTCAACAATGTCTCTAGAAACACTCATGGGTAAGCTACTCACTCACGAGTTAGAACTTCAAGACTTTGAAGATGCTACACCAAAGGAGAGGTCAGAGAAGATGATCGCTCTCAAGGCTCAACATAGAAGAACCAACGAAGATGATTCCGACGACAGCGACTCCGACTATGAAGATCAAGCTCTTCTGGTAAGAAAATTCAAGAAGTTCATGAGATTTAACAGGAGAACAAAAGACAGAAACAACAACAATAACGAGGAAGATCCTATTTGCTACGGATGTAAGAAGAAAGGACACATGAAGAAAGACTGTCCAACAGTATCATCATCAAAGAAAAATAGCAAATATGACAAAGGCTACCTGAAGAAATCGACATCAAGAAAGTATGCCAACACAAGCATATGGCATGAAAATGAAGCCAGCGACTTAGAAGATGAACAATCAGATGACGCTACAAATGTGTGCTTGATGGCTTACGATCAGGTAGTCACTAATCCTCTATTTGACCCTTATGATGATTTCACCTTTGAGCAACTAGGAGAGGCTTTCAGTGAACTGTTAGATGATTACAGGAAACTGCGTTGCAAATATGAAACCTCTAAGAACGTACTCAAAGAGTACAAAGGAGAAATAGGAAGACTTACCGACCTACTAGATCATGTTAGAGATAATGACTCTTCAAATGAGTCTGGTGAGCTTTCTTCTTTTAAATTGTTGTTACACGAGACTGTTAAGCTATCCGAAGAAAAAGACCAAACTATTATCTAGTTAAAGGAAGACCTATCTAAGGAGATAAAGTGTCTACAGTGTGCACAGGTCAGATTAGAATCACTCACATCTGACTATACTAGATTATATGACACTTCCAAAAAGTTGGAAATTAGTTTATAAAAATGGTCTGAAGTTAATGCTTCCTATTCTAACACGTGTCAATTACTGAATCATCGGAACACGCCCAATACTGTCAGACCAAACCATAGCAAGACTATGCCCAAGAAGACTAATAGGCATGCATTCTTCTATACTAGAAAACCAAAACCTACCAATCATGCCCCTCACACTACTTTCAACACTCAACATGCTAAATGTCATTATTGTGGCCTCATTGGTCATATATCTTCTGCATGTAGAATCAGAAAGTTAGTAGAATTAAATATTTATGCATGGATACCAAAAACTAACCAGTCAGGACCCTACAAGAAATGGGTACCAAAGGTTTCATCTGCAAATTATTTTGTAGGTGGGACATCCTTCACATGCTAGAAGCAAATGGATCCTCGACAGCGGTTGCTCACGGCACATGACCGGTGACGCTTCGTTTTTTATAACACTGTCGAAGAGGAATAAAGAAGGATACGTCTCCTTCGATAATAATTTGAGAGGGTACATAATCAGTATCGGTGACATTGGTAAGGCTCCCTATCCAGTGATTAAAGAAGTTTGTCTTGTTATCGAGTTAAAACATAATCTGCTCAGCATAAGCCATTTAGCTGATCACGGTTATGGTATTAAATTCGTAAAGATAAATATACTATAATTGATAGTTCAACTGGTAGCACTATATTTAAAGGTATTAGGGAAGACAATATATATGTATTCTATTTGTTGGAAGATGCTAACACAGCAGGTAGATGTTTGATGGCCAAAAGCATTGAGAGTCAACTATGGCATATGAGACTCGATCATGCAAACATGGATACAATTTCAAGATTATCTACGAAGAAGTTGGTACGCGGCTTACCGGATATCTCTTTCAAGAAGGATACGGTATGTAGTGAATGTGAAAAGAACAAAGCTACCAAATCCGCATTCAAATCCAAGAACGCTGTAAGTACTACTAGACCTTTAGAATTGTTGTATATGGACTTATTTAGACCCAGCAGAATTGCTAGTCTAGGTGGTAAGTTATATGCATTTGTCATTATAGATGACTTCTCTAGATATACATGGGTTTATTTTCTTGCATGCAGGAACGATGCATTATCAGAATTTGTCACCTTTTACAAGAAAGTAAAGAATGAAAAAGTATTCATGATTACTCGCATTCGTAGTAATCATGGCGGCAAATTTGAGAATGCTGAATTCAAGCAATTTTGTGACACACACGGTTATTTGCATGAATTCTCTTGTCCTAGGACTCTGCAACAAAATGGAGTTGCGGAACGTAAGAACGAAACTCTATCTGAAATGGCTAGAGTTACGTTACACAGTTTAGTCTACCTAGATACTTATGGGCTGAAGCTGTAAATAAAGCATGCTATATTCTCAATAGGGTTCTAGTTCGACCTATATCGAAGAAGACTCCCTATGAATTATGGTTTGATAGAACACCAAATGTTTCTTATTTCAAAATCCTTGATTATAAATGCTTTATTCTCAATACTAAAGATAATTTGAGTAAATTTGATAAAAAGACCGATGAAGGTATATTTTTAGGTTATGCAGCAAAGAGCAAAGGATATAGAGTCTTCAACAAAAGAACCATGATCATTGAAGAATCTATCAACGTCAAGTTTGATGAGCTAAATCAACACTTAGACGATGATGACAATGAAGACATAATTGCACCAAGTACAGCTACTGTAAAACCTTCGCACAAAGATGCAGAACCATTACATCAGGCATCAGATGAACCTCCAAACAAAGAAGCCGGAACTAGCAATCTTGAGACTATACCAAAAGAGATGAGATTCTTGGCTAGTCATCCAAAGGACTTGGTAATTTGTGAGATTACCAAGGGTATAAGTACTCGTTTCTCTAATAATGATATAGTTTCTTATGGTGCTTTTGTCTCGCAGTTTAAACCCAAAAATATTGATGAAGCATGTAGTGATAATTTTTGGTTAGATGCTATGCAAGAGGAATTAAACCAATTCGAATGGAATCAAGTTTGGAAACTTGTTCCCAAGCCTATTGATCATCCGGTCAATGGCACCCGATGGGTATTCCGAAATAAACTGAACGAGAATGGTTTAGTGACTCGTAATAAGGCTCGACTCATAGCTCAAGGATATAATCAGGAAGAAGGTATTGACTACGATAAGACTTATGCCCCAGTTGTGAGATTAGAATCTATTCGCATGTTATGTGCATTTGCATGTTTTCATAATTTTAAGTTATTTCAAATGGATGTCAAAAGCACATTTTTTAAATTGGTTTATAAAAGAAGAGGTTTATGTAGCTCAACCACCCGGTTTTACTGATTTTAAATTTTCTGAATATGTTTTCATGTTGAAGAAAGCTTTATACGGTTTCGAACAAGCCCCTCGTGCTTGGTACGATCGTCTAAGCACTTTTTTACTTGATAACTATTTTTCAAAGGGAATGGTTGATACTACTTTGTTCATAAAATCTTTGAATAATAATATTCTTTTAATTCAAGTCTATGTAGATGATATTATCTTTGGATCTACTGATGAATCTCTTTGTCAAGAATTTTTAAAGTGTATGTAGAATAAGTTTGAGATAAGTATGATAGGAGAGCTAAAATTCTTTTTCGGACTGCAACTCAAACAAACCAATAATATGACGTTCATAAATCAAGCAAAGTACACAAAGGATCTATTAAAGAAGTTCTACATGGAAGCAGCAAAACCACTTAGCACTCCAATAGCGACTTCAACCAAGCTTGATATTGATGAACAAGGCAAACCCGTCGACATACGTAAGTATCAAGATATGATAGGTAGCTTACTGTATTTAACTGCTAGTCGACAAGACATAATGTTTAGTGTTGCTTATGTGCACGCTTTCAAGCTAATCCTAAGGAATCACATTTGTGCACAGTTAAGCGTATCTTCCGATACCTTAAAGGCACTTCTTCTGTCGGCTTATGGCATCCCAAAACCACGTCGTTTGACTTAACCGGTTATTCCGATGCTGATTTTTCAGGATGCAAAGTAGATAGAAAAAGCACTAGCGGCACATGTCATTTCCTAGGAAAAGCTCTAGTCTCTTGATTTAGTAAAAAAGAAAAATTCTGTTGCATTATCAACAACCAAGGCTAAGTATATCGCCGCAGGACGTTGATGTGCACAAATTTTTTGGATGAAACGAACTTTAGAAGACTATTGATTGCATTTTACACACATAACCATTTTCTGTGACAAAACTAGTTCTATTAATTTGACTATGAATCCAGTATGTCATTCTCGTACTAAATATATCGAGATTCGACATCACTTTCTTAGAGATCATCAACAAAATGGAGATGTAGACCTTGCATACATAGACACATAGAATCAATTAGCTGACATACTCACAAAACCTCTAGCGGAAGATCGTTTTAATTATTTACGTCAAGAATTAGATATTTTAGATGTCAATAATATTAATTAAACTTGTTTTATTAATTAATTTATTCGATACTCATAAACTGTTTTCGAGACAAGCCTAAAAAGAGTCTATCTGTCACCACGACTACGGTCGAAGCGAAGCGGTACTTAAGAGTTCCCCGGTGAACCTCCGTTAGCTGGGATAGTACTCCTACAGCTAATCTGAGACAGATGCTGAGTTAAGAATATTAATTTATAAAATAATATTAATTATATTATTTTGAGATTTAAAATTACTAAACTCTAAATTAAATATTTGAAACGAACTAATAAAAAAGATGTGGCCCTATTTCTATTATTTTTGATATATATATATATATATATATATATATATATATATAGCCAGGCAACCCTTGGCGAATTTGGCCCGAATTAGGTCTGAATTCGGCCAGAGTTCGGCTGGGTATATTTATGTACCAGCCAGAACCCGAGGCCCCCGTCTTCTTCATTCTTCCAAACCACATCCAACAGCAGCTACCGCGCCTCCAAACCCTAGCGTTTCTCCATCCTTGTTCTTCCAATCTGTGTGGAGTTTCTCGTCCAAACTTTGGATTCGTGCGAAGCACTTCATCCTCTACAACATATCTAATTCTTGGAAGGTATAATCATTTCTCTCCTCCACTTTTCAATACTTAGGATTTCTAGAAAATTTTGGGAAATAATGCCTAAGTTCAATCCCTTCAAGAGAAAGAAGACCAATGCCAGTGAAGAGACATCGTCTTCAGATCCGCATACAGATTGCCTCTTTTTTCCGGTCTAGTCGAACGATGGTGCGTCGGACGAGTTTTACTTTAAAACTTTCGATCAAGCCTTATTGTGGTATACCTATTTCATCAATAGTACTATTTGTACCGGATCGCTAATTAAATGGACCGTCTTTACGGATCACCGCCCTTACTTTGAGTCATTAGGGTTACAACATTTTGTTACCTTATACTTCCCCATTGCCACTAATGCCATAAGATTATTCTATTATATTTTTGTGTTAGATACGTTTATCGCGAGAACACGTGTCGGAGGAATTGATATCGAATTTACTGATAAAACGTTAGCAAAAATCCTTGGTATCCCAAACGAAGGTGCCCCGCTCGATGACATCACTGATTTTGATTTTCCCGATGGTACAACACTCGTTAGTTTTAAGAATGAGCTTTGTGCGCCCGTATGCGCTCGTCCTGGAAAGTTCAAGGCTAATAACTTGAACTTATTTAACTACGAATTACATCGCATCATCTATTCCACTTTACTTCCAAAATTCACTTCCAAAGATGATGTCACTGCACTTGAACTCTCTGCTCTTTATCATATTCTTAAGGGGATTCTATTTTTTGCCCCTAAGACTATCATCCAGATGATGGGTAGATATCGCGGGAGAGACCGCAACCTATCTTATATGATGCTTATTCCTCGCATCTTTCAGAGATTTGATATTGACCTATCTACTTGTGCTATCGACCCCGAGCCCAAGTTCCTCAAACTCTCTCGTCGTAGCATTGCCACCGTTCCTCCTACAACTACTCCCACAACACCTGTTTCTCCTCGCTCTTACCCTATAACATTTGAGGGTATTCATCAGCACTTATCAGATCTGCAGTTTTTTTTATGTTGAGACTTCTAGGGAACACGAGTTTCGGGATGTGACTCAGTTCTAGGCAATTGCCAACTCCTTCGCCGATCTGAGGTTTGCATAGACGGGTCATTCTGCTAGCTCTCTACCTCGAGACCCTTCTGTTTCTGGCTACCACATTGACGACGAGGCTGTCCACTCTCTGTTCCAGCCGAGGAATGCTTATGATTGGTATCGTATTGCTGGTGCCACTCCTCATACTTTTGGCGCTGGTACTTCTGGAGCTGGTCCTTCTTGACATGCTGGCACTGCAGTTAATGACGTTGATGATGAGGATGATGATGATTTTTGAGATGTTAGATATTGAGACTGTTACTTTTGTCTTATGGTTACTTGAAAATAATCCGACATTCCAAGATTTCATCAGTACTCTTATTTTTTTATCAGCACTTTTCTTTATTATGTGACTATTCATAGACATGGTTTTGATTACACCTCAGTTTTGGCATCTTAGTTTACTATTCAGCACTTTATTTGTTTCAGTTTTATTCTCGTACTATCCATCTCTTCATTTTAAAAACTGTCTGTGACAAATACATGCCTGTGTTGTTCTCTAGACTATCTGTTTCTTTTATTGTTTATACCATGCCTGTAATGAATATTCCTATATTTTTTTTGTGTTTCTTTACAGCTTGTTACTTATGCATTTATTGCGGGGGAGCTTTCTTTTTTGTAATTATTTTGCTAAGTGACAACGGGAAAGCAATAAGATATAACATTTTCGGGTATACAGGTTATGAACCATTTCTTTTGATTATTTTTTTGACTTGATCCAAGCTTAGATGTTATATCGGTAAGGTTTGTCAATTATCAAAATGGGAGAGATTGTTGGCCCATTGGTCATGGTCAAACCTAATTTTAATACTTAATCAAACTCTGTCTCGATATAAATGCAAGTCAACTCAGATGGTTACCTACGACATTTTCGACACTGCTCAACAATGGATCTCTACTTTGTTCAAGACTGAAGTCGTTTTCCACTCCAAATGTACTTCCTGTTTAGCAATATAATTTTTTATTTTATTGAGTCTAGGAATACATTGTACACCGAGTCGTACTGGCAAATAGGCTATCCGAAAACGTTTTTCAAAACCATCCTATTCTTTTACAAATGACCTACGTTTTTGAAAATATTCTTTTTACAAAAAGCTTCTGAAGGATTTTTCAAAAAGCCAAAAATTGATTTTCTCAAAAATGAACTGGCAGAACCCCAGCAGAGTTCGTCCAGAGTTCGGCCAGAGTTCGGCCATTTGGAATGTTAGTCAACGTTGGTTTTTGAACTTGGTCATCCTTTAGTTGCGGTTTATTACAAAGAGTTCTGTCCGAATTCTGCCTGAATTCTGTCAGAGTTCTGTCTTTGGAAAAACTATAAATAGAGAAGTATTACGATCATTTCAAATCACCAATTCACTTTCAATCTCTTCTCTTCCTGAGCTTACATTCTTCCAAAGAGTTTTCAAAAAGCTTTCATTTTCAAATCCCAAGCCAGTTACAATCCTCTAGTCAATTTGCCAGTACGGTACGTGTTTGCCAATAAAATTCTTTGATTGTAATTTCATTACAAACAGAACAGTGTTACAATATAGGACTTTAGACGAAGTCCTAGGAGTACACTTTTGTTTATCTGGGTCTCTTGTGCCGATGGAGCGAGTGGTAATACGTTGACTCCATTGACGAGCTGACGATGGTTATCGGTTCTCTGAAGATTTAGATTACTCTGGGTGCTGGAGCTTGCTGAGAGGAGGAAGACGTTGAGTGTCTGTATCTGCCTCTCTGGTGGTATGTTTGTTCGTATGTGTGTGTGTCTGTAAGAAGGAAATGATTTCTCTATTTATAGCTGGGCAGGTTAGCTGCTCATGCGCGCATATGTAGGATACGCTGGTGCGTGGGGACGTCACACATTGATTGCTGATGGAGGCGCATGGGTGATACACCCTGATCGAGGGATTGACTTCTTCATCTTGCTGTTGTCAGCCGGCACGTAGCAGAGGAGAAGATCTTTCTGTTACTGAGATCTTGGGTGAGTTGAGTCAAAGGATGCGTGTCATCGATCCATGGCTCGGAGATCTCGGATTTGGTGGGGAATGATCTGGTAGGATGTGCCTGAGATTGTACGCATGAGGAGACTTTGGCTCATAACCTTTTGGAGTCACAAACCATTCTGGGCGCATGGCTTTTTGAGGCGCATACAGGCGACTTCCCTTCTGTCTTTTAGGATCAGAGAACAGTCTGGGGCGCATGGCTTTTGAGGCGCATACAGAGCTTCAGATGGAGACTTTCCTTCTGTCTTTAGGGATCAGTGAAGAGTCTGAGGCGAATGGCTTTTGAGGTGCATGCAGATTTGGACGCATGGCTACGGAGGCGCATGCGGGTGGTTGAGTGGCCACGTGGCAGTAGCCGTCGGAGTAAAGTCATGATGATGCTGACGTTGCCGATGCTTCGTCTTCTGAAAAAGCTGCCGACCGTTCACACTTTGGAAGGCGTGCTGCCAACTCTGTCAGTTCAGTATTTAATATTTGTGACATTCGATGGACAGCTGAGGGGGCACATCGATTGGCGTTCCACCGGGTATGGGGACGCATGGGGGCGCATCCTCTGTGATGTGCTCAGTTCTGAAGGACGCATCTGTATGATGCGCTTGATGTTGAAGGGCGCATCTGTGTGATGCGCGGTCTGGCCGACGCATCCGCTTCGTGAGACGTCTTTGATGGTGCAACTGTTACGTTCTTCGAGTGCTTTAAATAGCCGTTTTGACTTGGCTGAATTTGAAGCGTCTGGTTCATCCATTTAATGCAAATTTATTGCATAGAATTTGGAGAGCCATCCACTTGGCGCATGGGTTTGATTTGCCCGGCCTATAAATAGTGGTATGGAGAGAGGGTTGGCCTCTCGTTCTCTCACGTCTTTTCGACATGAACTTGTGTGCTTGAATGCATCCTGTTGACGAAGTGCTCTCGAGGATGAAGATGAGACGCCATGTCGTTGTTGATGCACTTGAAGGTGACTGTTTCATCCAAAAGACAGAGTCGAGGGCTTCCGAGGCAGGCAGAAGGTGCCTGTTGCATCCAAAGATAGGGATGCTCGGGCCTCGTCTCCGTTGTGCAGGAAGAGCCGTAGATCGGAATGGTGGTGCTAGGCTCTTTCTTCCTTCATAGTGGGTGTTGCCCACTCTGGTTGTGTTGAAAGCTGCTCCTTTAGCCGTATTTCAATTACGGTCTTCCTTGGTCTTTGGAGGCTCTTTCGAAGCCTCCCCTGGCCACAGATTTGCGGTGCTAATCACTTCCTCGGTTCCAGCCATAGGGTTAAATGCTTCATTAGTCGAAGCATTTATCTGGTGAGCCTGGCTGGAAGAGCAGCACATAACTGGGCTGCTGAAGGGATGCACATAACTGGAGATGTACATAACTGAGCTACTGAAGGGATGCGCCTTGCTGAGGACGCATGGTGGGATGCGCCCGGTTGAAGGCACATGGTGGCTGCTGCGCCTGACTGGAGGCGCATGGTGACTGCTGCGCCTGTCTTGAGGCGCATGGTGGCTGCTGGTCGTAGACTTAGGATCTTTCCTTTGTAGAAATTCTCCTTTGTACAACCTTTTCTAGACATGTAATAGACTTTTATATGTGAAATAAAAAGTTCTCTTTCCATGTCTATATCTGTTATTTTTGCTGTGAATTATTTTGTTCGAGCTCTGGCGTATGTAGTGTCCGGCGCATGGGCTTGCCGGTTGTGAAATTCCATGCTTCTACAAGACCCCCTTCAAAGTTTTCAAAACTTTTGGATAAGTTTTGGAATACTTTGAATAAGAAGCATGGAGGTCAGGGCACATGACTGTTGGGGCGCATGTCTGTTCGGGTGCATGCTCCTCTCACTTAATGTATATGATGATGCCTCGGTAACCGAAAAGATTAATGATAATCTTTTGGTTTTATTTGCTGTTATCTTTTTACAGAGCCCGAGGCGACGGCTGAGATCACACATCATCGGGTCACGCGTGCGACCAAGCCCTATAAATAGGCAAAAGATGGAGAGAGAGAGAGTTCTTCTTCTCCTTGCTTTTGCTTTCTTCAGAGTTCTTCTTCAAAAACCCTAACTTTTTCTTTTTGAGAGAATAGCTCCCAAGACACCTCGCGGTGGTGCCGGCAAGGAAAAGGAGCCGGTGGAGTATGCCGATGGGGATGCCCCTATCACCATTGTGACTACGGCCGACGTTCGCCCTGCTGTGACGGGTGGGTGTCATCTTTTCCACTACTTTCTTTGGTCTTTGGATCATGCGACTGAGTTGACAACTCTCTTCTGCCGATACGCATGGACCACTGTCCTCGCCGAGGTTTCACCCCGCCAACGTGCATAGGTTTAGGCCTTTGTCATGCACCGAGGTTTAACTGTGGACTCGCATGGGTTCGCACCCTAAATGCGCGAAGCCTTTGCTGATGCGCATGGGTTTATACCCTGATGATGCGCCGAAGCCTTTCAGTGAAGCGCATGGGTTTACACCCAAATGATGCGCCGAAGCCTTTTACTGAGGCTCATGGGTTTACACCCTGATGATGCGCCAGGTTGCTTTGACACACTTTGTCTTTTTGCCTGACCATTAATTTTTTGTTGTGCCAGTATCGATGACGATTCCGCTTCTGAATGAGGTCCTTCTGGATGCCTCCCTTTGTCAAATGGGAGTTGATTTTGACGAGGCTCTTGTCAATCCTGCCAAAGGTGTTATCTTACAGGATCAACTCCTAAAAGGGTGCTGCAGATCCAGAACCAGTTGCCAACTTTCCTCCAGAGTATGATGGAGAATAAAAAACTAAAATCTGCTGAATCCGAAGATGTGACCTTTTTGAGACCCGCCTTTTTGTTTGGTGACCGCCTGATCTTCACGGAGACGAAGATACTGAAGGTTAGAGAAGACTGGTTCTTTTCAGCAAAAGGCATGGTGCTGTACATACGATAACTCGATCGCCAGTTGCTGTTCACAGCCTTCTATCGTCTAGCTTCGAAGAGAAGGATGTCCTGGGAACTTACTCCTTCTCAGGGAGGGGCTCTAGGAGGTGCTCTTTCGTTTGATGCTACCTCAAATCAAAGGGATACCCCATCTGCTTCACGAACCAGTCCCTCGTTCAGTTGTCGAACTTTGCGTCCCGGGAGCCTCTACAGTAAGGACCCAACTGACACTTTTGCCTTCAATGCTCCAACCTTCGCGAGCCGGATGTTGACATCGAAGGTTGTGTACCCGAAAGGTAGTTTTAGGGTCGAAGGTTGGTGTCATCACATCTCGAGGTGGGACGAGTTGACCACTTGGGTGCTTTTGAAGTTTAAGGCTGAGCTTAAGGAGATTAGGCTGACAGCCGCCATCCGTGCCACACAGGCTGGCATGGATCTCAATAAGCCTATGTTCCTTGCACTTTTAGAGTTGTTCAATATCCAGACTGGCACCTTTTACACCCCTGTGGGAGAGTTGGGGTTAGCTCTCCACGAGATGTACAAAGTGTCCAAGCTTTCCTGGGGCTCAGAGCCGTACGAGGAATATTTCCCATCAAATGAAGAGATCCAGGTTCTGGAAAATAAGAACTCGAAGATGATGGCCGTCTTCAAGGAAGTGGCGAGCCATCATTATTTGATGCATCGGAAGGACAAAGTCAAGACTCAGCCTCATGTGACTGCTTGGAGGGATTATGTTTTCAAGCAGGATTTGATGGATCCTTCGAGGATCCGGTTTACGACTCCGCAAGGACTGAAACCTGCGGAAGTGACGTTTGAGATAAGCCGGCTGGACGAGAGGACTCCTCGTTCCAATAAGGAGGGTGAGAACGCGTATAGCTGCTTCTGGCACTACGCGCACCGGATGTCGTCTAAAGCGGTGCTGACATCATACTTGATGATATGGCTCCGAGATTGTGTGTTTACGGGCGGATCTGTTGCCGTAGAGAGGGTACATCGGAACCTCATTTTACCCGCCGTGAAGTTGGCTTTTGGACGACCTTTAGCTCTCCTCTCCGCGATGGTGTGTAACCTGTTGCGGGGTTTGAGATCTTTTGCTGACGATGTGATCTACGGGAAAGAAAACAACGACAACTTTCCCCGGGCCGAGCTGCCCTTCCATTATCTTATGGGATGGCTGATTTTGCATCATCCGAACGTGATGAGTCCCGGTCCGGAGGAGGATCATGTTGAAGGAGATGCCTTCATCCGCCGCTTCTACAAGAGAAAGTGGTTATACACTGGCGTTTCCGTTTGCAGGAGGGTTTTGTCCTACCTTCAGGGGTGGGAGATTGTCAAGGTTGGCCCCATTTTTGAAGATTTCGAGGCCGATCAAGATTTAGTTGACTCGGACGAAGATGCGATTACTTTGCCGAAATGGGGTTTCCGTTGGTTGCAAAGCATTCGGCCTTCTCACCTGGTCTACCGCAACCAAAATAGATGTTATCTAGAGCCATATTTGCCCAGCCGGTTCACTCGCCAGTTTGGCTATACTCAGCTGATGCTAAGGAATCCCAGTAGCAGTCTGGGGTTCATCGATAGTTTGCTGGACGGAGCCCAGGGCTGGCAATATTACAATGCCGGGTGCACTGGTGTTCAGTTTACGGCGCCCGTTTACAACCCCCGGCCACAGATCCTGTATTCGGCCGCCAAGTTGTATTGTACTTTGAATACTGCATCTCCTGGTTATGACAGGAAGACTAGTTTTATCGTTGGAACTCAGCTGGAGGCCACGGCAAATATGTTGATGGCAGCCCGATCATATCGTCCACCAGAATTGGCGGGATATCGAGCTGCTGCTGCAGCACCAGTGAGAGATCCGTCTGTTGGGAAGAGGCGGGCCGACACAGAAGCTGGTTCTTCTGTACCAAAGAGGCCGAGAAGGACTTCGACTCCAAAGGCTATAGGAGTGCCGCTTGAAACGCCAGTGAGATCTGCTGAGGTAAGGCATCCTCTGTAATTCTGGTCCATCTTGTCACTTTGGTGGCTTATGTTTTGCTTCTTATAGGGATCGAAGAAGAAGACCCGTGTTCCGAAACCAGGTATTAGTAAAACGAAGGAGGTGGCAAGCTCTTCTGATGAGCGCATTCCACCGATGATAACGTCTCTCATGGAGGGGAGTCCCGAAGATGTTCCTGCAGAGATTTCAGTATCTCCTGACTTTGTTGAAAGAATTACGGAGGTTGCAACAACTTCCGGGAAGGTATAATCTGCCGTAGAAGCCTTGGACGTTGAGGGTCCTATGGACTCGAGGCATCCTGATGATGAAGTGGGTTGGAGTTTGTCGCCTTCTAATGACGTCCCTCCAGCATTGCAAGAGTCTGTTGCGGGAGCAACAGATATGGTTGGAACGGAGGAGAGGGTTGATTCCCCTCCTTGTCATAATGAGGGGAGATCGGCTGTATCATTGCCGAGTCCTACCCCAGCCTCACCCGTAGAAGTTGAGGTGGCTACCAATCAGGCGGTAGCGACAGATCCTGTCCCTGCAGAGGGACTTGAGAAGGATGAGACTCATCTGCCAATCCTATCTCCCGGGGTGGGCCAGGAGATGAGTGTTGATTTCCCCGTTCTGCCGGGGGAGGTACTGACCGTTGATAGGACGTTGGGGGCAGAAGAGGTGGCCATTGACGTCGGTGGTTCCTCCGAACTTGAGAAGGGTAAGGGTGTGGAACCCTCTGTTGCTCCTCCTACTTGGGGTACTATCTCGACGCCTGTGCCGGCTTCCTCTGTTCCTTCGGCTCCTCGGGCTAGCAGTCCGGCCTATGTTGATGAAGAGCCTATTGATACCGAGATTCCTGTCTCGCAGGTTGAGGTTGGAGGATCTTCTTCCGGTCTCCTAACTACAGCAGCCCCTCCAACTCCTGTTATGACGTCGCAGGTGCTGGCGGACGCAGATGAATATGTAAAATTCATCGTCGAGGGGGTGTATAAAATGCTGCAGAGGGGTGTATCTGCGGTGATGGATGCCAACGGGAGTTTTGCTACGGTAAGAACTCTGGCAATGCCTTATATCGAGCTGATCCGTGTTCACCAAGGCCACGACCATATGGCCGAGATCCTGGAGGCTTCGGTGATCGAGCTGGACCAGCGGCTCACGGAACTTCAACGCATCTAGTGAAATGACCTTTCCGTCTTGATAGATGCGGAGAAGGAGAAGTTGATCGCTGAGATTGAGTCTTCCTACCAGGCCACCGTGAGCATCTGGGAGCACGAGGTGGCCGAGACTGAGACTGCGGTGGGGCAGTTATCTCAGTCCATGAAGGAGACAATAGAAATATGAGCTGCGTTGGACGCTAATATCGCGGAGATCAACGCCCAGATGCGCCGTCTGGAGGACCAACGGGCCCGACTCCAGTTAGATGCCGAACGTGTCCAGACTGAACAAGTAGCATTCAAGAAGGAGGAAGCAACCTTCAATCACCGGGCTCTTGCCCTGGCTCGGCAGCGACAACAGCTTGATGAGAAGCATGAGAGTGATACTTCCGCTGAGGCCGTTGAATTGATGCGTCAAGAAGCTGAGCGTCGAGTCCTGGCGACTGTGGAGACTCATGCAGCCGACTTAAGACGTCGAGTTAGAGAGCTCTAATCCAACCCTGGAGATGTTTAAGGACTATAGCGTCTCCTTTTTATGTTTTTTGCAACTCTTGCTGGGGGATAGTGTAGTTTTGTACTCTTTTTTTTTAGAAAATAAAGAAGTACGCAACTTTTTGGGGATGTATTCATTTTTGTTATCATGAACTTGATGATTTGTGTGGACCTATTATCTTTTGCGCACCTTGGCTTTTAGGTACAGATAATAAGTTTGAAGGAACCAACATGTTTGCTCAGAGGTAATGTGGACGTGGCAATCATTGAGGTTCAAATGATAGAATCTTCCTACTCAGAGGTATTATGGACGTGGTAGGAATGATCCTGGAGGATACGCAGAACAACTCAGAGGTGATGTGGACGTGGAAGTTCTGCGATCAATGTACGACAACGCAAGGGCTGTTTGTATGAGATGTTTACTTAGAGGTAATGTGGACGTGGTAAACATGAAGGGTAGCGTATGCTTACGTAGTATAAGATTCCGCTTTGCAGGGTGTAGAGGGACAACTCAGAGGTGATGTGGACGTGGTTGTCTTTCTACTGGAAGATGCTACGGAACAGCTGGGTTCCGAAAGCGTATAGTTTTGTTGGAAGGGAATTATCTGTGAATCCTGATGGTTGGGTCCATAGATCCCCTTGTGGAAGCACATATCTAAAAGATATCAAGAGTAGTACTTCTTCAGGAACTTTCTGTTGATGGACATCATGAACAAGTCCCCATTGGGTTTGGCGAGGCGGTAAGCACCATTTTAGTATACCGTCTCAATGATGAAAGGTCATTTCCACTTGGGCTCGAACTTTCCTGGTGTCTTGTGAGTTAACACCATCGGCCTCCTGACTGCCAGAACCAGGTTGCCAACTTGAAAAGTTCTCTGTTTGACTTTCTTGTTGAAAGCCTTGGATATACGGGCTTGGTAGAGTTCGATACGTTGTTGAGCTAAGAGACGTTGTTCGTCAAGTGCCTCCTGCTTCCGCAGACGACGACGTTGATTGTCCTCTTCTGTGAGTTTGTTTGTGATTGCTACGCGGAGTGAGGGTATCTGGATCTCGAGAGGCAGTACTGCTTCACTCCCGTAGACCAGGAAGAATGGTGTGTTGCCTGTTGGGGTTCGTACTGTTATGCGGTAGGCCCAAAGACATTCGCTAAGCTTTTCGTCTAAGTCGTATTTGTTGGATGACACGACTTTTTTGAGCAGCCTAACGATAGTTTTGTTGAACACCTCGGCCTATCCGTTTGCTGTCGGATTGTAGGCGGTTGATGCCACGTTTTGAATACAATTCTTGTCACAGAATCTGCTGAAAACATGGCTGAAGAACTGAGGACCATTATCGTGGATGATCCTCCGGGGTACTTCAAAACGGTAGATAACATAGTTTTTGATAAAGCTGACCACCCTGGAGCTCTTTACTTCTGCCAATGGGACTGCTTCTGCCCACTTGGAGAACTAATCGGTAATGGCCAGGATGAAGCGGTGCCCCCTTGATGAAGGAGGGGTGATCGGTCCTACAATGTCCATGCCCCATACTTTGAAGGGCCAGGAGGCGACTATAGGATGTAGTGGTTCTGACGGCGTATGAATGAAGTCTGCATGAAGTTGGCACGCATGGCACTTCTTAGCATAGTCGACAGCATCAGCAGCTATGGTTGGCCAATAGTAGCCCATACGTCGCAGTCGGTCCTGCAACTTAGAACCAGGTGGATGAGCTCCGCAAGTTCCGTCATGAGCTTCTCGAAGAGCTTCGGTCGCTTCTTCGTTGGACAGGCATCGAAGGAGAAGCCCATCATAGGAGCGTCGGTACAGCATTTTAGTGGCTGTATCATAGTAGAATCGAAGAGAACGTCTCCTGACTGAGACGGCTTCCTTCGGGTCCTCTGGAAGAATTTCGTAGACGACGAAGTCGATGAACGGGAACCTCCAATCTCGGACATTAACACCAGTACTTGTCGGTATGGCGTGGTCCACTCGTAAGCATAGGTTGTTTGTAGGACAAACCAAGTCTCGGCCAACTACCGTGACGTAGTGTTGAGTCCCAAGGGGTGCTGCTAATGAGGTCGCGAGGCCAGCCAGAGCATCAGCCTCCAGATTTTGTAGGCGAGGTACGTGTTCGATGAAGAACCCAGTGAAGGTTGAAACGATGTTCAATACAACTTCATGGTAAGGGATCAGATCTTCATGACGAACCTCGTATTGCCCTCGGATCTGGTTTACGACGAGTTTTGAGTCGCCGTAGGCTTCCAGATAATCTACCCCCAGCTGTTGTGCCAGCTGGAGTCCCATAATGAGCGCATTGTACTCGGCCACGTTGTTGGAGCACGACTTTAAAAGAGAGTAAGCACGCTGGATGACTAGCTGATCGGGGGAGACTAAGACTACCCCCACTCCTACGACGATCTGGCCTTTGGGGCCTGTTCTTGAAGCGCCATAGAAAAACATCCGCCAAACGGAGCTTCCTTCATTAACGTTCGATTCTTGGACCTCATCTGGGATGTCTTCATAGAGTCTTGAGGACTCCGGGATGGGGTGTGCCGCTAAAAAGTCAGCCAGGGCCTGACCCTTAACGGGTTTTTGTGGCACAAACACCATGTTGTATGGTGTTAGCAGGATCGCCCATGTAGCTAGCCGAGAGTTTAATGACCCTGGCTTCGTCATGAGGACTCTGAGTGGATTGACTCGGGAGATGACATGAATTGTCTGGCCCGAGACATAATGGCGAGTCTTCTGGATGGCAAACACCAAGGCCAAGTATTCCTTTTCAACGGGGTTGCAACGGTGTTCAGCCACGATGAGTGTTCGACTGAGGTAGTAGATCGCTTGCTCATAGCCTGTATCGCTATTTTGAGCCAGCAGAGCGCCCACGGAATGATCCATGGCACGAACGTAGAGGAGAAATAGTTTGCCGGCGACACGTGCTACCAAGACTGGCGGGCTTGTCAAGTAAGCCTTGATGTCGTCGAAAGCCTTTTGGCACTCCTCTGTCCAGACGTAAGAGACTCCCTTCTTCATGAGCTGAGTAAAGGGTTGACATTTACCGGAAAGATTTGCTATGAACCTCCGGATGTACGCCAAACGTCCCTGTGGGCCTCGAAGTTCTCAAAGATTCTTTGGAGGGTCCATGTTGAGGATGGCTTTGGTTTTCTCGGGATCAACATGAATGCCTTTCGCCGTGATGACAAAGCCCAAGAATTTTTCTCTAGAAACCCCCAAGAAGGATTTAGCGGGATTCATCTTGAGTTGATGTGCCCGCATGAGATCGAAGACTGTCTTCAGGTCCTGTAGGTAATCTCCTTTAAGACGGCTCTTGACTGCGATGTCGTCAACATAGCATTCGACTGTCTTGCGAAGATGTTGACGGAAGATGGTGCTCATAGCTCGTTGGTATGTCGCACCGGCGTTCTTCAAGCCGAAGGGCATCACTGTGTAGCAGAAAATGCCCTTTAGAGTCCTGAATGACGTATGTTTTGCGTCATCAGGGAACATCTTGATCTGGTTGTAGCCCGAATACCCGTCGATGAAAGATATGCGCTCGAAGCCACATGTGTTGTCGATCATCACATTAGTGATTGGAAGCAAAAATTCGTCCTTCGGGCAAGCAGAGTTGAGTTCCCTGAAGTCGATACAGACTCGTATCTTCCCATTCTTCTTGGTGACGGGGACGACATTGGCTACCCAATCCGGGTGTTGCTCTTCACGGATGAAGCCGCTAGTCAAGAGTTTGTCTACCTCCTGATCGATGGTGCTCATGATGTCCGAATGAAAGCGCCGCTGTTGTTGCTTGATAGGCTTGGCATCAGGCAAGATATTCAACTTATACATCGCAATCTGGGGATCAAGTCTCGGCATATCTTCGTAGCTCCAAGCGAAGACGTCGATATACTCCTTAGCCAGTTGGATTAAAGACTCTCGGTCTTCTCCTTCTAGGCTTTTGCTAATGAAGATGGGTTTGGAAGAAGACCCGTCTCCAAGGTCGATCTGCTTGACTTCGTCTTCGGTGGGAGGTTCACGTAACTCGAAACGAGACTCCTATTGTTCTCCTAGGCGTTGGGCCCAGGGTTCTTCTTCGAAGGGTTTCGGCGCTTGGTCTTCGCCTACACCTTTTTGAGGTTTTGTTGATGTCATGTTAGCTGACAGCACTTTCCTGAAGACAGATCCGATACTGGTATCGGAATCCCAAGTCGATGCTTCAGACGAGTGGAAATGTTCTACGTCTTCTGCGTCTGAACTCTCTGGAGTTGATGGCGGCGTGACATAGCCTACCCCCCATCGAGTTTTGTTGTAGTAGTCCTGCGGCTTTCCTTTAGGTATTGGAAGCCAGAGTGGGAGACGTTGACCTTTGCCGTAGTTTAGGCCTTTGTCGCTTTTTAGGTCGTAGCCCATCTTTTGGATGAGGTACTTTGCCTTATCCGTGTACCGATAGTGTTGCATTCTGCCGGCATCTGTTTCTGGCTCGAGTGGCGGGAGGTCTTGATGACGCTCAACTTTACAGAAGATGATGGATCCTTCGTCTCGACTTCGTGAAGGGACTATGTAACAGACTCCTTGAGACAGGACTACTCGATTTACATGATGAACGGTCGTTATTTGGGTTTGCAACGACCGTAGAGCGTTATCTAATGTATACATGGTATTCCAATGTGGAAGACAAGAATAATTAAAAGACACTCTATTATTGATGAAATACGAGATTTTATCCCGTAGGATTACATTGTCTAAGGAGGGTGCATCTACATCAGCAGAGATATATTCGCCAAGCTCCTCATCTGTACGCACTGGGGTTGGATCAGGAGAGTCCACCACAGCTTTGATTTTGGGGTCCGAGAGGGTTATGCGAGCCCTCCCTGGCGTCTTGGATGACTGCGGGGGCTTGTCCTTAAGGCGCACCTTCAATGGTGCTGCGCCTCTAGTGATTGGTTCCTTCTCCTGTAATTTTACCACCAGGGGAGCCGATGTTTGAGGCGGCTTTCCCTTGAGGCGTATCTTCAGGGGAGCTTCAGGAGTTGGTGCTTTTCCTGGTAGCTTGATGCTCATTGGAGGCACCTTCTGGGGCGGTTTGCCCTTGAGTTTGATCTTCAAAGGGGCGTCGGGAGTCATCTCAGGCTCCATGTCCGGCTCAGCTGCCGTCTCTGCCTCGTCATCAACATCATTGGCTTCCTCCTCGTCAAGTGATTTGTACAAGTCGGAATCGGTGAAGTAGGCTTCAATCCCTTTGAAAGGTTCGATGTCTGCGAACTTCGTCCTAATGACGTCGTTGGTGGATACATATTTCATGCATTGGTGGAGCGTGGATGGCACCACCATGTACTCATGTAGCCATGGTCGACCGAGCAAGATGTTGTAGTTGACCTCGGTATCCACAACATAGCAGGTCACCTCAGTTTTGAGATTACCGATGTGACACTTCAGTCGAATTTTGCCCAGTGGCTCGCTTTTGCTAGCGTTGAAGCCGCTGATGGTTGTGTTGGAGGGCGCCAGCCGGTACATTAGGATCCCTAGTGTTGATAACAGTGCCTTCGGAATGATGCTGAGAGAAGACCCCGGATCGATCTGAATCTGGTTCACCTTGACTGAACCGATATACCCTGTATAATACAGGGGTCGGTTATGTCGGTGGTGCTTAAGCAGCATGTCTTATTGGGTGAAAGTTATGTTTGGGATAACTTCATCCGTACAATAACAGTGCGCACAAGTAGTTAGGAGGTCTTCAGGCTGCTTGACCTGACTAAGAAAGGATTCGGCATCCTTCAGAGCTTCGCAGTGAGCTTCTCGGAAATCTTTGGAAAGACGCAGGATCTCGAACAAAGATAAGCGGGCAGGGGTACTGGCCAGTTGTGCCAGTATGTCGAAGTTGTGGGGCTTGGCTAACCCCAAAGCACTCTCTTTTCGTAGAGGTCTGTCGAAACGAGCCTCCACCTGTTTCTGCTTATTGACTGCTGAGGGCTTAGACGGGCCCTCTTCCTGGACAACAGGGACGATGCAAGGAGGCACCACCTCGGCGGCAGCTTCGCCGGGCTGGACGTTCTGTTGTGCACGCGTCTGCACAGGAAGTGCCTCTTCTGTTGAAGAAGAGACCATGCGGCAAGACTTGATATTCCTGCCTTTGGATTTGGAGGTAGGACGTACCTCCGGTTGAGTCACCTCGGAGACGAGGTCGGGGTGGACCCATAGGACCTCTCCTCGAGATGTGGTGAGTGGGATGATTCCACTCACATTGTCACGGGTAGGTGGTAAGTTAACCACCTCCATTGTCGCCTTAGGAATGGGGACAACGCCATTTTATGTGGTAGTCGACGGCAAGGTGCCGAACTGGAGTGACACCACATTGGCTGACACCGTCTTCTCTTCGTAGTCGACGGAGATTACATCCGCATTGATCATGCGCTGGATGTAATTCTTGAGGACATAACAGTCTTTGGTCGGGTGTCCGACAAACCGATGGTAGTGACAATACCTCGGGTTGTCCACTTTCCCAATTTCATCGGGCCGCTATGGGTCCGGTAGCTTGATCTTGTCACCCTGCTTCAGTTTTTCAAAAAGTTGCAAGGTGTCTTCGTCGTTGAACGAATAAACCTCCTTGGGCCTTGGTGCAAGTGGAGGCTTCTGAGTAGGTGCAGATGCGCCTTTTGAGGCATTAACAGTCAATGCCTGCTTCTCCTTTGTTTCACGCCCGGGGTTGTTGGCTGTAGACCTTTTCCCCTGGTCATCAAAGACAGGGAAGTTGACCCCCAGAAGACGTGCATTGGCCGCCTTCTTTTCTACGGCTTCTGCTTCGATGATCAGGAAGCTCCAGTCGGAAGGGAGAGTAGAGTTGAGCCAGAGTTTGACTGTAGGCAGCATGTTCATGCTGCAAGAGGAGAGGAGCGCATGTTCCGGCATGCCTGGAGGTAGTCTGAAGCAGGCCTGTCGGAAGCGTTCGATGAACACCCGAACCGTTTCCTTCTCCTTCTGGCGTATCTCTATGAGGGACGCCATCGTCATGTCTTTCCCGCCGTCGTAGAAGCGGTCGAGGAAGAGGTGCGTCAAATCGTCGAAGGATGATATAGAATTGTCAGGGAGGCTGCAGTACCAGTCGTACGCCACTCCCTTCAATGCTCCGACAAATATGCTAGTGAGGAGTGCGTCCTCCTTCGAGAGATGTCCCGTTTGGGACTGGAAGTACGTCAGGTAACGACGCGGAGATTCCTTCCCGTCATATGGCGTCAGTGTTTGTGGTTTATACTTTGGAGGATAAACCACCTTCTTCCACTCGAGGGGATAGGGTTGGGGGATGCCCATCTTCTGGCGCTCCTCTTGTCTGTTCTTGGACTCAAAGCGCTCCCGCAAGTCCTTGATCATTTTGACCACATCCTCCGTGGAGCTGGGAGTCGGGGAAGGTGGTACCACCTGGAGTTGAGCGTTTGAGGGCTCAGACGTACGGGGTACTTCTCGGCGGTCTGTGTCTGAGGATACCCGTTGAAGGGGTACACTCGACTCCCCATTGGCCCCTGGGTCGGGACCGGTCGAAGGCGTTCGGGTCAAGGCCGACCGTATTTCAAACACCACCTGAGTCAGTATTTGCATGGAAGCAGAGAGGGTTTTGAGTCCTCCCTCAAATGTGTCTATGCGCTGGACGATGTCCTGCGGTGGCGCATCAGACTCGGAATCATCCCCAGCCTTGTATACTGTCATGACATGGCCGGGAGTGGATGGATTGGTGGTGGCTTTGCTCTCGGCCTCACTATCATGTATAGGAGTCGCCTCTCCTGGAGCTTCATCATGGCCACCCCCAGCCACGTTCTGGAGGTCATTCTCGACGGGCGCATCTGCAAGGGTCTGATTACCCTCAGCTCCGTCTTGAAGGGCCTCCTCATCTCTGGAACTACCCCCAGCTAAGTTCTGGGGGACATCCTCGTTCTTAGGGGCCTCTGGAAGGCTGACTTCGCCTCGAGGGTGAATATCCGCCGCAGCTGTGCTTTGGACATCTTCGTCTTCGGTAACAATAGTCTGACTACCCCCAGCTTCCTCCAAGAACTTCTTCCTCGACCGAGTGCCTTCGAACACTCCGGAGGATGAGGCAGCTGCCTTAGTTTTCCTCGGCTGGCTTTTGGATAAGGACGAGGAATTGCCGGTCGTCCTTCGAACTAACGAGGAGTTGGAGATCACGTTGCATGAAGCAACCCTTGGCTCCTCTTCTGTTGACACCTTCATCCCAAGGCGATGTCGGAGGGGTGTCGATGATTGCAGCCGCTGGAAGACTGACTGCCTTGGTGGTACTGTCGCCTTGCAACAGCAGTTAATGGTGACCACCGTACAAGTATGCCCCATGAGAGGCGCATCATGCTTGTTGGTCGACTCTCCTGACCGGCGCTTGTGAGTGATCACATTACGTAGGTCGTTGGAGGAGAGTGCTACCTTCGCACCCCCTTCAAGCGTATGGTAAGGCCAAGCACTGGGGTGGTCAGGTGAGTGTTGCGCCCCCTGATCTGATACCAAACAGGCATCCCGATTAGTAGTGGGAGAACCATAACATTTGTTTGTCTTGCTCGACTTGGTTGTGTGCGCAGTAGATGCGCCCAAGTGAGACAAGGGCTTTGAAGGTCGGCTCGTTCTCGGCGCTGCAGCACTCGAGTCGACCTTGTACAACTTACCATCAGCAGCACGCATGATTGTGAGCGCATGCTTCTGGCTCGTTGCTGACATAGCACGTTTTGGACGCATGGCCCGTGCTGCCTTGGACTTCTTTATACCAGGCCGCTAGGGCGTGTAGTACTCAGAATCCAAATTCTCCTCGCCACTACAGCGAGTGAGTCTCTCAAAGACAGAGATCTTATGTGGCGCATCAGAGGTGATGCGTGGGGCATTGGCTGCGCCCCTGCTCCGTCGATGTATCTTCCTCGCCTGAGAGGGAGATGGCTGGGGAACGTGGTTAGCCGCACGTTTCCTCGAGAGATGCGCTGCACTAGCGGGCACATCTTGGTTGCTGAGGACGTCAGCAGGAAGGGAAGGCTGGATTGGCGCATCCCCTTCGGTGGTGGTGCCCGAGGCGTCGACCTTGCGCACCCAGACTCGATGGGTCTTCTTCGGCTTCGACAGCCGCTTCGAAGGACTCGCACTGCCTTCAGATATGAACTCCTCATACGCCTATTGATTGAGGCGTATGTCCAGCATCTTGTGGTCGGAGCCCACCTTCACGTCGTCGGCTTGCGACATAACTTTCTCGGTGGACGAGAAAGAGGTCCCCAGCAGAGTCGCCAGCTTGTTTGCCATTAAAATTCTTTGATTGTAATTTCAATACAAACAGAACAGTATTACAATATAGGACTTTAGATGTAGTCCTAGGAGTACACTTTTGTTTATCTGGGTCCCTTGTGCCGATGGAGCGAGTGGTAATACGTTGACTCCGTTGACGAGCTGATGACGGTTATCGGTTCTCTGAAGATTTGGATTGCTCTGGGTGCTGGAGCTTGCTGAGAGGAGGAAGACGTTGAGTGTCTGTTTCTGCCTCTCTGGTGGTATGTTTGTTCGTATGTGTGTGTGTCTGTAAGAAGGAATTGATTCCTCTATTTATAGCTGGACAGGTTAGCTGCTCATGCGCACATATGTAGGAGGCGCTGGTGCGTAGGGACGCCACGTGTTGATTGCTGATAGAGGCGCATGGATGATACGCCCTGATCGAGGGGTTGACTTCTTCATCTTGCTGTTGTGAGCCGGCACGTAGCAGAGGAGAAGATCTTTCTGTTACTGAGATCTTGGGTGAGTTGAGTCAAAGGACGCATGTCATCGACCCATGGCTCGGAGATCTCGGATTTGGTGGGGAATGATCTGGTAGGATGCGTCTGAGATTGGGCGCATGAGGAGACTTTTGCTCGTAACCTTTAGGAGTCACGAACCATTCTGGGCGCATGGCTTTTTGAGGCACATGCAGGCGACTTTCCTTCTATCTTTTGGGATCAGAGAGCAGTCTGGGGTGCATGGCTTTTTAGGCGCATGCAGAGCTTCAGATGGAGACTTTCCTTCTGTCTTTAGGGATCAGTGAAGAGTCTGAGGTGCATGGCTTTTGAGGCGCATGCAGATTTGGACGTATGGCTGCGAAGGCGCATGCGGGTGGTTGAGTGGCCACGTGGCATTAGCCGTCGGAGTAAAGTCATGATGATGCTGACGTTGCCGACATTTCGTCTTCTGAAAAAGCTGACGACCGTTCAGACTTTGGGAGGCGTGCTGCCAACTCTGTCAGTTCAGCATTTAATGTTTGTGACATTCGATGGACAGCTGAGGGGGCACGTCGATTGGCGTTCCACCGGGTATGGGGACGCATGGGGGTGCATCCTCTATGATGCGCTCGGTTCTGAAGGGCGCGTCTGTATGATGCACTTGATGTTGAAGGGCGCGTCTGTATGATGCGCGGTCTGGCCGGCGTATCCGCTTCGTGAGACGTCTTTGATGGTACAACTGTTACGTTCTTCGAGTGCTTTAAATAGCCGTTTTGACTTGGCTGAATTCGAAGCGTCTGGTTCATCCATTTAATACAAATTCATTGCACGGAATTCGGAGAGCCATCCACTTGGCGCACGGGTTTGATTTGCCCGGCCTATAAATAGTGGTATGGAGAGAGGGTTGGCCTCTCGTTCTCTCACGTCTTTCCGACATAAACTTGTGTGCTCGAATGCATCCTGTTGACGAAGTGCTCCCGAGGGTGAAGATGAGACGCCATGTCATTGTTGATGCACTTGAAGGTGACTGTTTCATCGAAAAGACGGAGTCGAGGGCTTCCGAGGCAGGCGAAAGGTGCCTGTTGCATCCAAAGATAGGGATGCTCGGTCCTCGTCTCCGTTGTGCCGGAAGAGCCGTGGATCGGAATGGTGGTGCTAGGCTCTTTCTTCCTTCAAAGTGGGTGTTGCCCACTCTGGTTGTGTTGAAAGCTGCTTCTTTAGCCGTATTTCGATTACGGTCTTCCTTGATCTTTGGAGGCTCTTCGAAGCCTCCCTTGGCCACAGATTTGCGGTGCTATTCACTTCCTCGGTTCCAGCCAGAGGGTTAAATGCTTCATTAGTCGAAGCATTTATCAGGTGAGCCTGGCTGAAAGAGTAGCACATAACTGGGCTGCTGAAGGGATGCACATAACTGGAGATGCACATAACTGAGCTACTGAAGGGATGCGCCTTGATGAGGGCGCATGGTGGGATGCGCCCGGTTGAAGGCGCATGGTGGCTGCTGCGCCTGACTGGAGGCGCATGGTGACTGCTACGCCTGTCTTGAGGCGCATGGTGGCTGCTGGTCGTAGACTTAGGATCTTTCCTTTGTAGAAATTCTCCTTTGTACAACTTTTTCTAGACATGTAATAGACTTTTATATGTGAAATAAAAAGTTCTCTTTCCATGTCTATATCTGTTATTTTTGCTGTGAAGTATTTTGTCCGAGCTCTGGCGTATGTAGTGTCCGGCGCATGGGCTTTCCGGTTGTGAAATTCCATGCTTCTACAGTACGGTCTAGAAGTTTCAGAGTGATTGTAATCAGAGGCTTGATAGAAGATACAACTCTTCGCAATTGAAGTTGGTCGAGTTCTTCGTATCAAAGCTCGTGTCTGTAGAAGTTGCAAGGACTTCGTATGAAAACTTATGGGATTTTTCCAATAGTGGATTCAACTGGATGCTAGAGTTCTTCCGACTGGACTTGTCCTCACAAGAGGAAAACCAGTATAAATCTCGGTGTTTGTGTTTGCCTTCTGATCACTTTTAATTTCTGTCATTTACTTTTGTGATTAATATTATATCTGTGATCTAACTGCTAACAAGTTTTTAATTATCAATTTTCCGCTGCCTAGTCTATTCACCCCCCTCTAGAGTATTCTTCTTTACGATTTCGTTCCTGTAATTGGGTTCGAAATACCAAGTGATATATGGGGTTTCGCTCGATTCTACCAGAAAGGGTTTTGAGAGGGTTATGTTGTCTACGCACAGGAGTCGATAGATTAACTTTTCGTTTAACAGATTTAAGGAAATTGGATTCGAAAGATGGTACCTAAGTTCTGAACAAAAACAGGGTTTTTCCTGTTTTTCGGTCGGCTTCGAGCGGTTGGCCGGCGATCTGGTCATCGGCGACATCGAGTAGGCTATTAACTGTGCGCGCGGGGGTGTGGGGGAGGTCCTGGAGTCGGAGTTCGGGTTGGGGTTGAGGTTCGACG
Source organism: Iris pallida (assembly GCA_029216955.1). Lineage (NCBI taxonomy): Eukaryota > Viridiplantae > Streptophyta > Magnoliopsida > Asparagales > Iridaceae > Iris > Iris pallida. The sequence goes on along the minus strand of JANAVB010024597.1, from coordinate 12,129,975 downwards.
GATGATTTTTCCAAGAACTCTAATTCTCGACTGAATTTATATGGTGTTTAAATTCGAATTTAAATTGGATTTAAATCCACAGGGTGCCAGGATCAAATCTAGGTTTAGGTTGACTAGATAGGTGAGGATCCTGTTAAGATTTTGCAAAAAAAATTTCGAATTAAATGGAGGAGATATGAGGAAGTTAAAACCCATACTTCACTCGGCTTCTCAGCTATTCCGTGCAAGCTCGGGCAGGGGCGGGTACTGTTCACAAGAACAGTACCCCCTTTGCTTTATATTATTTTTTTACTCCTTTTCTAAACATTAGCTACTAACGTAATCACTAAGCTGACAACAACTCAGCTTGGCCGCCCCCTTTATTGGGGAGTGGGCTAGGCTCCATTTCATTTTTTTAAAGAAAACCTTTATATATATATATATATATATATATATATATATATATATATATATATATATATATATATTTTATATATATATATATATATATATATATATATATATATATATAAACAAATATATGTATATTTTATATATTATATATATATATATATATATATATATATATATATATATATATATATATATATATATATATATATATATATATATATATATGTAAAAAAAAAAAATATATATGTATATGTATATATATATATATATATATATATATATATATATATATATATATATATATATATATATAAGTATATGGCCCCAAATAATTTTAGAAAAATTCCTAAATATCCAAAAATCTTTTTCTAACAATATTTAACTAAATATCCTATCTTATTTATGTAAATATAATTAATGCTTGTCATCCATAATATGTAAACTACCCATACTTGGTTTAAACTACTTAATTAATAACAAAATATTAAATAATAATAAAAATTTGTATACTAAAAAGGAAATTTAGGAAGGGGATTTTACACATGGCTAAAGTCATCTATCGTAATAATTAACTAAATAATTATTTATAAAAACAAATATAAAAATTACCATTTAAATCAAATAAATAATACAAAAAATATTTCAAATTTTTTTGAAAGAGGAGCTACAAATCTACCCATCTTAAAAATAATTTTGTCCTCAAAATTTAAGGGAAGAGTCCATTAGTTATGACCGAAGATGGGTTTCATTAACTATCATCTATTCTTATGGTCATTTCCTACTACGGATCCTTGAGGATTTCTACCCACCTTTGGTCATACTACTCCCTCAATTCTCATGTCGCTAAAACTTTATAATCATTCAATTACATGCTAAAATTGTTACCAATAGATATCTATTGCATATGGCATCTATAATCCTCTCATATTTATCAAGCAACCCAAAAATTTAACAAGCAACAAATTTACACAAGTCGCTAAGAATTATTGATAAATTCTAATAAGCGTAACCATTCGTCGCTGTGAAATAGGAAGGACAGAAAGATAAGAAAGAATAATCGGGAGCAAATATGAAGTTTCAAGAGTGGTAGAGAGTATCCAATGATACAGATAGAAAGAGAGTTTATGAACCATTGACTTATTTGCTAGATTATGCTACTCTAGTCCATTCACTTGCTAAATCGAAGAACCCTTCGTTTCTCAGAGGGGCTTGCAATCCGTGCAATACAGAAGTTATGTTTTCGAAGTTTAATCTAAACAAGATTCCATAATAGAACGGAATATCAGAAACCAAGATTGTGATCTTTTCTGTGGTTATTTAAACGCACGAGCAAGGGATAAAATGCAATACAAGATCGTATCGCGACTTCCAGGTAGATGGAATATTAGTTACGAACGACTTCACATTCTAAGAGGGGAAGACTACAAAATATGTATAGGGACCTATTTCAAATAGTTCGCTTTTATAGTCCAAATATGGTGGTATGCATGAATAGGTTTTACTGGATCTTAATGGATTCCCTGATTGGACCTCAATCGTTGGAAGGATGAATCCTAGATTTCAATCTATATTAATTGGACAAGATCCTAATGATAACACTATTTCTACAAGGTTAGGGTAACCTGGAATAGGTTTCCACCCAAGTGGTTGAGCTAGTTGCCAGTCAGTTTGGTTAGCTAGGTCCTTAAAGCCCAAAATGCTCCTTCAGTGACTTTGTGTTTAAGTAGCCCAAGAAGACAATTGAGTGGCACACTAGTGTCATGTGCATAGTAGGCTTCAAGTAGATCACAACCATATATTGTATCGAAAGGTTTGAGTCGAGGTTGACTCTCTAATTGTAGTCGAGAAGTATACTGGTATTATGATAATGATTATAGCTAGTCCTTTTGACCTGAAAGTAGTACCACAAAAATAGAGTACAAGAGGACGTGTTTGGGTGGGACATGATATACCTAGGTGAAGATGGATTCGTCTATGTCGTGTATGAGAAATTTGTTGGAAGGTAACAGCTGGTTTCGTGCTCCGGTTATTAATGACACGGCCGAAGATACAAAATGATCTAAATGGAATATGGGAGTCCATGGGGTACTAATTATCATCCTACTGGAATTTATTCTAATCAATCGGTAATCCTCGTATATCCCAAAATTTTAGAAGGCTTACAATTGCTCACTCTAGAAGCTACGACACAGTTTTAGGATTAATGAGGTTAGAAATTTTCAGTCCGAGTATTGTACCTCGACTCTTGTTAATAAAGAATAAGGCATAGAGTAACGGGATACGATAGATATAAGTCAAGTCAAAGATCGTTCCTCAATAAATAGAAAACGAGTGTGTACAATGACACATGGTTAATAAAATAGAATGATCTACAAGAGTTATCGACGGGGTAACCAACTCTAAGGCACATCATATGAAAAGATTTCTATCAACTGAGTCGTAAATTTCTATTTGTGTCAAGCCTGCCAGACTATTATCACAAGGGTTCTAGTGGTATGGACTGTAGTGATCATGTATTACTGTTGACAACTAGTAGATCATAATATGACAGGGTATTTAAGCTATGGTACTGGCTAAGCTAGTGACTATGGTGTTCCTATACTAGTTAGGTCTTAATAATAAAATTTATATAACTAGGGTAATATTTGTTAGAAACCAATCTCGGGATAGGTGTCTATCATAGTCATGGTAAATGATTGTCCTTACCTTTGTCTACTAATCTCATGTCTAAACTGTGGGCTTTGGTCAAGAAAAGGTTGGGTTAAGGCTTAAGGGTTGCTAGTTAACGCAAATAATTAGAGACTCACAACATTTGGTTTCTGGAGAATAGATAGTCTCCTAGGTTGACATTTTGACTAAGGGTAAAACCTTAATCATTCTCAAATTCAGATGGCTAGAAGGTCCCAATAGCAGTTTGGGGGTCGAGAGGAGAAAGAGTAACTCAAGGCAAGGTTCTAGTCACATGACTGGTCGATTGTAACTACAATTGTGTATATAACTATCATAGTCATGGGGGATACTCTGTATCTATCTACCAATTACGAGCTTCCGTCATTCCAAATCAGTGAAAGGCAAAAACAATAAAGAGTTCAAGAAAGATGTCACTGAACACAATTATGTGATTTAAAGGCAAATGTATCATTTAAGAGGAATTCTCAATACAGTTGCGGATGAGTTCCTAGAGACATCTACATCTTAATACATGTAGATTAATCAGAGGGAGGGCGAACCGAGTGCACTAAGGTTGATCAGACCGTAATACATCGATTCTGATTAGAAAATATGTTAGTAGACGTCCTAAATAAATATATGTCTTGAATCAAACTCGATAAAAGAGTAAGCTTGCAAAACTAGGCTGTAATAGCAATATAGGTCAAGATAGTCAAATTACAAGTATACAGGATTTTTGAAAGGAGGCACAAGAAGTTCGGGTTTTGTGAGAATCAAAACCTCACTTTGTGTTCTTGCTTATACGGTCATCCTGCTATCTTCTTATCCATAAGGCCTTGGTCGACTAATGGGTTATGGACCTCTAAATTCTATATTCTAGGTAAACCTATTAGCGTCAGTCAATTATCTCGTCAATAGATCACAAGGACCACGAAATGCTAGGTTGGGAGACATGCTACCCAACTTACAGAACTTTCACTAGTATTGGTTTTAGATCTTAGGGGACATACAGGGCATTTTTCTATCCTCTATATTATCCTAAACTTGTAATCACGTCTGAAGTCATTTTACCGAGAATTATGCCTCGTCCGTATGCTCTGGCTGTGGTAAATCCTTGGTTTCATAATTCAAATATGATACAAAATCGACCATTTTTTAACTCTATCCAATATTGACTCAAGGGTAACTACGGTCAAAAGAGGACCACTAGCCATAGGTTTAGCAATATTCTATAACCTATATTTTCTTAAACTAATTTCAACTCTAGGGGTCGTACCTCGCCAGTGCGCTGCTGGCTGTAGTAAATCCATAGTCTCCATAATTTAAATAAATGGCGACAGTGCGCTGCTGTCCCGCCATTATAAGTTAACTAGCATTACTTTAACTATATCTGTAAAAACTTATGAGCTTCTAGAGATTCAAACAAGTTGACTATGAAATAAAGCGTAAGTATTTGTCCTATCAGTCACAACCCTTAAAATAAAATATTGAACATTGAGAAAATAACTGAAGACAAAAGAAATATAAACATTCCAGTATCTATTTCATGTGTATTCAAACCATGGAGAAAAAACTTTGAATAGAAACTAACTCGAGGTCCGTATATGGATAACATAATCAGAAATTATATAAAAATAATAATTCTTTGGGCAAAATAGGAACTAAATAGGCAATTTAGACTAAAATATGAGGATGATATCTAAAGAGGCAAAGAGAAGGAATTGAACAATTTATCAAGGTTAGATCATTAATTATATGAAACTCTGTCACAATAAGTGAATAATCTATCCACATTGGATCATATCATCATATCAAGAGGTAATAGTGTACATATGGGGATCTGACAAACTATCAAAATTAATAACTCATCATCTAAATTGCATGGCCTAGACTACCCATCGACAAATTTGTATAAGGGACACCTAGTCCTAGTCATTCTCTTAAATTAAATTAACCCTAACGCGTTAATGAGCATTTTCTAGTCGCAGGCTCGCAATAGTCCGACTAACTTAAGTACTATTACGAGTTTGCATGATTTGTGAAAGCAAACCTACATGGGCCACCACAAAAACTTGTCACGATTCGCACCTGCTTTTCAGGATACAAATGCGTGTCCAAGCTAGCCTACGCCGCAATGTCGACGGTAGAACGTTGTATAGCCACAATGCTCAAAATCATAAATAATGGTCATTCACAAAATTAATTTAATTTACAATATTCACAAGTTTTATATTTACAGAAAAATATAAACTCTTACAAATTTTTGAAATAATTACAACTCATCTATCTAGCTAATCTCTAGATTTTCGTCAGCAAGTACACTCGTAATCCCCAATGCTAGGTAAAGCCACAGCTAACCTAAAAAATGTTACTTTTCAGTCAGGAATGGAACAAGTACAATTCACTCAATTCAGTTTCAATAAATAAAAATGACTATAAAACAGAGGTTAGACATTAATTATATGTTTTGAAAATAAACAAAAAAAGATGCAAGAAAAGGCAAAAAAATTATAGCAAATAAATAAACTAAAATACCTTCCCAACTGTTAGAAGTACCTTTGATATATGATCAGTCTGGGACACAACACCGCGAGGTCTACGAGGTCTACTTGCATAAAAATAAACAGTGTCTATGAGGTCTACATTGCTTGGGCTCGGTTCGAGTCTAGTTCAAACTAGCTGAGTACAACTGGTCTTCTACAAGTCAATAAATTAATTAATAAATAATTAAAACATGTATAGAGGTTAAGTCGCAACTTGGCCTGGTTTTCCTAGTTACGACACACTTAAGGCTCGGTCTTCCCCTACCATGGCTAAACACTAGTCAAAGCACGCCACTGCACTATCCGTACCATGATTCCTAGTCGTCTTGTACTTCAAAACTCTACCATGGCTACAGTCATCTACCGTAAGAATTAACTAAATAATTGTTTATGAAAACAAATATAAAAATCACCATTTAAATCAAATAAATAATACAAAAAATATTTCAAAATTTTTCGGAAAGAGGAGTTACGGTACGTGTAAGTAAGTTTTGAAAATGTGTTAGTTGAATTTGTGTTGACATGCATATATGGTTTCTTTGAAAACCTATATATGAATGCATGGTGATATTCGTGTTTCTTACGTGCTTTCTTTGGTTTAGTCCTCTTAGGTGTATGCTTAGCATTAGGACTAACTTTAGGCTGTGTTACAGGTACCTAACTTGATTTCTAACTTTTTAGATATCGCATAAGACTCTTCATATTTAGCGTTCATATCAATGAGTCTTTGCTCTGTGACTAACTGCCTCTTCTTCTCTATGTCATATAACTCTTGTATCTTGACATAGTCTCTTTCTTTCTTTTTAATTTTGAGGATAACCTCATGATAGAGGCTATCTCGTCCGTGTTACTGGTAGTAGATGCCTCTCTAATATCTTTAACGATATTTAACAATCTAGCTACTTCGGTTGTGCATGCCTTAACCTATTTTCGAGATTGTTATACTTGTCAAGCATATTTTTGTGTTCTTCAAGTAATTCGCTGAAGGCATTTTCTAGCTCATCGAAAGTAAAGTCATCACATAGAGGATTTGAGGATACCTTATCGGAAGCCAAAAGACAGAAATTTACTGTGCGACAGGGTCTATCTTCTTCCTCTGATTCACTGGCATCACTTTTATGCCAGATACTTGTATTTGCATACTTTCGACCAGTTATTATTCTTTGGCTTGCTCTTAATCTATCATATGGACTACTTTTCTTCGGAGTTGGGCAGTCCTTCTTCATATGCCCTGACTTCTTGCATCCAAAGCCGATTGTTTCTTCTTTATTGCTTTCATGGACATCTTTCTTCCTTCTATTTGATTTCTCAAAGTTTAAGAATTTTTTTAAATTCTTTACTAGTAGGGCTTATTCATCACTACTGGATAATTTTTCATCAGAACATTTGCATGTTGACCTTCTGGCTTGAGCTTTGAAGGCGATAGATTTTTCTTTTAGGATTACTTCTTCAAACTCTTGTAGGTCCAGCTCATGGGTCATCAGCTTGCCCATAAGTGTTTCCAGAGTCATTATGGTGAGATCGTTTCCTTCAATGATTGCCATTGCCTTTGGGTTCCAGTTCTTGGTTAGAGCACGTAGCACTTTTCTGGTCTTCGCATAATTACTGTAATTCTTACCAAGAGATTATAAAGTATTAGTAATGTCAAGGAAACGAGTGAACATCTGTGTAATTGACTCATCGGGTTTTATTTTGAAAGATTCATATTCCTGTGTTAGTCTGCTGATTTTAGATTCCTTCACTTGGAAAGTACCTTCATAAGTTACATCAAGAAGTTTCCAAATCTCATGAGACGTCTTACATGTTGAAACTCGATTGACCCTTATCTTGTCAATTGCATAGAACAATGTGTTGATGGAATGTGCATCTTAACTAGCCTTTGCTTTTTCTGTCTCTGTATATTTATTATGAGGCTTGTCGTAGGTATTTCATCACCCACTTTAGGTGTCGGTTTCTTATAACCGTCAATAACTATAGACCAAAGATCAAAGTCAAGAGACTTTTAGAAGAATGTCATAAGTATTTTCCAATATGTATAGTTTGTTCCATCAAATAGTGGGAGTCTATTTGTGGATTGTCCTTCACCGTTGAATATTGATTTTGTGGCTGCCATATATACTCTCTGAGGTTGTTATATTAGAATATAACCTTCTCTGATACTAATTGTAGGACCGTTGAGCAACTCTAGAGGGGGTGAATAGAGTGAGTGGGAGTACAGCAGAATAAATCACCAGTTAAAAATTAAAGACAGATAAGTATGGCAGTGAATAAAGAGATAATAAATAAATATAGCAAGCGATCAGAGAATCAAACTCAGTGAATACCGTGATATATATTGGTTTCCCTCTTGGAGGACTAATCCAGTCGCAGGTACTCTTGCCTGCTGTTAATCTACTATTCATAAGCTAATTGAGAGCTTGTAGACTTTTACAATACCGTGCTTGGTGACAAGTGCACGACCAACTTCACAACACCATGCTTGGTGACGAGCGCACGACCAGGTCCTAAAACATAGATGATTTCTGAACTTGAAAGACTTTTTTACAACTCTAAGAACCAGAGAACTATAAATTGAATCGATATTATTGGCTTTGGATAAGAGATGTATAGGTGGAGTATGAAAGCTTTTAGAACACTGAAAAATACTTTAGGAATAGATAAAGAGAAGAAATCATGAGTGATTTGAAAAGAAAATTTTTTCTTCTATTTATAGGTGTTTTTGAGAACCGAACTCGGGCGGAGTTCGGGTGGAGTTCGGATGCAAAGATTTCTTAAACGTACATTTCATACAGATTTGGAGATAACAAACATTTGAATATGAAACGACCGAACTCGGTCCGAACTGGCCTGAGTTCTGTCTAAGTTCTTGTAGTAATGTTTTGTTAAATTATGTTACATAGGATAAATAAAACTTTTGGTAAGCAGACTTTGAATGTATGGGTAGGCTTTATAGATGAGTGGACAGTGAGTAACCTAAGCCAGTAATACTCAGTCAATTTTAAAATTTGTATCCGAGACTCAATGAACGATAAAATACGAAATAAACTGTAAAATGACTCAGACTGATTCTAGTGCATAAGTACTTCGGGATGATGATTTTCATGCTTGCTGATGTTGTAGTACACTTTCTGATATTGAATTTACTTGACCTGAAATGTAAGCTGTAGTTTGTATATTTGTGTATTGACTTAAGTCATTTGTTGATTTATCAAAATCGGGTGTGAACATTTGGTAATGGGCCAACAAGAAGTTCTACAAAGAATATTTTAAGTATTTTAGATATTCTTTAAAATTATTTTAGAGAATTTTGGATAAGTATTGAAGGGTATTAGATTATTTATATAGATTTATATAGAGTTAAAAATAAAAGAAAAAGAAAAAGAAAAAGAAAAAGAAAAAGAAAATTTTGAACCAGTTAGTTCAACGAAATATCTCGCGAGAGAGAGGGAGAGGGGAAAGGGGATTCAACGAAACCCGAATATAAACCTCTACCAACCCCTCCCATATAACCCCGATGCTTCGGCGCGCCACCTGACATGCCTGCACCGCCACAGAAGGCCGATGATCATCGAAGAACAACACCGCGCACACAGGAGCAGCCGCAGGTATAGCAGCAGCAATCACGCCAAGCCAACTTCGCGGGTAATTAACTCCCTCATCTCGCCATTAAATTTTGAACCAAATTGTTCTCTATAACCACAACCTATAGGACTCTAAACCCCTTCAAATAGTTTGTAAGTTATAGCCCTAGGTTACTCGATAAATCGACGCCAACATTGGTGAAAAACTATTTCAAACGAACATAATATTAAGTTCCCGACCCTATTTTGGAAGGCAATTAATCACCAATCCATCGATAATTTTAGAAAAGTACCTGAATAGGTTCGAAGACTACCTAACCAAGATGGAAACCCCAATATTAGTTTTATATCTAGTTATTTGGACAGTAAGATAAATTAGGTTAAAAATTAAGAAAAAACTATTTTCAAAACTATTGAATTTAGGAAAAAATTTCTGATATGACGTACGCCTCGACAAACCGGGCGACGTGGTCACAAAATATGGGCATCGAAAGAGGCATATGAATGTTTTTGACGGGTGGGATTCGACGGAATTCAATTTTGTTGTGTGTACGTGACAAAATCAAGACGTATCCGTCGAGATACCTAGTTTCGGCCCTTTTGCAAACTAGCCAATAACTTCGTGAATGCTTATCGTCTCGAGATAAAACTTAAGCCAACATGACCTTAATATTTTTTGGTCCTTTGATCCAAGTTTGGTTCGATTCTGAGAAGGTCGATCGGAACACTATTTTGGCGGGTCTACGACCCTATCCAACGGACGAGTTTGTGCACGGTCCACCGGAATCCAATATTAGACATAAGGTTGGGTTTGTATGTCAAACTAGACCCGTAGACATATAGTTTGATGACTTTAGAGACCTTAGGTACTGGCACGCTTTTCAGCACAAAGCGGTCCAACAATGTACATCGTTTTGAACAGAAATAACGATTTTGCCCCCGTGTCCAGAATTAGACTTTTGGGTTGGCGTTTTTTGATAATTCTTTCATAAGAACCATGTTGGTGATGTCTGCTTCAGAATCCGAAGACAGTTGCGCGAGTTTTGACTTTTTTGGCTCACTGAATGGTTAGGTATTATCGGTTTCACCAGCAAAGGACCTCGGACAAGTACATATATTGATTGCTTTCGATTCCTAATAGTTTTCCATTTTATGTTATACATATGTTCTCCTGCTTGCAGACACGCTTGTTACACGGATTAGTATCATGGATCTCTACATACAATATTTGTTAATTCACAGTCACATGCTTACCGTGTTCGTGACTTGTTAGAGTCCATGAGTACTAGTCGTGAGAGGAAATATCTTAATAGACGTGTGAACTACCCTTTCATTCTCCCATGTCATTCGTTGATGATAGCAACCGCACACGACACGTATGGGGTGCCGGATTTACCTCCTAGTCGTTCATATCTCGAACACGATGTTTCAAAACATACAGATTATTATCATTTACTTGATTATCCTTGTTTCTTCACCACATGCCATGTTACTCTATTAACATGTTCTTCTAGTTGATATATCCTGTTGTAGAGTTATTTACTTTCTTTCTTGATTTGCCATGATATCAGTTTTACTTACTAGACTATTTCACATATGCTACTTTTATGTCTTGTAAATTATATTATGTTTCGAATAACCTGTCAGTCTGCGTACTTGTTCCATTCCTGACAGAAAATCAATATTTTCAGGGTATATGTGGCTTCTCTCAACATTGGGAGATACGGGTGTACTTGCAGGCCAAAACCTAGAGATTGGTTAGATAGATGTGTTGTAGTCATTTTTAATATTTGTAAGTACATTGTACTTTTCTTTAAATATAACTTGTGAATATTGTAAATTGATTTAATTTTGTGAATGGACAATTAGATTCGTTTTGTTGTATTTGATTTTGAGCATTGTGGCTAGACAACATTCTACCGCTGATACCGCGGCGTAGGTTGGCTTGTGCACGCACACGTATCCTGAAAACGGGTGCGGATTATGACAAGTTTTTATGGTGGACCATGCAGGTTAGTTTTCATAAAAGATTGTGAACTCGTAGTAGTACCTAAGTTAGTCGTACTACTGTGAGCCTGCGATTAGGAAATGCTCATTCACAATTAGGATTGAATTGATTTAGGTGCATAACTAGGAATATGAGTCCCTTATTCAACTTGACAGTTGGGTCGTTAAGGATTGTTATATAGGACATGCAATTTAAGTAAGGAATTATTAGACTTAGATAAGTTGAGAAATTCCAAAGATATGCTATTGCGTTTTGATATATGACGGTAGGATCCAAGGTGGGTAGACTATTCATTCTATAACTTAGGACTCCCTAAAATTCAATCCCTAACCTTGATAATTTTTTCAAATTATCTTTTCTATCATCTCTAAACATTATCATCCTTGGTCTTATTACTTAGTTATTTTTATTTGTTTTCCCTAAAGGGCGTTTGGTATCTGGTATTTTTTATGCCAAATTTTTTTAGGGTGGGAATCTATTACCATGTTTGTTTGGGCTATAAAAAATTTATTTCTGGGAATTAGAAATACACGGGTTAATAATTTACCCATAAAACATGGGAATCCTATCCCTTAAGAATAGGTGGGTATTTTTCTTTTACTTGGGCAGAAAAAAATTCTTTAAACTTTTTCCTAGTTTTTTTTGGTTTTTTCATTTTTTTGGGTCAATTTTTGTCGTTTTTGTCATTTTTTTCGTTTTTTTCGTTTTTAGTCGCTTTCGGTCCTTTTTATCAATTTTTTGTCATTTTAATCATTTTTGTCATTTTTATCCTTTTTAATATTTTTCCCTTTTTTGCTGTTTTTTCTCTTTATTGTCGTTTTTTTGTCGTTTTTGTCGCTTATTTTGTTGTTTTTGCAGATTTTTTAGTAGGTTATTTTCCTTCTTTTGGTCTTTTTTTGTTTCTTTTTGTTATTTTTTGTCGTTTTTGTCACTTTTTTGTCCTATTTTTGTCTTTTTATCATTTTTTTGTTGTTTTCGTCGTTTTTAGTAATTTTTTGTTGTTTGTCACTTTTTGTCGTTTTTGTCGTTTCATTATTTTTGTCATTTTTGTCTCTTTTTGTCGTTTTTACCAGTTTTTGTCATTTTTTGTTGCCTTTTATCGTTTTTAGTAGTTTTTTGTCGTTTTCATTGCTTTTGTCAATTTTTTTCCTTTTTGTTGTTGTTTTTGTCTTTTTTCATCTATTTTTGTCAATTTTTTTCATTTTTTACATGGTTTTGTCGTCTTTTGTTCTCTTTTACGTTTAGTATTTTTTGCCTTTTTTGACAGTTTCGTCTCTTTTTTGTTGTTTTTTTCTTTTTTTGTCGTTTTTGTTGCTTTTTGTCATTTTTTTTATCTTTTTTTTTGTTTTTGTCATTTTTCATCTCTTTTTGTCACCTTTTGTCGTTTTTTATCGGTGTCATTTTTGTTATTTTTTTGTCGTTTTTTTTGTTGTCTTTTGTTGTTTTTCGTCTAGTTTTGCCCTTTTTATCGATTTTTGTCGTTTTTTGTCTTTTGTCATTTTTTGTCATTTGTTTTTTTTTTGTCTTTTTTTTGTCGTTTTTGTTATTTTTTGCCTTTTTGTTGTTTTTTGTCATTTTTGTCCTTTTGTCGTTTTTGTAGTAGCTTTTTTTATCTTTTCTAGAATTTTTTTTATTTTTTTGTCACAATTTTGTCCCTTTTTGTGTTCTTTGTCGTCTTTTGTCGTTTTTTGTCGTCTCTTTTTGTCATTTTTCTTTCTTTTTTGTCTCTTTTTTGTTTTTGTCATTTTTAGTCCTTTTTTTATCGTTTTTGTTGTTTCTGTCATTTTTATTTCTTTTTTGTCACTTTTGTTTTTTTGGTCATTTTTGTCGCTTTTTTTTATCGTTTTTTCTTGTTTTTGGTTGTCTTTTTTTTCATTTTTGTCATTTTGGTCTCTTTATTTTGGCCTTTTTGTCCTTTTTTGTATTTTGGTTGGGTCTTTTTTTGTTTTTTCGTTTTATCTTTTTTGGGTTTTTTCCATTTTTTTCATTTATTAGTTTTTTTACTATTTTTTTCTGGAATATTTATATAGTCACCAACTAATTTGATGAGGGGCCAAATTAGAAATATATATATATATATATATATATAAAAGAAACTCGGCGATGTTCTGCGGTCCGTCCTTCAGCGCTATGAGCAAGTGTCTGGACAGCTTGTCAACTCAGCCAAATCGGTGATCTATGTCACATCGGATTTCCTAGAGGACAGGGCCAATGCGTTAAGCTTGCTGACTGGGTATTAGATCAAACACCCTCCTATAACATATTTTGGGTGTCCTCTTATGACTGGTAGAAGAAACTCGGCGATGTTCGAAGAGCTCAAGGACAAAGTTCATGGCAGGCTCGAGGGGTGGCACAACAAGACTTTGTCTCCTGGGGGTAAGCTGATTCTAATCAAATCAGTGTTGTCTTCTATTCCAATATTTTGCCTTGCAGCTAGTAATCCTCCCATGTGTGTCCTTACTCAAATCGAAGCTATGTTTAGCGAATTCTTATGGGGTTCGAAGGATGGTAATCGGAAACATGCCTGGATCGGTTGGAATCAGATTGCTCGTCCTCCTGAAGAAGGGGGCCTCAGGGTCAGGAGGCTTAAGGATGTTTTTGATGCTTTCACTGTAAAGCTTTCGTGGAAATTGAGAACTCAAGATTGCTCTGGACTCAGTTTATGCGGTTGAAATATTTCCCGCGTTGTCATCCTAATCACGTCCTTGCTCAATCCAACTCCTCACATATTTGGCATCGTATCCTTGAAGGTAGAGACCTTGATGAGCGGTTCCAATTGATTGAGGAGGTTGGTGATGGATTACGCTGGCTCCCGGATCATAGTTTTTCAGTATCATTTGCATGGAGGGCAATTCGTCTCACTTTTCCAGTTGATAATAGATTCAAAAACATCTGGAGCTCCTGCATTCCGTCCAAATGGTCGATTCTACTATGGCGTATCCTCCTAGACCGACTCCCTACCGATGATCAGGTGCAAAGGATAGGGTTCCAACTAGCTTCGAGCTGCCACTGCTGTTCAAGCCCTAAGACGGAGTCTATACAACATATTTTCTTCGAAGGAGATTTGGCTAAGCACGCATGGAGCACTTCCCAATCTCTTCTCAGGATCTGTGGTCGGGTTTCCAGCTTAAGAATGTTTTACTCTTTGGTGGAGGAGGAATAATTTGCATTTTAAGCAAATCACAGTCGGGGCGATCTGTTGGGTGTTATGGAAAAACCGTAACAAATGGAGATAAGAACAGTACAAATTCAATGGGATACAAGTTTGTCATGAGATCCAGAGACAAATTGCTAAAGCTACTATAGCCTGCTCGCACGGGAAGAAGAAGACCTAAGTTTTTTTGTACAAGGATGGAAAGGACTCTTTGTAATTTTGGCCCTCTTTCTCAATAAATTTTTATTTCCCGGAAAAAAAATATATATATATAGTCACCAACTAATTTGATGAGGGGCCAAATTAGAAATATATATATATATATATATAAGTCCTTTTCTCCCTGTGCCTCCAGATGCCTGGATGACACCCCCATCCCTCGCACGCCCCTGGCGGCGGGGCCGAGTACCCTAGGCCGCCCTTCGTCCTCTAGTCCCCCGTCGTCGCCCCGCTCCCTCCATCCCCTCCCCTCCCGCACTTCGCGGCGCGCCCAGCCCCTCTCGGTCGGTCCCCGACTGGACGACAGCCCAGCTGTCCTTGGTCTGCCTCGCCCTCCATGGCTTAGCTCCCAAGCTAAGCTGCCCCCCCCCCCGCCCGCCATCCCCGACGATCGCGCGGTGTCCGACCACCTTAACCCAAGGAGGCCAGTAGCCCCTATCTGGACCACCCTTCTTGGCCCGTCGCTTTGTTGGCCGCGGTCTCCGTCGGTCGCCCTCGGTGTTGTCCCCCTCAAAACGCGAGCCGATGCTGTGCCCTCCTGCTCGTCAACACCCGCCCTTGGCGCTTGGGGCCTCAAATTGGCTAGCACCCCAAATCCCGTCCAAATCCTAATTCGAATTTCGAAAATCCCGCGCACCCAAGTAGTGTCGGGATCGCGGGCTCATATTGATCGCTATCTCTGCGAGAGTATGTGCCCTCCTCGCGAAGTAGCCCCGCGAGTCATCTCTCGAAGCGGGCATGCGCCCTCCCAGTGTGGTCGGTTGTATACGCCTACAACGGTCGCCAGGCTAGGACTCGAGGGGCTATGCGCCTAAGCCATTCTCCTGCGCCACCCTTGTCATGACCCGCTCCCGAATAATCGGATACGAGTCGGACACGCTCAGCCTTCGTCGTTAGACATGATGAAGTAAGCTGTACCAATCTCTAGGGAAAATTACAAGTCCAGATAATAATGAATATAAACCACATCATCTAATATCGAATCCCAGAATCAAAGTACAAGTCTAAGAGTTATTACATTTCTAGCAAATGAAAAGTAAACCGATGTCTCTAATACAAAGTCCAATGAAACTAAAGGAAGGTACTAGGCCTCCTCGGCCTCTAAGTCCAGAGCAACATCGGCTGGCTCATAGGTGCCTCCAGGCTCCTGCCTGTAATAAGTGTCATAGATAGCCTCTAACTCACCTGCAACATATACTAGTTAGCAGCGGAGTTAAGTATATCCAGGGAAATGAACACGAACATCATGGTATTGAAATGAATATAGAAAAAATATCAAGTACGAGAAATGAGAACATGACATTAATACTGGAAAGTAAATACAAGGAACATGAAATGAAACATGAACATGAAATACACAATGAACCTGATGTGTGCAATATATCGAAATACATCCAGAGTGTGTGATCGGCATGGATAGATTCAGGGAACATGAAATGGTACGGCTTCGGTCCCGCATGCACGATGCGGGGCCTAAGCTATTAATATGAATAGTAACTCGGGTTTGATCACACATCTATAGTATTTTCCCTCCCAGACACAAGTAAACTCAGGGAACAAGATACAAGACAATCTCATGAAACATCGTGTCAACAATGAGATGCAAGCATGAATACATGACATGAAGTAATGGACAAGTTTGAGGAGTATACTTGCCTTGCTCCGGGTGATCAAATGTGGGTAATAAAGCTGAAAATCCTCCTGTCAAATAATTTATAAGTTGATTAATAAGCACTCTACCCTGAACTAGCTTATTCATGAATAAAGATTTTAAAGTTGAACACGAAACTCTCCTAGTGTCAAACTTATCTTCTAATGTCTATTTTGGTTAAAAAGAATTATACTAGAGCTCATAGTTAGTATCCTAATAATTACTTACGGTCTAAACATGAGGAAACCATAATCTTTTTTTCTCTGTCCATAATCTAGGCTTAATAAGGATTTTACAGTACTTAGAAGATCCTGACAGTTACCCAGTCTCAGGTTTCCCTTAAATAGTGATAAATAGGCATTCTCCAATATCATATCCAATAGGAAAATGGTTTAAATCAATATCAATAGACAGTTGTCTACTAGTATCATGAATCAGTCAAGCCCATATTCCCAGGTTTCTATTTCTAGAAATATTAACATCTGAAATATCAGAACAGTCCTCAATGGGGGTCAGTCCTGAAGAGGACTGATATCATTCAGTCTAAGCCAAGCTGATACAGTTCAGTCCTTAATAGGACTGATACAAATCAACCTTGATTAAAGCTGATACAAACTAGTCCTATTTATGCTGATACAAACCAGTCCTATTTAAACTACAACATATCCTAACCTGCAGTTCAACCAAAATCTTAATCCTATTTCCGTTCAAAACTAAAAATATCAGAACATCCCCAAGAGCAAATTAACCTACCCCATACTTGCTATCAGTTTATTGAAATAAATATGCAAAACTCAGATAATGAAACTAAAGTGAAAATGCTGCTAATAAAAAGAAATTATTCAGAGGATACTAGATGTTATACGAAATTTCCCATTGATACACAAACTCGGCTCATCAGCAGCTTCTGTAATTACACTCATCTATAATAAACAACTCTTCCCAGTACAGTGGCTTATCCCTACATGCCACAACCTTCCTAACTTAGTACCTGGAAACTGCACCCAGGTAAACAAAGAGACCACTTACCTGTCGAACCATGCTTGAATGATCATATGATGCTCAATCCAGATCATATAGCTGTAGTTAACCCCAACATACTCACACCTATAATCAAGTATCAGGATTAACAGTCAGGGAGAGTGTAGGTCTCAAGGTTACAGGTATCAATATACAACCATGTAACCAATGAGATATAGACTACAACCTACTGTCACCTTGAGCCTCACACAAGTTCATAACCCTATGATCTTAACATATTTCAGAAAAGAAAAACAGAGGTTCACAGTAATGTTTATTCTACTGTTCCATTCATGAAATATTTAACATCCAGGTCTAGGTCCTCTTGGACTGAACTTGATACCTACTTTGTTGTTCCCTCAAAAGTAAGAACAAATCTGAGTTCACCACAGAATATGGAAGGGTATTTACTGTCACATCCATGGTTTAACCCTAGGAGATCTACTTGCTAATAGTGACTGGGTCCTGCTAATGTCTGGAATTCCTCTCAACTTCAATTATGATATACTAGCTAACACAACTAGAATGATACTCAAGAACATTTGTCTATAGAATCCTTTCTCTACTAATCCTACAGCAGCAACCTCAAGAAGTAATAGTACCTAATATTCTCAAAAAAATGATTGTTCAGGTACTTCCATGAAATCACCATCTAGTGAACTCGAACAACTTATTTAAAAGATTCCTATCTTAAATTGGAATCAGAGAATGAATTCTGAGATTAAAATTAATCGAATACAAGTGCCATCTTTGATATTCAGCCTAGGATTAAATAGAAAAGAAGATTTGCTTATCCCAACCCATTATCCAAACTGAGATCAAATATCATGTAATAAGAACATAAAAATTCAAAGTTAATCATCAGAGATTCTATACAAGATTACTCAGTCTGAGTTAATATCCTAGTATCTGATCCTCAAGGATTTGATATCAGTTCTCACGTAGATTGAACCCAACTATTCAGTATCAATCATCAGAGATTGATATTAATTCCTGATACACACTTGAATACCCAGGTTCGCCATTACATGACATTCTCAAACCAAAATAGTTCTGAATGATCAATTGATTACAGAATTTAGGAGTACCTTAGAGTAGACTTGAGTTGATGCTCAACAACACCAACTCAGAACTGGACACGACTCCTGTGTCAAATCGATCCCTGAACCAAAATCCATAAACCAGGGATAATTCACCACAGGGGCATAAAACTTTCCTAGAACAACAGAATTCGAAATAAGTACTCACCCTTGAATTCTAAATTAGATCTGATGATCAAACGATCCCTAATTCCTTCTAGATCAATTAATTCAACTTCCCAATCCCGATCTACATCTCAACGCAGTAAATTTAGAACAAAATCAAAAGAAGGAAAACAATAATTGGATTTATTCGATTCTGTAGATTCTTACCTCGTCGAGCTAATCGAAACAATGTTGAGCCGATCAGAATAATTGAGTTAAGAACGGATCGAATTTTGATAGAAAGTCTTGAGAGAAGATTGATCAATCTCGAATCTAGATTTACGAATGTTTAGATTCAGAAGGAAAATTTGAACATCATATAGATTCTACAGGGATCAGCACTCACTAGATCTGAAATTTGAAGTAGGACTGGTGCTGCTACGACGAACCACCGCCTATCTCGTCGAAGATGTCATCATCATCGTCGTCGTCGTAACTCAAGTCTCCTCATCATTGTACGCCCCGATCCTCACCATAGCCATAACTACTATTGCTGATCATAATGATTTGAATTTTTGGGAAAAAGAAGTAGAGAAGAGAGGAATTATGGAAAAATGCAGCTGAATCAGAAAGATTTATATATTGGTTTAGCTTGAGATCCAAGCAGAGGTTTGGCGCTCAACCTTAATTCTCAGACTAAAATTTCAAAAGTGAATGAACTCAAATTTCCATTTCTCTGAGTCCTTGGTGAAATTTTTAAAAGAAAAGATTGAATTGCAACTCTTTTCTTGAGTGCAATCAAACTAGGGAATGGGCTTTAATGATGGGCTCAAATGAGGAAAGCCCAAACTTTCGAATTAATATAACAATGATACCCAAATGTTTTAATACTATAAAATAATTAAGTAAATTCATTTAATTTTTGTTTTTAGGGAAAATATGAAAAATTGAGAAATGTGGGGTTACAACCCTGCCTCGGCTACGCGCCCATCCCCCCGCGGGACACCCCCGGATGTTCCTATCTTATGCGCCCACCCCCCACCCTGACGAGCGGTCATGCGCCCAATACGAGCGGACATGCGCCCCCTTATTGTGCTATGCGCCCTATTCGGCTTACCCGTGCGTTCTCGGCCTCCGGGTGGGATCCCCTTCCTCCACCCTTGGCGACCTCCGGCCATCAGCTGCCATGGGAGTCGGAGCTAGTTGTTCGGTACCCTCCGTGCCCCTCCTTGCCCTCCAGCATTCGGCCCCATCATCCTCGATATGCGGCTCGCTGGCTTCTTCCTCTCATACTTCTTCCACCCTCGCAGCTGGGACAGTACACCCCCTACCCGCCTCCGCCCGCGGCGACCCCCTCGCAGGCCCTACTTTCGTCGAGATCCTGCGGCCGGACCGGGGGGGCAGCCCGTCCCCTCCCAGCTAAGGATATTTTTCTTCCTGACATCGTGCTACCGACCGCTTGCGAAGGCCTACCTTTACGAGTTTCCTTCTCCGATGAAGAGATCTCCTCCCTCTCCTCCATCTTCATGAAGACTCTCGTGCTTAAGTTCTCCTAGGGATGTCCAAAGTTAGCCAAAGCGCAAGAAGCATCGCTGGCTTGGGTCTCTTATCGATTCACAAAGTCGTACCTTTCGACCCTTAGCACATGTACCTTCACCTTTCGACCGACTCGGACTTCAATAAAGTCTGGGCGAAAGGCACCTCCAGCATAGACGGTCAAGGCGTCAAAATCGTCAAGTGGCCCTCCAGCTTCAACCCCAAAGTTGACTCATCGATCATTTCAACTTGGATCATACTCCCTAACCTTCCCCTTATCTGCTTCGCGCCAGTAGCACTGAAGAGGATAGCCAGCTCGATCGGAACGCTTGTAGCTATCGCAGAAGAAACCCACAACCTTTCCAAGGTTAACTACGCAAAGATCTGCGTGGAACTTGATCTATCCACAGACCCCCCATCCAGTTTCAGTTCGAGCTTAGGGGACAGACTGTCACGACCCGCACCTGCTTTTCGGACGCAAGCTCGTGAGCAAGCCAGCTACGTATCAAGCGGACTCCAGCCTGACTCGAATATGTATATGCTGTCCAGGATAGGGTATCATGTCTAATCTAACCTATATCTCAATCCACAGGAATCATATGAAACACGAATAAACAATTACGGGTCACGGTCTGCAGCCCATTAGCATATTCTCCGATTAGACTCCAAGAATGATATAAGTCTATAAAATGAGCAGAATATATCATGGCATGGAATATAAAGCACAAAAGGATAATAAAGAAATATCGCAAGCAAATACCTGTATCCCTACAGGTGTAATCACTACCATCATGAGCCGCTAACTAACTCCATGCAATCAGCTACCTGAAAAGATCATCATGTTCTCAAGGGACATAGCAAGATACATAAAAACATGCCTATCTAATAGTTTAATCATACAATAATATAAACATGGTATAAACTATAGAAGCATGGAATTTCAGGCGTAGCCATAGGCCATAATTCCTATGCGCCTAACATTTTATGCACCACGGAGCTCAGATGAAGTACTCGGCACAGCAATCAGCAAAAACATAGACATCAAAAGAAGATTTTTATTTCATATGAAAATCTATTACATGTCTAAAAGATTTTACAAAGGAGAATTTCTACAAAAAGAAAGATCCTAAATCTACAGCCAGGCGCATCATCAGTCAGGCGCATCCTTCAGCGTCTTAGTCAGGCGCATCATAAAGTCTTAGCATATGTGCTCCACTTCGTGCTCCGATTGAAGTAGCTGCTTTGGACAGACCAGAGTGGGCAGCCAACCCCACTCTAGCTGGAGGAAGAGCTCACCAAAGCCAAAGGAAAATGGGAGCACCACAATTCCAATATGTGGCTCTTCCAGCATAACAAAGTCGAGGCTCGGGCATCCTGATCTTTGGATGCAACAGGCACCTTCTGCTAGCCTTAGAAGCCCTCGACCCCGACTTTTGGATGTAACAGTCACCTTTATGAGTGCATACGAAAACAGTTCGACGCATCTTCAACCTCGGGAGTGTTTCGACAGAATATGCTCGAGCGGAGAAGTTCATCTTTATTCAGGAAAGTCGTGAGAGAACGAAAAATAAACCCTCTCCTTGCTGCTATTTATAGGCCGGGCAAAATCAAACCCATGCGGCAAGTGGCGGGCTCTCCGAATCTCGTGCAATGAATTAGCATTTATGGTGATGAACCTGACCCTCGAATTCAGCCAAGTCAAAACAGCTATTTAAAGCACATGAAGAACTCAACAGTCGATCCAATGAGGATGCGTCACGCAGCCGATACGCTCATCAGCACCAAGTACCCCGAACAGATGTGCACAACAAAGCACTCTATGCGTCCTGAGGAACATGGACCCGTGCGCCTATACAAATGCGCCCACTCTGGCTCGTCACCCACCAAGCAATTAATGCTAAAGCGACAGAGTTAGCAGCATGTCCCCCAAGGACTGAATAGTTGATAGCTTTTGCAGAAAACAAAGCGTCGCTGACGTCAGTATCATCATTACGTTGCGGTTACAAGCAACGTGGCCGCCCAACCATCCTCATGCGCCTCCGCAGCCATGCGCCCAGATCTCTGCATGCGCTTCAAGAGCCATGCGCCTCAAATTTTCTTCTGATCCCTAAAGACAGAGGTCAAGTCACTATTGAAGCCCCGCTTGCGCCTCAAAAGCCATGCGCCCGGACTGGTTCATAACTTCTGAAGGTTGCAAGCCAAAGTCTTCTCATGCACCCAACCCAGGCGCATCCTGTCAGATTACTCCATCAAATTCGAGATCTTTGAGCTACGGATACGCACTACGTGTCCCTTGACTCAGTTCAACCTATGAAGGGGTGCTAATCACCCAAGATCTCAGCAACTGAAAGATCCTCTCCACTGCCATGTGTCAGCTCCTCCGCAGCCAACAGATGCAACATGAAGGATTTAACTCCTAAATTAGAGCGCATCCTCTATGCGCCTCCATCAGCAATCACCATGTGGCCTTCCCACACATAGGCGCATCCTACATATACGTGCATGAGCAGTCTAACCTGCTGCTTATAAATTGAGGGATTATTCCTTCTTCCATACACACAAACAGACATATACAGAGACAAACAGTCAACCAGAGCATCAGAGTTCACTCCTAGAGATTGGAAGAGACACTCAACATCTTCTTTCTTTCCGCAAGCTCCAGCACCCAGAGCAATTCAGGCCTTCAGAGAACTGAAAACCGTTATCATATCATCAACGGAGTCAATGCATTACCACTAGCACCATCGACACAGGACCGAGCTATAAACAAAAGAGTACTACTAGGACTACGTCTAAGTCCTACATTGTAACACTGTTCTGTTTATAATTGAAATTGCAATCAAAAGATTTTAATGGAAAACAAGCTGGCGACTCTGCTGGGGACCTCGTTCTCATCCGACAAAAAAGTTGTGTTGCAATCTGATGACGTGAAGGTGGGCTCCTCCCACAAGATACTGGTCGTATGCCTCAATCAACAGGCGTATGAGGAGTTAATCTCTGAAGCCAGTGCAAGTCCTTCGAAGCGGCTGCTGAAGCCGAAGAAGACTCGCCAAGTCTGGGTACGCAAGGTCGAGACCCATGGCACCAGTAATAAAAGAGATACGCTGATGCAGCCTACCCTTCCCGCTGACGTCCATAGCGGCCAGGATGTGCCCACGAGTGCAGCGTATCTCTCAGGGAAACGTGGGGCCGACCACATTCCCTAACCATTTTCTTCTCAGTCAAAGAAGAAGCGTCGACGGAGCAGGGGCGCAGCTAACGCCCTGCGCATTAACTCTGATGCGCCACAAAAGGCATCTGTCATTGACAGACTCACTCGCTGTCGTGGCGGATAATTTGGACTCTGAGTTCTATGCACCCCAGCGGGGTGGTACAAAGAAGTCCAAGGTAGCACGGGCAATACACCTCGAACGTGCTATGCCAGCATTAAGCTAGAGGCATGCGCTCACAATCATGCGCGCTGCTGATGGAAAACTGTATAAGGTCGACTCGGGTGCTTCTGCATCGCCAATGGGCCAATCTTCAAAGACCTCATGCTGCTTGGGCGCATCTCATGTGCTTTCAACCAAGCCGTGCGTGGCAAACTCAGTGGTCTTGAACCCACGCGCCTACATTAGTTGTACTTCTAAGGCCGGTTCAAGTAACTCTAAATGTTGCTCCCCCACTATTGATCTGGGTGCATCTTTTGCGTCGGATCCGGGGGTGCATCATTCACTTGACCACCCCGGCACTTGGCCTTGCCATACGCCTGATGGGGGTATGAAGGTGGCACTCGTCTCCAATGATTTGCGCAATATGATCATTCACAAACGTCGATCAGGAGAGTCGACTGACAAGCAAAATACGCCTCTCACAGGGCACACTTGTGCTGTAGTCACCATCAACTGTTGTTGTAAGACAGCAGTCCTGTCGAGGCAATCCGTGCTCCAGCGGCTGCATTCATCAACACCCCTCCAACGTCGCCTCCGAAAGAGGGTGTCAACTGAAGAGGAGCTAGAACTAAAGGTTGCTTCTTGCAACGTAGTCTCTAACTCTCCATAATTTGAAAGGCGACTGGCAACTCCTCGACCTCGTCTTCATCCAAGAGCCAGTCGAGGAAGACCAAGACGATCGTCCCGTCCTCAGGAGTGTTTGAAGGAACCCGGGGGAGGAAGAAGATCTCAGAGGAAGCTGGGGGTAGTCAAGCCCCCGTGGATCTTCATCCCAAAGATGAAGTTAGCCTCCCGAACATGGCTGGAGGTAGTCAAGTCCCTGTTGATCTTCATCCCGAAGACGAAGATACCCTCCAGAACATAACTGGGGGTAGCCAGGACGAAGGTCCAGGAGAGGCGACCCTTCTACAAGAGAGCGAGGCTGAAAGCGAAGCTTCAACCGATCCATCCACTTCCAGTCACGTCATGACGGTGTACATGACGGGAGGTGGTGATGCGGAGTCAGATGCGCCGTCGGCGGACATCGTTCAACTCATGGATACTTTGGAGGGGGGACTCAAAACTCTCTTTGCCTCCATGCAAACTCTGACTCAAGCAATTTTTGAGATACGGTCAGCTTTGGCCAGGGCACCTTCTACTATTCCTGACCCAGAAGCCAACGGGGAATCAAGTGTCCCCCTTCAACGGGCATCCTTTAATACTGACTGCCACGAAGCACATCGGGTGTCGGAACCTTCAAAAGTACAACTCCAGACTATACCACCATCTCTGACTCCCCGCTCCACTGAAGACGTGATGGAGATGATCAGGGACTTACGCAAGCACTTCGAGTCAAAGAACAGACAGGAAGAGCGCCAGAAGATGGGGATCCCACAACCTTACCCCCTCGAATGGAACAAAGTGGTTTATCCTCCCAAGTATAAGCCGTAAACGTTGATGCCACATGACGAAAAGGACTCTCCACGCCGTTATCTGACGTACTTCCAGTCTTAAACGGGACATCTCCCGAAGGAAGATGCGCAACTCACCAGCCTGTTTGTCGGGGCACTGAAAGGAGTGACTTACGACTGGTATTGCAGTATCCCTGATAACTCCATATCCTCCTTCGATGACTTGACACGTCTCTTCCTCGATCGTTTCTATGACGAAGGGAAACACATGACAATGGCGTCCCTTATAGAGGTATGTCAGAAGGAGAAAGAGACGGTTCGAGCATTCATCAAACGCTTCCGGCAAGCCTGCTTCAGACTTCCCCCGGGCATGCCAGAACATGCACTCCTCTCCTCCTACAGCATGAACAAGCTTCCTGCGGTCAAGCTCTGGCTTAACTCTACTCCTCCTCCCGACTGGAGTTCATTGATTATTGAGGCCGAAGCGGCTGAGAAGAAGGCATCCAACGCTCGCCTTCTGGGAGTCGGTTTCCCTGCCTTCGAAGACAAGGGAAAATGGCCTGCTACCAGCAACCCTGGACGCAAGGCGAAGGGGAAGCAGGCGTTGACTGTCAATGCCTCCAAAGGCACACAAGCACCTACCCAAAAGCCTTCGCTTGCACCGAGGCCAAAGGAGGTCTATTCTTTCAACGATGAAGACACCTTGCAACTCTTCGAGATGCTAAAGCAGGGTGACAAGATCAAATTACCGGACCCAAAGTGTCCCGACGAGGTTGGAAGGGTTTACAATTCGAGGTACTGTCACTACCATCGGTTTATCGGACATCCAACTCAGGATTGCTATATCCTCGAGAATGACATCCAGTGCATGATCAATGCGAATGTTATCTCCGTCGACTATGAGGAGAAGACAGTCTCGGCCAACCTAGTGTCATTATAATTTGGCACCTTGCCGCCAACCACAAAATAAGATGGCATCGTCTCCATCCCAAAGGCGACAATGGAGGTGGTTAACCTACCACCTACCCGTGACAATGTGACGGGACTCATCCCACTCACCACATCTCGGGAAGAGATCTTATGGGTTCACCCACATCTTGTCTCTGAAGTTACTCAACCGGGGGTACGCTCTGTCCCTAAAACCAAAGGCAGGAAGATCAAGTCTTGCCGCATGGTCTCTTCGGTGCTTCCTGTACAAACGCGTTCACAACAGAATGCCCAACCTGACGAAGCTGCCGTCGAGGTAGTGCCGCCCTACACCGCCCCTGCTGCCAAAGAAGGGGGTCCATCCAAACCTCCAGCAGCCAATAAAGAGAAGCATGTAGAGGCCCGTTTCGACAAGCCTTTACAAAAGAAAAAAGCTTCGGGGCTAGCCAAGCCCCACAACTTCGACATACTGGCACAACTTGCCGGTACTCCTGCCCATCTATCTTATTCGAGCTTCTCCGACTCTCCAAGGACACCCGCGAAGCTCTCTGTGAAGCCTTGAAGGATGTTGAGTCCTTCATCAGTCAGGTCAGACAGCCTGAGGATATCCCGACCATATGTATGCATTGTCATTGTATAGAGGAGGTCATCCCTAACATTACCTTCACTCAACAAGATATGTTTCTCAAGCACAAACGGCACAATAGACCACTGTATTACAAAGGGTATATGGGGTCTGTGAAGGTGAAGCGGATTCAGATTAATCCAGGGTCTTCCCTCAGCCTGAACTCTAGAACTCTGCTCTCAAAACTAGGGATCCCGATGCACCGTCTGGCGCCCTCTAACACTACAATCAGCAGTTTCAATGCTAGCAAAAGTGAACTGCTGGGCAAAATTCGGCTGAAATGTTATATCGGTAATCTTCGAACCGAGGTGACTTGCTATGTCATGGACGCTGATGTCAACTACAACCTCCTACTGGGTCACCCATGGTTGCACAAGTATATGGTGGTACCATCTACACTCCACCAATGTAAGAAGTACGTGTCCACTAACGGCGTCATCCGGACAGAGTTTGCGGATATTGACCCTTTCAAGGGGGTCGAGGCCTACTTCACCGACTCTAGCTTATACAAGTCGCTAGATGAAGAAGAATCCAACGATGCTGATGATGAAGCAGAAACAGCAGCAGAGGCGGACATGGAGCCCCCGACGCTCCTTTGAAGGTTCGTTTCGAAGGAAAACCACCTCAGGTGCAGCATCCCATGACAATTAAGCTACCTGGAAAAATATCAACTTCTTCAGGTAGAGCACCTACTGAAGCTCCCTTGAATATACGGCTCAAGGGAAAACCTCCTCAAACGTCGGCTCCCCTTGTGGAAAAACTATAAGGGAAGGCACCTGTCATCGAAGGCACGGTGGAGGTACACCTGAAGGTGCGTCTTAAAGGCAAGCCTCCGTAATCATCAAAGATGCAAGAGAAGGCCCACATAGCCCTCTCGGATCCCAAGGTCAAACCTGCGCGGAACTCTCCTGAACTAGTCCTAGTTCTCACAGATAAAGAGTTGGGAGAGTACATATCTGCTGATATAGATGCCCCTTCTTTAGACAATGTAATCCCGTTGGACAAAATCTCGTATTTTATCAATAATAGAGTGTCTTTCAATTATTCTAGTCTTCCACAGGAATGCCATGTATACGTTAGACAATGCTCTACGGCCGTTACAAACACAAATAACGACAGTCAATCATGTAAATCGAGTAGTCCCTTACCAAGGAGTCTGTTTTATAGTCCCACCGCGGGATCGAGACGAAGAACCCATCATCTTCGGTAAAGTCGAGCGTCATTAAGACCTTCCGCCACTCGAGCAAGAACCGGATACCGGCAGAATACAAGTCTATCGATACACGGACAAGGTACAGTACCTCATCCAAAAGATGGGTTACGACCTGAAAAGCAACAAAGGCCTAAACTACGGCAAAGGCCGACGTCTTACCTCCGGCTTCCAACACCTAACGGAAAGCCGCATGACTACTATCAACGTACTCGACTGGGGGTAGGCTATGTCACCATCAGTAACTCCATGGAGTTCGATGACAGAAGAAATAGAACACTCCCATTCGTCCAAAGCATCAACTTGGGATTTCGATACCAATATCGGTTCAGTCCTCAGGAAGGTGCTATCAGTCAACATGACATCCGCACAATCTCAAGAAGATGAAGGCGGTGACCAAATGCCGAACTTCTTTGTTGAAGATCCCTGGGCTCAACGCCTAGGAGCACAGTGAGAGTCTCGCATTGAATTATGCGAACCCCCTACCGAAGACGAAGTCGAGCAGGACAACCTTGGGGATGGATCTTCTTCCAAACCCATCTTCATCAGCAAGAGTCTAAAGGAAGAAGACCGAGTGTCTTTGGTCCAATTGGCCAAAGAATATATCGACGTCTTCGCCTGGAGCTACGAAGATATGTCGGGACTTGATCCCCAGATCACGATGCATAGACTTAACATCTTGCCTGATGCTAAGCCTGTAAAGCAACAACAACGACGTTTTCATCCTGACATCATGAACGCTATCGATCAAGAGATAGACAAACTTCTGAGCAGCGGGTTCATTGGTGAAGCACAACATTCGGATTGGGTGGCCAATGTCGTCCCTGTCACCAAGAAGAATGGGAAGATACGAGTCTGTATCGACTTAAGGGATCTTAATACCGCTTGCCCGAATGACGAATTCCTGCTTACAATTACTGATGTGATGATCGACAATACATTTGGCTTCGAATGCATGTCTTTTATGGACGGATACTCAGGCTACAATCAGATCAAAATGTTCCCCGATGACGCAAAACATACTTCATTGAAAATGCCGAAGGGGTTTTTTTGCTACACAGTATTGCCCTTTGGCTTGAAGAACACTAGTGCTACATACCAACGAACTATGAGTACCATCTTTCGTCAACATCTGCACAAAATGGTTGAATGCTATGTTGATAATATCGCAATCAAGAGCCGTCTCAAAGGTGATCACTTACAAGAACTAAAGACTGTCTTCGACCTCATGCGAGCACATCAACTCAAAATACATCCCGCTAAATCCTTCCTTGGGTTTCTAGTAGAAAGTTGTTGGGCTTCATTATCACGGCGAAAGGCATTCATGTCGATCCCGAGAAGACCAAAGCCATCATTGACATGGACCCTCCGAAGAACCTCCGAGAACTTCGAGGCCTGCAAGGGCATCTTCATACATCCGAAGGTTTATAGCAAACCTTTTCAAAAAATGCCAACCCTTCACCCAGCTCATGAAGAAGGTAGTCTCCTATGTCTGGACAGAAGAATGCCAAAAAGCTTTCGATGATATCAAAGCTTACCTGACAAGCCCGCCAGTCCTGGTAGCACCCGACCATTTCTCCTCTACGTCCGTGCCATGGATCATTCTCTTGGCACTTTGTTGGCTCAGAACAATGATGCGGGATACGAGCAAGCTATCTACTACCTCAGTAGGACACTGATCGGGGCCGAACTGGTACAACCCCGTTGAAAAGGAGTGTTTGGCTTTGGTGTTTACCATCCAGAAGACTGGCCATTATGTTTCAGGCCAGACAATTCATGTCATCACCCGAGTCAATCCACTCAGGGTTCTTATGACGAAGCCAGGATCATTGAACTCCTGACTAGCTATATGGGTAATCCTGTTGATGCCATACAACATGGTGTTCGTTCCACAAAAAGCCGTCAAGGGTCAAGCTCTAGCCGACTTTCTAGCCGCGCACCCCATTCCAGAGTCCTCCAGACTCTATGAAGACATCCCGGATGAGGTCCAAGAATCAAACATTACCGAAAAAAGCTCCGTCTGGTGGGTATTTTTTGATGGTGCTTCGAGAATAAGCCCCAAAGGCCAAATCGTCGCAGGAGTGGGGGTGGTCTTAGTCTCCTCCGATCAGCTGGTCATCCAGCATGCTTACTCCCTTTCAAAGCCTTGCTCTAACAACGTTTCCAAGTACAACACTCTCAGCATGGGACTCCAGCTGGCACAACAGCTGGGGGTGGATCATCTGGAAGCTTACGGTGACACAAAACTCGTTGTCAATCAAATCCGAGGGCAGTACGAAGTTCGTCATGAAGATCTGGTCTCTTACCATAAAGTTGCATTGAACATCATTTCAACCTTCACTAAGTTCTTCATATGATGTTAGGCATCTGGTGAGGGGAGGGGATGGGGGTGGTTGTGCTTCGAGGTAGATCTTGTGGTCCTTCCCGACGACTGCTTAGGATTGTTTTTGTTCTTCTTGGAGGACTGAGTATTCTATATATATATATATATATATATATATATATATATATATATATATATATATATATATATATATATAAAATATATATATATATATATATATATATATATATAAAATATATATATATATATATATATATATATATTTTATATATATATATATATGTATATATATATCATATATATATATATATATATATATATATATATTTTAACAAAAGGAAAATTTTATTGAAAAGGAAGGAGGCTCAAAAAGAGCATTACAGCAGTTGTGGAGCCAACAAAACACGGGCTCCTAAAACACAGGTAGTAACAGAAGACAGGAAACTAAACAGAAATTGAAAATACGAGGTACGGTTCGCACGAAACCCGAGGGGGGGAAACGTGCCTAGGAAAGCGTGCTGGCACACATGCTGCCCCAAGGGAAAGGCACGTGGCCCCAAAAGTAACGATATTTTTTTTTGGAGATTCAAAATTTGAATAACAATTTTGAAAACCAAAGGTCACGTGGGTTGGCGTTGGGCCCTAGGGAGGGGTTGGTGCGGGCACGCAGCCTGAGCCTGGCGCGGGAGCCAAGGGGCGCTCTGCCCAATAGGGGTGAGGCCCGAGGTGGGGGCGGCCCGAGGGGGGCACGGGCCCCCAATGGTTGACGCCGGCCGGAGCGGTCGGAGAGGGTGCCGGACCGGGGAGGGAAGTCCGGTGGGAGGGATTCCGGGGGGAATGGGCTGGCCCGGAGGGAGCCAGAAGCGTCGTCCAGAGCTGGGGGATGCAAGGAAGACGGGGAGGGGGATACGAGGCGACGTCTGCCGCCGGGGGCGGGCAGGGCGGCGCTCGGGGGGGCGGAGGGGGGAGGGGTGAAGGGGAAAGGAGGAGGGGATGCGGGCCGCCGGGCGGAGGGAGCAGAGGGCTCAACCTCCAGGGTCCAAGGCCGGCCGGCTGCTAGTGGAGGGAGGGAGGGGGAGAGGCGGGTGGGAAAAAAACAAAAAAGGGGGGGGAGTAGGGGCGGCGGAGCGACGACGGGGGCCTCCGCGGAGCGCCGATCACCGGAGAGGGCCGTCCAACTGGAGGCGGGAAGACCGTCGGATGCCGTTGAGGAGGGCGTCTCAAGAGGGGGAGACAGTGGTGGCCGTACCGCCGAACGTCCGCCCGGCGCCGAAGAAGGAATATATATATTCACACACAAACACTTATACACCTCTATAATATATATATATATATATATATATATATATATATATATATATATATATATATATATATATTATAGAGGTGTATAAGTGTTTGTGTGTGAATATATATATATATATATATATATATATATATATATATATATATATATATATATATATATATATATATATATATATATATATATATATATATATTCACACACAAACACTTATACACCTCTATAATATATATATATATATATATATATATATATATAAAAAAAAAAAAAAAAAAAAAAAAAAAAAAAAAAAAAATATATATATATATATATATATATATATTTTTTTTCTATAATATATATATATATATATATATATATATATATATATATATATACATATACATATACACGTATATAATATATATTTTTATATACATACACACTCGCACACATATATATAATATATATTTATATATGTATACATGTACACACATAGATAATATCTATTTATATATATATTTCTATGGATAACTAAATATTCCAACAAAATCCTAATTTTTTAAATACCATTTTCCTAGTGTAAGACCTATTTATATAAATATGAATATATATTATAACATTTATTTGAATAAAATAATATAACCAATAATAATACTAATATTATATAATAATCACCTCAATACTTTGATAATAATAATAATAACAAAATTCAATAAACCAATAATGGTGTATATACCATTATGTA
This sequence comes from Iris pallida, assembly GCA_029216955.1. NCBI lineage: Eukaryota > Viridiplantae > Streptophyta > Magnoliopsida > Asparagales > Iridaceae > Iris > Iris pallida. Next base: position 12,098,055 of record JANAVB010024597.1, on the reverse strand, counting down.
CAGTCTAATAATCCCAAAAACGTACAAGGACCTATTTATATATTGAATATCAACTAATAATATTATTTATAATATTTAATTAAAAATACTTAAAAAATCTTCATTAGATCATTAAAACGTAATAAGACACCCTCTTACCAAAATACATCAACACGAATGTTATTGGACGCCCCGTATTACTACATGGGCTTGGGCTTGGTACGGGTCTAGTCCGGGCTGGTTTGGTACAACCGGGTCTCCTAAATATCAAATAATATTAATAATGAATAATCAAACTATTTATAATGGTCATTTTGTAACTTTGTCTGGTTTTCCTAGTTAGGATATCACTATGGGTCGGCCTTCCCTGGCGTGGCTAATACACTTATTAAGGCATGCCACTGCACTTTCCGTGCCATGATTCCTAGTCGTCTGGTACTTCAAAACTCAACAATGGCTAAAATTATCTACAGTAATAATTAACTAAATAATTATTTATAAAATCTAAAAATTATCATTTAAATCAAATAAATAATAAAAAATATTTTAAAAATTTCGTAAGAGGAGTTACACAGACGATCTTCCAGATGCTGGTGTATGACAACAACATTATATTCTGTAAGTACTGTCAGATGAGAGGCCACACCACTCAGTTCTGCTTTCGTGCACTCCCGAAACTCAAGAAAAAAGCTACGAGAAAGTCGCAACAACCGAAGGCGAACCAATCCACCCCCATAGCCCCAAAATTTCCCCTAACTCTCACATCCATTTTGAAAACAACGATACGCCTCCCAGACCCGACAAATGACTACTGCTGAGCACGACAATGATCCCCTACAAACCCGCAACTATTCTCATGAATAACCAATTCGACACCCTGCTAAATCTCTCACCCAAAAACAACCTGGTGAGCCCTCTCCCTCCCTCCCCCACAGAGTGCAAGAAGAGTACTACTAATCCTCATTTCGTCGACGACCCCTCCGAAAGTGACCGAGAGCCGCAGTAGACTTCGAAAACCAATTTGCAGAAGTTTACTTTTTCCACCATCTCCAGCAGCCGTATCACTAAACACCTAGCTATCTTTGGCCCGGGAGCGGTCAGTAGACTCGAGCAAGCCAGGGAAGCAGGTTTTTTGGACCCCCTCAACCTTGTGTGCACTCTATCAGATACTGCAAAAGAGGCGGCCTCTCGCACTTCGAAAGCCACAGGATCCTATGCTAAGAGGTCGACAAGTGCGGCGGACACTTAAACCGTGGCGACCCGGATAGCACCAAAAAATCCCACCTAAAGATGAAGAAATCCAACCAAGAGCTATCAGCCATGATCGCACGGTTAGCTACGAAACTCAACAACGTCCCCCCTGCCCCCTTCCAATGATTAACATCCTCGCGTGGAATGTGAGAGGGTTAGCGAATAAACCTACCATGAGCAGAATCAAAAGCCTCAGGAAACTACACCGTATAGACATATTAGTCATCAACGAACCCAAAATCCCTAAAAAAACTCAAATCCATCCAACTTCAGCTGGGCTTCCCATACGGCATCGACGGCTGCAATGACATCTGGATCCTTTTTACGGCCGGTATCTAGTTTGGTTCAGTCCATGACTCTTGTCAGGTACTCTCTTATTGGGTCGAGCACCCCACTCTCAGTAATCGCTGCCTGCTTTCCGCTGTCCATGACAGCTGTAACATCCCCGAGCACAAGTTCCATTGGGATACTCTTCTTGGCACCCATCATCAACTCATCAATCTTCCATGGATATGCATCAGTGATTTCAATACAATCACGTACCGAGATATAAAATCCATGGATCGCCCGCCCTCCCAGCCAACCATGAACGATTTTAACACCTTTATCATCAATGCCCACTTGTCACCCGTCCCTTTCTCCGATAACGCTTTCACCTGGTACAACATACAGAAAGGCGAGCGCCGATAATACTTTTGTCTGGACCGAGCACTGGTCAACAATCGTTGGTCCAATATGGGTCTTATCTCCAACATCTCCTACCTGAATACCACTGAATCAGATCATTCTCCCATCTGATTGAGATCAACAACAATACTAACCACATCAATAAAGCATTCAAATTCTTCGACTTCTGGCAATATCACCCTTAATTTTGAAACATCGTGGCCTGTGTCGGGCGATCCGTCGATGAACCCGACCCCCTCACCTGCGTGGCGACCAAACTTAAAGCAACCAGGAGAGCCTTATCGTCTTGGAGCAAGCAAGCCTTCGACAACATCTTCCAGGCTATTCGCGAGGCCGAAGACGATGTCACCTGCGCCGAGGTCCTCTATGCCACTGACAGATCGCCGGAGTACAGGGCAGTACTCAACCTCACTTGCGCTCTTCTCAAGTCCCGACTGAAAGTGGAGACTGGATTCTGGAAGCAGAAAGCTAGACTGACTTGGGACACGGATAGAGACAAGAACTCCCGCTTCTTCCATTCCTACGTTAACGGCCGCAGACAACAGCTTCATCTGCACCAAATCATCGTCAAAAATGATTTGGTCCTCAAATACCATAGGGGCATCTAAGCGGCCGTGGCGAACTTCTATGCCAATTTGTTCTCCAAAGAAGTCAAAGTCAAGGACGTTGATTTTTTAGCCAAGATCCCCGGCTTGATCAATGAACGAGAGAACGAACTGCTTCTGACCCCTTCTTTCGAGAAAGAAGTCAAGTTCGTAGTCTGGGCTCTCGACGACCACAGCACTCCCGGCCCTGATGGTTTTTCGGGCATCTTCTTCTGCTCCTACTGGGATATCATCGATCACGACTTCAACGAGGTCGCTCTCGCCTTTTTCCAGGGGGGCAAGGTACGCCAAATCAATTTCCAGTACCAACCTCATTCTAATCCCCGAAAAGAAAACCCGGCGACCTTCAAAGTCTTTCGCCCTATCAGCTTATGCACTTTCACCCATAAAATCATATCAAAGATTATCGCTAGCCGCATGTCCACTCTCCTCCCAAAGATCATCTCCGAGGAGCAGAGCAAATTTGTCTCCGGAAGAAACATCACTGACAACATCCTCCTTACACAAGAAATGATCACTTGCATAAAATTTTCGTCCAGGGGCGAGAACGTCGCCATCAAACTTGACATGGACAAAGCCTATGATCGCCTCGACTGGTAATTCTTGATCTGGGTGCTCCGGGACTTCGACTTTTCAGAGCCCTGGATTGACATCATCTTTCAATCCACCAGCGACTCTTGGTTCTCCAGTGTCATCAACGGGCAAGCGGAGGGTTTTTTTCAAATCTAGCCGCGGAGTCAGGCACGGAGACCCTCTATCCTCTACCATCTTTTTTATCGTGACCGAGGTGCTTAGCAGAAACCTCAACTTAATATCGAATACGCCTGGATACCACCACTTCCACACCACCAACGGTTGCCCCTTAATCACTCACCTCGCTTTCGCCAATGACATCCTCATCTTCTCCTCCGGAGACATCGGTTCGGTGGAGGTTATCCACCGAACGCTCCAAAGATACACCAGATGCTCGGGTCAATGAGTTAACACCTCCAAGAGCATCATCTTCACCTACCACAAAGCCGACAGGACCCGCTCGCCTGCGCTCTCCAACCTTACCTTATTTTCAACCGCCTATCTACCTTCTACCTATTTAAGGTGCCCGATGGCGTACGAGAAATCAAATTTAGGAATTTTTGATGGCGTGGTGAGCAAAATCAAAAAAAAAGTTAGAGGGTTGGCATAACGCGACCCTTTCACCGGGTGGGAAGATAATCCTCATCAAACACGTCCTCTCATCTATCCCCCTATACCCTGGCCGTTTGCTCCCCCGTAAGATGGTTATATCCTCATTAGAATCCCTCTTCTCCAGCTTCTTCTGGGGGCACAATATTGGAAAGGACAGACACCACTGGGCAAGTTAGGAATCGATGGCCATAGCAACCGACAAGGGAGGGCTGGGATTTAGCCGTCTTAAGCACATCATTGAAGCCTGCTCTATGAAGCTTTGATGGAAACTCTGCTTGGAAAACTCGCTTTAGAATAAGTTTATGAAGGCCAGATACTTCCGATACTCCTACCCCTCGGTTTTCATCGCCAACCAGATCCTTCGCGACCTGGAGGCGCATGCTTCAAAGCCGCATCCTCGTAGAACCCCTCATCCACCTGCAGTTAGGCAGCAGAACCTCATCGATATGCCAGAAAGGTGGATTGGGGATGCCATCCTCTAGCCTACCCTGACCTCCCTTCCTAACTGTTCTATTCGCAATTTGTGGGATATCGACTCTGGCTGGAGATATGGCCGGGTGACCGACTGGCTAGGGACGGAGGCCGCCAACCGCCTTATCACCGCTGATGTACGTCTCAGCGACTGCCCGGATACCCTGATATGGTCCCCCAATTTCGGTGTTAATTTCTTGCTAGCCTTCGCCAGGATTGTGGCTAGAGGCATCGGCACCCCGAACCCTATCGTCGCCTCTTTTGGCAGACTTGCATTCCCAACAAATGGTCTATTCTGATCTGGAGAGCGCTTTATCGTAAGCTCCCCACTAACGAATCGCTTACCTCCATTAGTTTCAATCTTGCATCGTGTTGCCACTGTTGTAAATTCTATCAGCCCGAAACTATCGAACACGTCTTCCTCTACGGGGAACTCGCTTCACAGATCTGCTCCGGCCTCTCTAGAAAGTGTAGAAGTACTCATTCGATCGGCAGCTTCCATAATCTTTTCGCTATCTGGAGAAGATCTCACGGGTATCAGTTCATCGCAAGCGCAGGTGTCTAGGTGCTTTGGAAGAACAGAAACAAATTCAGGTACGAAGGGCGTCCATATAACTACAACTCGATGATAAGGGAAATCATCAGGCAGATATCCAGAGTCAGCAGACACTGCCATCACACCTCAGACAGGTTCTAGAGGGCGCTTGCCTAACCCCGAGCCCAATAAGGCCTTACGAGTTTGCCCGGCTCCCGGCTCTATTTGCTTTTGTTGTTTTCTATCTTTTGGCGCTTGGCGTGCGTACTTGTATAGGCTTCGGCATTTTGCGCCTGATACATCTATAATACCTTAGTTTTCTCAAAAAAATATGTATATATATATACACTAAAGGAAGGAAATATTATAAAAAATGAGTCCCAACTAGGAGACGAACGAGGCGAACCGCCTAAACCTCCCCCAAAATGATACAAATACCCTCTCCCAAACAATATCCAAACAGAAATATAACCAAACCACCAAAATTTATCAACTCGAAAGCTATCTATCCATGCCCTCGTCTTGCAATCACCTCCTCCGGATGCCTTCCAGACCTGACACTTGATCTCGCAAACGAGCTGTGATACCCCAAAGTTGGAACTCTCGTATCTCCATTTGTTCCTATTTTTCTAAAGGACCCAAACCGCAGCTAGAAAAATAATATAATAAAGAACCCGGTTAGGACCGTCATCCTAAACCTGGAACTGAAGAAGTAATCCCCTCCATCTGCGGTCCTTCTAGCATAAATATGTATCAAAGACGCCCAAACCTTCTCCACCGTCTTTCCATCTACTAGCACATTTTATAGCATTTCCACCTGAGGGACGCTGCAACAGTGGCACCTGGATGCCATAGAGATGCTAAGCTAGGACAACCTCTCCTTGGTAGGGAGTTTCCACTTGAAACTCGCCACCCTAAAATAGACCACTTCAACGGAATGGAGTGGTACCAGAATTTGCTAAAGATGTGATCAGTCGGACCTGCCACCCAACACACACACATATATATATATATATTAGGGGTTATGGTTACCAACTCATACGGCCACCAAAGAGAGAGAGGGTTTTCTCTTTTTCTATTCTGTATCCCTGTCAACAGAAAGAGAGGGATAAAGGATTCGGATGCACCTTTATCATTAAGGGTCGTATCAAGTTGGAAAATCAAACCCCATAAAGTGACGTATGCTTCAAGATCCATAAAGCCAATCAATGGATTGAGGTACACATTCGCATTTATTTTATTCTTCATCTCATGAATCAACAAGCATTAACTTCTAACACCCAAACCCAAGCCCCACCATTATTTGCCCATTCGTGCCCCTTCCCAAACCCTATCTGCCAAAACCCCTTGGTGGACCCTTTCCATCACCAGCACCACCTTCATCATTATCCTAATACTCCCCTCTTCAAACCCAATAAGTTCCCATGTCACCGGAACAACTTTAGTGGGTGATACAAGCCCCAAAACTCAACTTATTTCAGCCAAACCCAATCTGTGTACACAACAAGTTTGTCATTTTTGGACGTGCATTTTCTTGACTTTATTAATCTATTCTCTGCAAAACCAATTCTAACATGTACCATGATGTGCCTTCTTCCATCTTCAAGTTCGATGTTATGTAGATGCACTATGTTTGTCCGTGGCGCTCATTGCATGAAAGTTGGTCTAGACTGAACCAAATTCGGTGCATGGTGGTTGCGGACGACTTGCGAAGCCTTTTGACCTCAAAAAAATTATTAGTAATGATCCTAGCATCCTCCTATATCAATCTATAATGCTCTTCAATGACCTTGATGAGTTTTTCATATATTTATGCATTTCTTTTCATGGTGTACGTTACCGAACACGGATATCCATTGAATCTAGTATTGTCATTAAACTCTAAACTTTGTTATATTTTCAGATGATGTGTATCATTTTTCTTTTGAAATAAAATCATGTTTTTTCAATATTATTATGATTTATTTCAGAATTAAAAATCTTTATTTTTCTATTATTTGCTTGGTTCCAATCAACCAACAAGTTGGCATATTTGTGTTGCTAGTTAAACCTATTTGATTTGATACTTGTTTCTTGTAATTTTTATAAGTAAATAATGTCCATAATTATTTTAAATAAATATTTCATAATGTATACATTATATTTTAAGTTTCAAAAATATTATTTTATGGAATACTATGATACTATTTAAGTTATGTAAAGCTATATTTGTTAATGTACTAGTTTAGTTAGATTATGACTAGTTGAGGTTATATTTGGCATGGTATGGTGTGCGTATGCTATATAATTCTATTTGATTAGAATTTTTTGTTACATTTTAGGTTTTCGTGACAGTTTGCCTGAGGTTATTAGAGCCGGACCATTGCTTTACGTTTATTCTGAGAATTCAGGCAAGATGCCTCACCGTACTTGCTCTGTTTAAATTAATATTGTTATATTGTGTTGTTAGTAGTTTCTTGTATTATGCGTCCAAGTATGACGTGGCTTCTATCGATGGTGGTATCGATGCAATATGCGTGTGTGACTTAGAGTTAGTGGACGTTTTTAGAATTATGAAGTTATTTGTAATAAATTCTATGACTTGTCACAAGGCATCACACGACACTATGAGTGAGTTTGATTGTGTTGACATGAACTTACATACTTGACTGATCATCGGTGCGAGCGATTCCTTTGACGGTTCGTTGTAGACTATGATTGTGTCTAGTTAGTGACCTTGCATCGAGATATAATTGCTCGAGTCATGGATATGAATTTTACCATTCATGGGTGGCAAAGATTACTAGTAGACGTATGGGACAGCCCTTTAGACTGCATAATGTCTGAAGTAGGTTATGGAGTCATGAGCCTTATCCGATTATAGGTTTATGGATGCCTGTTTGGCCTGTGGTTATATGTTCCGTTTATTGTTCCCTATTTGGAGATCGACTCATGATCTAACGCCGTTCTATGAGAGGGTGGCAACCCTTATCACCTACCTATACTTTCCAAAGTTTCTTAAATATGCATTCACATAGATGGTTAGTTGTTATTTTATTATTTGTTCAGTTCATGTTATGGTATTATTTCTTTTGTATCTTTTTACATCCCTCTGAGGACCAGATTTTTTCCAGATTTGGATGAGCATTTATTTCCTACCGTATACGGACCGGGGATTAAGATAGGTTATCTTGTTGAGGACTTAGAGGTTTTGCCCGAGGAGTTTCCCTGATCCAGGGTTATGTAGTGGATTAGAGCCATGGACATTTTTTTAGTTTATATTCTGGCTAGTTATCTTATTTCTGTACTTTATTATTTCTAATATCGTATTTTCCTCTCATGGATATATTTCTACTAGACTATTTGACTTCTGTCAGACGTATTCAATTGTATTGGATATTCAGACTTATTATTATTTTATTTCAGTTTATTTCCATGTTCTTCTCTGTGTTGATATTGTTGTTCTGTGGATGAGATTATAGTATTTATGGAGATATAGTTTACTTGTGACTATTGTACTTAGATATTTTATATCGTACTATGGCTGGTACAAGTTTATTATATTAGAATACTTATTCTAGTTTGTATAGCTGACATGCACAAGTCTTAGGTTCCTATGTATTTTTGAACTGGGGCATGACAAGCTCCGTCGAGCAAAGCAACACGAAGCTTGAAGAGTTATGTGATGGGCTGAAGAGTGACATCGCTTCTGTTAGAGTGGGTAGGGTTCCCAACCTATGTGGAGAAGACCCCGGAGTACGACGAGCGCCCTCTGTGTGTCACCCCCAATTTTTAAGAACAGGAATATTTTGGTCATTTTTTATTTTTGAATATTTTTTTTGAAATTTATTTTATTATTTATGATATTGTTTTGGGGTTATTTGAGTCGGGTTCGAATTTCAACTCAATCTGACTTATATCGGAGACCCGGGGTAGCTTTGACTCTAGTAGGACCCACTCATTAGTTAGGCAAGGCCCACGTGATATTATTTTAAGTTAGTGTGTTAGACTAATTTTTCATGAATAGGTTTAGTTGATTAGAGACTTAAAACTAGACTAATTTAGCCTCAACCTAAAGCCTATTCCTAATTTAAATCAATAGAAGTCATGGGGATATTTTAGACTTTACAAATAGGGGGACACCTAGCATTCTTGGTCGACCACTAGAAGGGGGAGGATGAGTCACTTCTCATTTTATTTTATCCACAAATTTTTCTCTCTTGCTCTTCTCCCAATTTTGAGAAGAACCACCATTAGTTTTATCTCTAAATCAATCCATTCTTCCACCAAATTTTTTTCATTTCTTCTCTACTCAGAATTAAAAATCTTTATTTTTCTATTATTTGCTTGGTTCCAATCAACCAACAAGTTGGCATATTTGTGTTGCTAGTTAAACCTATTTGATTTGATACTTGTTTCTTGTAATTTTTATAAGTAAATAATGTCCATAATTATTTTAAATAAATATTTCATAATTTATACATTGTATTTTAAGTTTCAAAAATATTATTTTATGGAATACTATGATACTATTTAAGTTATGTAAAGCTATATTTGTTAATGTACTAGTTTAGTTAGATTATGACTAGTTGAGGTTATATTTGGCATGGTATGGTGTGCGTATGCTATATAATTCTATTTGATTAGAATTTTTAGTTATATTTTAGGTTTTCGTGACAGTTTGCCTGAGGTTATTAGAGCCGGACCATTGCTTTACGTTTATTCTGAGAATTCAGGCAAGATACCACACCGTACTTGCTCTGTTTAAATTAATATTGTTATATTGTGTTGTTAGTAGTTTCTTGTATTATGCGTCCAAGTATGACGTGGCTTCTATCGATGGTGGCATCGATGCAATATGCGTGTGTGACTTAGAGTTAGTGGACGTTTTTAGAATTGTGAAGTTATTTGTAATAAATTCTATGACTTGTCACAAGGCATCACACGACACTATGAGTGAGTTTGATTGTGTTGACATGAACTTACACACTTGACTGATCATCGGTGCGAGCGATTACTTTGACGGTTCGTTGTAGACTATGATTGTGTCTAGTTAGTGACCTTGCATCGAGATATAATTGCTCGAGTCATGGATATGAATTTTACCATTCATGGGTGGCAAAGATTACTAGCAGACGTATGGGACAGCCCTTTAGACTGCATAATGTCTGAAGTAGGTTATGGAGTCATGAGCCTTATCCGATTATAGGTTTATGGATGCCTGTTTGGCCTATGGTTATATGTTCCGTTTATTGTTCCCTATTTGGAGATCGGCTCATGATCTAACGCCGTTCTATGAGAGGGTGCCAACCCTTATCACCTACCTATACTTTCCAAAGTTTCTTAAATATGCATTCACATAGATGGTTAGTTGTTATTTTATTATTTGTTCAGTTCATGTTATGGTATTATTTCTTTTGTATCTTTTTACATCCCTCTGAGGACCAGATTTTTTCCAGATTTGGATGAGCATTTATTTCCTACCGTATACGGACCGGGAATTAAGATAGGTTATCTTGTTGAGGACTTAGAGGTTTTGCCCGAGGAGTTTCCCTGATCCAGGGTTATGTAGTGGATTAGAGCCATGGACATTTTTTTAGTTTATATTCTGGCTAGTTGTCTTATTTCTGTACTTTATTATTTCTAATATCGTATTTTCCTCTCATGGATATATTTCTACTAGACTATTTGACTTCTGTCAGACGTATTCAATTGTATTGGATATTCAGACTTATTATTATTTTATTTCAGTTTATTTCCATGTTCTTCTCTGTGTTGATATTGTTGTTCTGTGGATGAGATTATAGTATTTATGGAGATATAGTTTACTTGTGACTATTGTACTTAGATATTTTCTATCGTACTATGGCTGGTACAAGTTTATTAAATTAGAATACTTATTCTAGTTTGTATAGCTGACATGCACAAGTCTTAGGTTCCTATGTATTTTTGAACTGGGGCATGACAAGCTCCCTCGAGCAAAGCAACACGAAGCTTGAAGAGTTATGTGATGGGCTGAAGAGTGACATCGCTTCTGTTAGAGTGGGTAGGGTTCCCAACCTATGTGGAGAAGACCCCGGAGTACGACGAGCGCCCTCTGTGTGTCACCCCCAATTTTTAAGAACAGGAATATTTTGGTCATTTTTTATTTTTGAATATTTTTTTTGAAATTTATTTTATTATTTATGATATTGTTTTGGGGTTATTTGAGTCGGGTTCGAATTTCAACTCAATCTGACTTATATCGGAGACCCGGGGTAGCTTTGACTCTAGTAGGACCCACTCATTAGTTAGGCAAGGCCCACGTGATATTATTTTAAGTTAGTGTGTTAGACTAATTTTTCATGAATAGGTTTAGTTGATTAGAGACTTAAAACTAGACTAATTTAGCCTCAACCTAAAGCCTATTCCTAATTTAAATCAATAGAAGTCATGGGGATATTTTAGACTTTACAAATAGGGGGACACCTAGCATTCTTGGTCGACCACTAGAAGGGGGAGGATGAGTCACTTCTCATTTTATTTTATCCACAAATTTCTCTCTCTTGTTCTTCTCCCAATTTTGAGAAGAACCACCATTAGTTTTATCTCCAAATCAATCCATTCTTCCACCAAATTTTTTTCATTTCTTCTCTACTCAATGAAGAGAGGGTGCTAGCCAAGTTTGGGAGGATTTGGCTCTCATTCGTGTCCATTTGGAGGTCTCTTCGTGTCGGAATCGTATCGGAAGGAGTTTCATTGGTTTTGATCTACCGGAAGGTATAATCTCTCCTCTAATCCACCCTACATGCATATAGAAATATTTTGAACCCATAGGAATGGCCTCCATGGTTGTATCTCCATTTATGTCTATTTCGTGTCCATTTGGAGGTCATTAGGATGTGTCCATGTGTAGTTTTGTGTCCTAGTAGAAAAACCCCAATGTTGGACACCTCTTGTGTTTGTGATATTGTTTGAATGAATATTTTTCCTATTTAATCTCATATTTTAGATGTTAGATTTGTTGTTCTTGATGTATCCATGCTCGTATCATAATGTATCATATTCATTTTATATTTAGATTTGTGTGCCTCTTTATATCTATATATAACTAGTGTATATATATATATTATATATATATATATATATATATATATATATATATATATATATATATATATATATATATATAAAATATATATACATATATATATATATATATATATATATATATATATATATATATATATATTTAAATATAAATATAAATATATATATATATATATATATATTTTTTTGTTCTTCTCCCAATTTTAATATAAATATATATATATATATATATTTTTTATATAAATATATATATATATATATATATATATATATATATATATATATATATATATATATATATATATATATATATATATATATATATATATATATTTAATATAAATATATACATATACATATATATATATATAAAAAAAATATATATATATATATATATATTTTATATATATATATATATATATATATATATATATATATATATATATATATATATATATATTTTTATATGTATATATATATAAAAAAAAAAAAAAAATATATATATATATATATATATATATATATATATATATATATATATATATATATATATATATATATATAATATATATTTTTTTTTTTTTTTTTTTTTTATGTATCTTGATTATATGACACTTATATATATTATATATAATATATATATATATATATATATATATATATATATATATATATATATATATATATATATATATATATATATATGATACTTATATATATATATATATATATATATATATATATATATATATATATATATCTTGTGGTTGGGTGTGTCTATATTATTTATGTATCTTGATTATATATTTGTGTGAGTTTGCATATGTATGTATATATGTGTGTGTGTGTGCGTTTGTGTGTGTGCATATGTAAATATATATGTATGTGTGTGCGTGTGGAGTTTAGAGTTGAGATTGAGATAGAGAGATGGATATAGAGAGTGGAGTGTAGAGTGTGAGTTAGAGGGAATGTTAGTGATAAAGAGAGTGTGAGAGACTGAGCAAAAGGTGGGGAAGCTGATGCCTTTGGCAGCAGTAGGTCAGAAGTGAAGTGGGAGGGGCATTCGAGCGGCTGTCACTGGGGACAGCAGCAGTAGCAGTCCAATTGGAGACTGCTTTGCAGCAGTATGTGAGGGTGAGATGAGAGAGATAAACGGATGGGGGAGCTGCTGATTTTCAGCACAGTAGCTGTAGCAGTAGCAGATTTTGCTGTTGCATAGCAGCAGGTATGTGCAGTAGGGATGGGGGACAGCCCCTTTAGTATTCATCCATACATTCTTCCCTTCCTTCTTCCATCCATTTATTCATTCATTATTCTATCCATATACAATCATCCATGCATCCATCTATTGTCCCTACATTCATTCATCTACCAGCCCTTTCATTAATAATCAGTCCCATATATATATATATATATATATATATATATATATATATATATATATATATATATATATATATATCATTCCTTACATATCAATCCATTTTATGTCAAACCAGTCCACATTAGGACTTAAGCCATTCCCATGTCCATTCATTCATCCATTCCCATTCCTATTAATTTAGCCAATCCATTATTTCCCATTCATACATTCATACATCCATTTACCAATTCACTATCATCATTCATTAAACCATCCCCTTCATTCATCTATTCAAACATACGTATCCATATATGTATTCACCCATTCAATCATTCATTCCTTCCTTTACACATTCAGTTATCACATATTTAACCCTTTCATACATTCAGCCCACCTGATATCAGTCCCATTTTAGTCCTAAAAATCAGTCTACATATCATTTTATTTCATTCATATTGAGTCCACTTCATTGTCATACAAAATCAGTCTATATTACCATTTACCTATACATTTTAGTCTTAGATCTATAGGTTTGATGTTGTGTTAGTGTTAGTTAGTGGTTAGTTAAGTTAGTGCCCTAACTAGGTTAGTATCCTAGAAGACTAGTTAGAGTGGTTAACCTAGACACCAAAAGAGTATGGGAGAGTGAACTATGAGGGTTGGATAGAAAGTAGAGTGCGGTATCTCAAGATAACAAAGAGTATCATGACGATACTTAAGGTAAATGTTGAGATGACCAACATGGCCATAAGATGGACTAGATGTCCAAGAACCCTAGTTTTCTTTGTTGGTAAAACCTAGATAGGATAGTATCTAGCTACCCTAAGAAGCCTAGGCTAGTATCCTGAGATCTAGAGGGTTTCCTTTGTAATGGGCAAGGTATCGGAAATACTTTGTAAGGGTAAATGTTAGGATATTGGGTAATATAAGGTATTGGATTTATGATTGCTAGATGGGGTTAGAAATAGGTTGTCTTGGTGGGTAATGACTAGATGAGGGTAGTTTAGGCTAGTCTTGACCCCCATTGACCAAGAGTTGACTTTTTGACCGAAAGTCAACTTCGAGCCAACGTTTGACCTAGAATCGACCTAAAACCAAACCAGAGTTGACCAATTGACTGAAAGTCAACAGTTGGTTTGACCTAGGGTTGACTTAGAGTTGACCAGAGTTGATCAGAGTTCCAAAGTCAACTGTAAGTCAACCTTTAACCCAGATTGACCTAGTTTGACTTGGATTGACTTTCTGTGACCTTGTTTGACCTTAGTTGTCCTAGTATGACCTAGTTTGGCTCAGTATGACCTAATTTAGCTTGATATGACTTAGTTTGACTTAGTTTTGACTTAGACTTGCATATCATGACTAGATTAGCTTTTTTTTTCATTATTAAATCCTGTTTGGACTCATGGTATCTCATCTTTAGGTCTGTGATTACTCTGAGCGTCTGTTCACCTTATCAGCTCAGTACCACAGGCGAGTACATGCACTGATAGTTTTCATTGTATTAATATCTGCTATATCTGATTCAGTTGTAGTGTCTTACTCGATTTGCAGTCACGATAGTTCACGGACTAGTATATGTTAGATCATGTCATGAGATGTTATTCTGAAATTTTCTTGGTATATTGGTACATTTCTTGTCTTATTCCTTGTATTTGTATAGACACCAATTCCTAAGGGAACTTGCTACCCTCTTATGGAATCCCGTGTCATGACGTGTCATGTCCAGATCTATTATACTATTCGGGGATGGGGAAATTATTAGGATCTATGTGATCAAAGCCTCCTGTCACTATTATGCTTGCGCCACTCTCACCTCACGTAGGGTGTAGCAAGATCCCTCTGTGCTTGTTATCCAGATTGGCCGGCATGACCCTTTCCAGAGATACTTTTGTGATTGTCGGGCCAAGTGGATAACCTGTCCTGTCACTTACCCAAAGTCGATCACATAACGCTCTAATAATTTAAGCCATATTTTATATTTATTTATCATAGGAGGCTAAGTTCTGTTCGGGAGAAGGGTTACAATCCCGGTTCTTGTTTGGTTTAAGGAGTGTAACTCGGCTTCCGAATAGTTCCCAAGTCATCCTACATATATATATATATATATATATATATATATATATATATATATATATATATATATATATTGTCGTCCTATTCAGTACTCACGCCCTGTTATATATTTCCAGTTGATTTTGTCCTGTATTTCACATGTTCTCCATGCTCTTATGTTATACCTTGATTGGAGGCTAAGTTTTGTTCGGGAGAAGGATTACAACCCCGATCCGTGTTTGGTTTACGGGTTGTAACTGGGCTTTCGAATGGCTCCCAAGTCTTCCCATATCATTGTCTTGTATTTCATTATACCGTCTCTTATAGAATTTGTCAATTCATATGGAACTGCTGTTAGTATTTATACTTGCTTATTTTCCTGACAAGATATCATTGACATATTACAGATGTTTCTGAGACAGGCTGTTCGACCTACTATGGGGTTGAGACAGATGGAGACTTAGGCCAGGACTATGGCCTGATATTTGAGCCACTAGACTTTGTACTCCCAGAGTAGTTAGCTTAGTTAGGCTTGCTTGGACTGCGATACAGCTAGTACTTTTAGACTGTAGTAGCTTATATTTATATTTTATGACTCTGTGATGTTGTATATACCTCGGGTGTTGTGTTGGATATTGAACTTATTTCCTATTTCTTTTTCATCTACCATATTTCCTTTCCATGCTATCTACCTTAGTTTTATCTTGTGATTGAGACTGTATTTGCTATGTCACCTCCATTCAGTATGTATATATTGTATAGGTACCCTTATACTGTTTTGTGTAGTTTTCGTAGATGACCTATACAGCGTTCTACCGCTGATTCTGCGAAGTAGGCTGGACTCGTGCCCCTAATCAGGGCACGGGTCGTGACATGTTTTTGTAGTGGCTCATGCAGGTCAGTATCGCAATTATTGCAATCTCGTAATGGTGCTCGACTTAGAGTACTAATTACGAGCCTACGGCTAGGACATAGGATCTAGGATATGATAGGAGTTACTCAATCACATCTTAGAAAAATTCTGATCTTTTGATTACCATGACAACTGTTCTTGCATTGAATTCAATTTTCCTCCTTTGATAATATATTATCTTGTGCCATATTGATCTCTTGGGTTCAATACATCATCAGGATGGCGATTACTCGTTCTTAGGCAGCAGGGCCTAGTGCAGTTCCAGAGAGGTCTGATCCAGTAAGACCTCTACCTCCGGCTATGGGAGTAGCAGTCAAGAGAGCAGCAGTCTTAGTTCCTGCCCTTCAGGCTGGAGTAGCAGCGGCAGTTCCAGGAGGTCTTCCACATCCAGCAGCGGGACCGTCTATAATCTTTCTTGAGACTCTTCCACCGCAACCTCCGCTTCCGACTGATGCACAGCAGACGATGGCCCTTCTACAGCAGATATTACAGACCCAGAGGGCCCAGGCTGAGGCACAGCAGCATCAGGCTGACGTATCTCACCGCCAGACAGAGGTATTATGGCAAAGCATGGAAAACTCCTACCGACTGGCGATGGGAGCAGTTGAGAGGGTTGTACCAGGTACAGTTTAGGGTGCCCAAGTTCCGCACCAGGGATAGGACCAGAGACAGACTACTCCGTACGGCTTTTACGGGAAGCCGGGGCACACCTAGGATGTTTGCAGGATGAAGTTCGGCGTGTGTCTATTCTGTGGGGCGCCTGACCACCAGTTGAAGGATTACCATTTTTGTGGAGTCCTAGGAGGCCAGGATAGAGTACAACAGGTACCAACGCGTGCCCACCAGCAGCAGGATCAGGGCTAGAGACAGGCCATGCAATGTACTTTCTACTAGAAGTCGGGGCACACCCGGGAGGTTTGCAGGATGAGGCTGGGAGTTTGTTTATTTTATGGGGTTCCAGATCACCAGATGAAGAACAGTGCTGCTCATGTAACCAGATAGGCAAGCCAGGACAGAGTATAGCAGGCTAGGGAGGCCAGCAGGAGGAGCTTTCACCATGACAGTTGAGGGCACTCAGGCAGTATCAGGGCAGATTGCAGGTTCTAATCTTTCGATCTCATTTCCACATTTGCTTCCTTATAAACTGTCTTAAATTTTGATTCCATCTGTTCCTTGATCGTTTGATTAAATTTTGTTCTTGTGATGTGATATTCTTCTGAGATAAGTCGTATGAGCTAGGTCGCCTCGATTATGAAATTTTAGAATCCTTTAGGATCATGCTAGTAGGCATAGTGAGGACATATAGTCGAATTATGGATGTATTTCTTGGGTGTAGGAATTTAAGGTTTTCGCTGCCAACCATGCGGTAATACAAAATTTTTAAATACCATAATTCTAGAGGTATGTACCTTAGTCGAGGACTCTGTGATTATCGTAGCCTTGCTCACTAGCATGACAGAGATTATGAGTATCATGATTCTGGACAGACGCATACGATTATCGAACTGCATGATTTTGAGATTTTGTTTGTGGGATGTTTGACCTATAAGGAGCACTACCACCTTAATTTTGAGGATGAATTCTTCTAAGGTGGATAGACTTGTAGTACCTAGTTTCATGCTTTGATTCTAAATTTTAAATTTTAAATTGAGAGTAATTTTAAATTTTATAATTTTAGTCATTTAATTATTGTCATTTAATTCATGCTTTGATTTTGGAGATTTTAATTATTTTAAATATTTAAGCCATGACTTGTGAATTTAATGTTTTGCTAGTGAAACCCTAGGGACTATTTGACCTAGAGCCTAACCTTGTGATTAGGATGTTTTTAGTACCACTTCTGGCCCAAGGGTATTTTGGTTATTGGACCTCTTTGATTTATTTTGATATTATTGCATTGGTGATTGTTGATTTGACTTTTGATAGGTGTTATTTTCTGTTGGTTTCGCATCCGTGTCGGACACGTAACAATTCTTATTTACAAGTGTTGTTGTGCCTTAAGAGATTTTTATTTTGCTAAATTTTTTTGAAGTATTTGTGAGGGATTGTTTTCTTCATATATTTTTCTATGATTGCTTTGTTTTAATTTCGAGGACGATTTTTTTAAGGTGGATAAATTTGTCACCCCCAGTTTTCAAGAACAGGAGTATTTTGGTCATTTTTCATTTTGATTATTTTTTTAAAATTTATTTTATTATTTATGATATTGTTTTGGGGTTATTTGAGTCGGGTTCGAGTTTCAACTCAATCCGACTTGTATCGGAGATGCGGGGTACCTTTGACTCTAGTGAGACCCACTCATTAGTTAGGCATGGCCCACGTGACATTATTTTTAGTTAGTGTGTTAGACTAATTTTTCATGAATAGGTTTAGTTGATTAGAGACTTAAAAATAGACTAATTTGGCCTCAACCTAAAGCCTATTCCTAATTTAAATCAATAGTAGTCATGGGAGTATTTTAGACTTTACAAATAGGGGGACACCTAGCATTCTTGGCTGGCCACTAGAAGGGGGAGGATAAGTCACTTCTCATTTCATTTTATCCACAAATTTCTCTCTCTTGCTCTTCCCTAAATTTTGAGAGGAACCACCACTGATTTTATCTCCAAATCAATCCCTTTTTCCACCAAATCTTCTTCATTTCTTCTCTACTCCATGAAGAGAGGGTGCTAGCCAAGTTTTGGAGGATTCGGCTCTTGACGTGTTCATTCGGAGGTCTCTTCGTGTCGGTGTCGTATCGGAAGGAGTTTCATTATTTTTGATCTACTGGAAGATATAATCTCTCCTCTAATCCACCCCTACATGCATATAGGAATATTTTGAACCCATAGGAATGACCCCCATGGTTGTATCTCCATTTGTGTCCATTTTGTGTCCATTTGGCGGTCATTAGGATGTGTCAATGTGTAGTTTTGTGTCCTAGTAGGAAAACTCCAATGTTGGACACCTCTTGTGTTTGTGATATTGTTTGAATGAATATTTTACCTATTTAATCTAAGATTTTAGATGTTAGATTTATTGTTCTTGATGTATCCATGCTCGTATCATAATGTATCATATTCATTTTATATTTAGATTTGTGTGCCTCTTTATATCTATATATAACTAGTGTGTGTGTGTGTGTGTGTGTGTATATATATATATATATATATATATATATATATATATATATATATATATATATATATATCTATATAATGCTTCATCCTCCAGAGCTCCTCTCCCCCCCTTCTGGGAAGCCCCAAGGCCTTCCCTTCTTCGGCTCTCTCCCAGTGGTGGTCGGTGCCTGCCGATGGCCCAGCCTTGGCCGAACGCCTGCCTTGAGTTGATCCGTCAACTCTTCACCCCCCACTTTTCCCCTCGTCCCGCCCTCCCCTCCCCCTACCCATCCGCCCCCCGCCCCGCCCAGTCATCATCCCACCCTCCCGTCTGCACTAGTCCCTCAGACAGGCCTCTCATCACCAGCATCCTCGCTCACCGCTCTGGAGTCTGCTCTGGCCGGTCTCTCCGCTCCCGCGTTCGCCTGCAGCCCCCCTCTCCATCAGCTCCCCATCGCCCACCTACCCCCTCCCCATCGGTTCAAAATTCGAACGAAGCATCAATCTCCTCGGGAGAGCAACCCACCTGCGGTGCAGGCATGGGGAACCTCTTCCTCTGGCACCGCGTTAGTATGGAGGGCCCCCCATTCAATGCAAACCGTGCATACAGCCTCTACGCCCGCGCTCTCTGGCACCACGTAAACGTGGAGGGCCACCCATCATCATTACTTTCCAAGCATATTTCTTCCACTCCCGCGCCGATTTATCATGGAGGGGCCCACCCCCACTATGGCATTTACGCTCCATCCGAGTGTATTTTTCCTAAGCCAGCTCCGGTCAACCATGGAGGGTCATCCTTGGAGGGTCCCACCACCACTATGGCCTCTACGCCATCTTCATTCCATGGAGGGGCCTACCCCCTACAGGGCTTCTACGCTCTAGCCGAGCGTATGATTCCCACACCAGCAGCTATCCTTCATGGAGGGGCCCATCCACTCTAGCAAATTGTTACTACGCCAGCGGCCCTTCTTGGAGGGGGCCTCCCCTCCAACAGACTCTACGCCCTGGAGTCCCGTGCGCAGAACTCAGGTGGGACCCCCTCATTCCCAGGTTTTTACGCGCCAGGGGCTTCTTCCCTGCCCTCTGGTGGGACCCTCCCTACCGCTGAATTTTGTGTGCTAGGCCATTACGCTCAGGCCTCAGATGGGACCCTCCCTTACTACGATTCTTACGCGCCTACCTCCTCCATCTGTCTTTACGCGCCTGGCTTCACTTCAGCATACCCCCACTCCTCCTCCCCCCCACTTCAGGTGAGCCCTCTCCCACACCCGATCTCCTCTCTCAACACCTCCTCTACGCCAATCA
Organism: Iris pallida; assembly: GCA_029216955.1. Lineage (NCBI taxonomy): Eukaryota > Viridiplantae > Streptophyta > Magnoliopsida > Asparagales > Iridaceae > Iris > Iris pallida. The sequence goes on along the minus strand of JANAVB010024597.1, from coordinate 12,077,543 downwards.
TACTCCCGCACCTACCTCTGCACACTATGCACCCCACCCCTGCACTGATCATTCTCTCTCCTCACTCTCCACGCCTTTCGCCTATTCTATCATCGATCCCATCCAACCCACCCAGACCCTCTCCCTCCCCCCTCCAGCATTCCCATCCGCCACCAACCCAGGCCCTAGCCTCCTCTCTGTGCCCTCCGCCCCGCCATCCGCCCCAACCCTTATCTCCTCAGAGGTCCCCGGCCTTCCACCTGTTCCTCCTACCCTTCTAACCTCCAACCTGCTCGCCCTCAGCTCGCCCGAGCCTGGAGACCCCGCTGAGATCATCGCGGCTATCCCTCCAGTCTCAGTTGGCCCGTCTGTGATGCCGTCCTCCGTGAGCAGAACGAACCCCACTCCAGGGAGGTCTTCCCAGGCCGTCCCCTTTCCTGAGCGCATCCCCCAGACAGGTCCCCTAGTCATCTCCTACCGGATTGATCCACCACCTCCCAGTAGCTATTCCTTCATCCCTTCCCAGGCCGTCCACTCTCCGCCGACTTTTGCAGCCAAGCTTCGTCCGGACCTGGTGCCAGCCATGGCCCCTCTAGTCCCATACATCATTCTTTCAGACATTGAGTACTCTCAGGAGTCACCAGTGCCCTCGGTTCTATTCACCGACTTAGAGATGACCTCACTATCAAACTCATCCCCCCACACGTTCATCCTCAAATTTTCATCCGGATGTCCCAAGCTCCCAAGGGTGCAAGAGACGATAGCCAGCTGGAGACTTTTTGCGGATTACTGGGTGGCCCCGCTTGATCCCAAACACATTCTTCTTCACCTCTCATCCGACTTAGACCACAAGACTGTCTGGTCCAAAGGTACGTGCAGGATCGATTCCCATCAGATGAAGATAATCAAGTGGTCAGCTAGCTTTAGTACTAAAGAAGACTCAGTAACAGTTGCCGCCTGGATCGCGCTGCCCAACCTGCCCCTCATTTGCTTCGTCCCAACAGCATTCAGACGTATCACCAACTCTTTCGGCACGTACGTGGCTTCCGCCCCTGAGACCAGCAATCTCACCAAAGCACACTACGCCAAAATCTGCGTCGAACTCGACCTTACCACAGAACCACCCAATTTTATCAACATCGAACTGGGCAACCGAACCACACCCAACAAATTCTGAACGATAACCACATCATGTTCTGCAACCACTGCCACTTAAGAGGTCATCTTCCGAACCACTGCCACCGCCTTCATCCAGAACTAAAGAAGAAACATCCCAGGAAAGACGACGTCCCAACCAAGGAAAGGTCACCCATGCCACCTCTCCTACCACGCCCAAACTCGTACACCCGCTTCGATTCTGGAGGCGCATCATCGGTCGGGAGCGAATCTCCCAGCAAAGCATTTATCCCCCACAACACCCAAGCCCTCACCCTATCCAACCAATTCGATGCTCTCGTTTCGGAGGATGCGGTAGACCCCGAGGAGATAGCCTCTCCCCCAGCAGATCGTGCGATCACCGAGATTCTCCCTAATCCGGAAGGAGTAGAACAGGTCACTGACATCTTCGAAGTCAATCAACAGCTCACCATCGAAGACCCCGTGGTAGACGCCCTTGCTATTCTAGGGCCAGACCTAGTTCAGAGAGGGCTCCAGGTCCTTGCCGCGAGGGTCCCTCTTCAGCATACTAATCTTCTGACATGGAGCACCAGCGACTCCATAATCATCCCACCAGAGATTCCTCTCCTGGACTCTGTCGGAGAATCGGTCAATCAGCATCAGACTCCGCCGGAGCAATCTAGCAACAATCACCAATCAACCCCCTCAACGGAGGCAGGACCTCCTTCTTCAAGTGGGGCCAAAACTATCCACGAACCCACTGCAACCACTACCATCCAAACCAGATCCGCCGTCAAGCGGAACAAAAACCCCCCCACAACATCCTTAATGCCGAACATCATATCCTGGAATGTCCATAGTCTGGCGAACAAACCGACGTTAAGGAGAATTACCAACCTGCGAAAAATCCACAAGATAGACATTCTCATCATTCTCGAACTCAAAATCCCAGGCAAAAGATTAAAATCTATCCAGCTGCAACTGGGCCTTCCCTTGGCCATAGCCGGCAGACATGATATTTGGATCCTTTGTACGAAGGACGTTAAATTAGGATTCATCCAGGACTCCCGGTAGGCCCTCTCCTGTTGGTTCGAACACCCAAAGCTTCCGAACCGTGCCATCCTCTCAGCGGTCCATGGCAGCTGTGATATCGCGAAGAGGAAACAACTATAGAAAGACCTCCTGGACATCCATTTCCTTCACACCAACTCTCCTTGGCTTTGCATCGGGGACTTCAATGCGATCACCTGTAGCGCGGAGAAAACAGGTGGCCGCCCCCCCACCCGCCTTGGCCATGCGCGACTTCAAAAACTTCATCTTCAACGCCCACATAACCACTCTCCAGTTCACTGGCAATGCATTCACCTGGTGCAACATGCAGGATGGCGACCGTCGTCAATACTCCAGGCTTGACAGGGCCCTCACGAACGCCTTCTGGCACGGAATGGGGATCACCACCAATCTATCCCATCTCAATGCCACAGAATCTGACCACTCTCCCCTGTTGGTGGAGATCAAAAACATGTCTAACTCATCCAAAAAGAACTTCCAATTCCTCGACTTCTGGACCGGGTATCCAGATTTTCTGGGTATCATAGCGGAAGCATGGAACAACGAGGACTCCCCCAACCCTCTTGTTAGGGTTAGCAACAAACTCAAAGCTACTAGGAGAGCATTGTCCGTCCTGGAGCAAGCTAGCCTACGGAGATATCTTTCAAGCCGTCCGCGTCGTCGAGGATGACGTCACCCGCGCTGAAGCCCTGGTCGTCACGGATCGCTCCTTAGCGGTTAGAAGAGCCCTCAACCTCACCAAGGCTATGCTTAAATTCAGGATCAAAGTGGAGACCGACTTCTGAAAACAGAAAGTGAGGTTGAAATAGGACAGCGAGGGGGGCAAAACCTCAAAGTACTTTCATGCTTGTGTTAACGGGCGCAGACACAAGCTTGCGATTCACAGGACAACCGATAACAATGGGAACATCATCACAACCATAAGAGCAACCACGAGGCAGCCACGAATTTCTATTCCAAATTTTTCTCCAAAGAGACGATCCATAAAGATACATCATTTCTCGACCAAATCCCCCTCCTCATCAACGACACCGACAATGCCTAGTTGAACCGCCTTCCCTCAGTTCAGGAAGTTAAAGACGCAGTGTGGGCCCTGAACGAGCACAGTACGCCAGGGCCGGACAGGTTTTTAAGGGTATTCTTCCAGTTATGCTAGGATATTGTCAAGCACGACATCACCGACGCGGCAATCGCCTTCTTCGAAGGCGCTATATACCCTAAAGCCATCTCTAGCGCCAACCTGATCCTAATCCCAAATAAAGACAACCCAGAGTCATTCCATGACTTCCGACCCATCAGTCTTTGCAATTTCACCAACAAGATCATATCCAAGGTCATCACGACCAGAATGGCTGATATTCTCTCCAAAATCATCTCGGAGGAGCAATGCGGGTTTTTTCGTGGGAGGAACTTCCAGGACAATATTATGCTAGCCCAGGAGTTAATCACCTACATGAAATTCCCAGTGAGGGGAGGCAACATAGCAGTCAAAATCGATATGGAGAAAGCTTATGACAGACTGGATTGGCAATTCATGATCTGGGTTTTTAGAGCTTTCGGTTTCTCGGAAACTTGGACCAATTTTGTCTAGAGATCCATCAGCAACTCCTGGTTCTCCATAGTCATCAATGGCCACGCCGATGGATTTTTTAAATCCCGCCGTAGGGTGAGACAAGGCGACCCATTATCCTCCACAGTCTTCATCATTGCCGCAGACGCTCTGAGCAGGAACCTTAACAATATGGTCAACATCCCTAACTTTCAACACTATTATACATCCAGTGGATGCCCAATCACCACCCATCTGGCATTCGCAGACGACCTACTCATCTTCTCCTCCGGGGACGAAGGCGCAGTGGCGGTGATCCATAACACCCTAACAAGATACTCTAGATGCTTTGGACAGAAAATCAACCATTCCAAGAGCACCATCTACACCCACCACAACACCAATAGAGACCACACCAACAACCTATCCCAATTAACGTCCTTCTCAGTTGCCAATCCCCCATTCTACTATCTCGGGTGCCTGTTAGTGTATGGGAAATCCTATGCCGGCACATTCGAGGATTTAATCACCAGAATCAGGAAGAAACTTGAAGGACGGCACAATGCTACCTTATCCCCAGGCGGCAAGATGATCCTCATCAATCACGTGCTATCCTCCATCCCCATACAAACCCTAGCGTCGTGCTCGCTGTCCACTAAGGTTCTTTCTTCGATCAAACAAATATTTTGTTACTTTTTCTGGGGACATAGCAACGGCCAGGACAAACATCACTGGGCTAGCTGGGACTCTATGGCTCACCCGACAGGCGAGGGGATTAGGATTTACCAAACTCACCCACATTGTTAAAGCATTCTCGATGAATCTGTAGTAGAAACTTCGTACGAGCAACAACTTATGGAGCAGGTTTCTAAAAGCCAGATACTTTAAACACATCCATCCCTCTATGGCCATTTACAACTGTAGATCATCGGCGGCTTGGCGCCGCATCCTTATCTGCCGTGACCTTGTCGAGCCGACGATACGACTCTAGCTGGGAGCGAGCGACTCTAACCCATTCCTTGAGCGATGGGTCGGAGACAGCATGATCCCGAGTTTTACGGAGACCCCCAGGGATTGTAGGATCAGAGACTTGTGGAACCCCTCTACCGACGACTGGAACTGGGACTAGGTTCAGCAGTGGTTCGGTAACGAGGCGGCCGATAGCATTCGCACGAGAGGGTTACGCATCAGTGACATGGTTGATGCGTTGAGATGGTCCCTCGAGGCGTAGGGGGCTTTCTCGGTAAGGTCGACGAGATTAGCCATCCAGGGCGCCGGTCAGCCGCTCCTCCCCATCATGCACTTTTGGCACTCCTGCATCCCTAAGAAGTGGTCCTTCCTCTTATGGAGAGTCATCAGAAAAAACTATCGACAGACGACATCCTTAACACCATCGGGTTTAGCTTAGCGTCTGCCTGTTCCTGCTGCTCCGAGCGTCAGACGAAAATAATCGAGCACATATTCCGCGAGGGGACGCTTCCAGACAGGACTTGGAGAACCCTT
>JANAVB010024597.1:12047325-12067325 GCA_029216955.1 Iris pallida | reverse complement strand
TTTGCTCCTCTTTTCTGTAGGACCAGTTGCGACATGTATATAGATGATTTTGATTTGTTGATCAATTGGCCCGAAGCTGCCTCATACTGTGCCAGGATAGCAGTGATTTTGTTGACAGATCGCACGTCTCCTGCAGAAAAGAGTAGAATATCATCCGCGTACGCTAGATGCGTAATTAGAGAACAACCACGAGGTGTGACGAATGTTGTGAAGCCTTCTGACTCAGGCAGCTTCTTCAGGCTTCGCGAAAGAGCCTCCGCCGCGATAATAAACAAAGCTGGGGAAAGGGGGTCTCCCTGACGAACCCTACGAAAAGCCTGGAAATACTCAGTCGATTCCCCGTTGATCAAAGGGGCATACCATACATTGTTAACAAGTCGCAACATCATGTCAACCCATTTGTTATGGAAACCAAATTTCCTGAGCACCTTCAGAAGAAATCTCCAATCAACCCTGTCGTATGCTTTCATCATATCTAGTTTTATAGCAACATTTCCCCCCCTATTTTTCTTATTCATTCTAGCCATCAATTCTTGAGCAAGAAGAATATTATCAACAATTTCTCTGCCTTGAACAAACCCACTCTGTTCCGGGGAAATAATACGGGGTAACACAGGGGCCAAGCGACGGGAAAGAAGTTTAGAAATTACCTTGTTCATCACTGAACAAAGGCTGATTGGCCTATAGTCACCAAAGCTCTTCGCCTGCTTCACCTTCGGGATTAAAACCAGAGATGTATTAGTGAAAGCTCGAGGCAGAGCAAAACCATCAATGAAGAGCCCTACTGCCTCTGTTAAGTCCTGTCCAACTATATCCCAGCAAGATAGAAAAAATAATGGGGTAAACCCATCTGGCCCTGGCGCGCTATTTTTGTCTAGCGACTTAAGAGCTTCAAAGACTTCTTCCCTAGTAGGTGCCGCAATCAGCAGAGTGTTCTCCTCCTCAGTCACCAGGCTAGGAATGTTCTCAACCACCTCTGACTCCTCCTGAATGTCTCCTCTTTGATATAGCCTCGAGTAATAATCTTTAGCATAAGCATGAATCATGAATTTATCTTTCAAGATAGTCCCATCCTCTTTAGCAATAGAATGAATTTGAAGTGAGCGTTTACGGTTAAACACACAACCATGGAAGTATGCAGTGTTTTTGTCACCTTGCAAATCCCATTTCATCCTGGATTTTTGCTTCCAGTATGCTTCTTCTATACTCACTCTCTGTTTGAGTACTGCTGTAGACTTGGCTAACTGTTGGCGGCTAGTGGCATTGTTATACTGCTCATGATCAATCTCCGCAGCCAACACATCATCTTCGGCTTGCTTGACCTGTTGGAATATATCACCATATGTTTGTCTGCTCCAGTGCGATAGGATCTTTCTGCAAGCCTCAAGCCTAAGAGAGACTCGAGTGGTACCAAGACGGTGATCAACTGAGGTCCACGCTCATTGGATAAGAGATTTAAAATCTTCATGATCAACCCAAAAATCTAGAAATCTGAATTGCTTTCTTCCTGCCGCCAAATGTGATTTAAATTTGATTATCAATGGTGCATGGTATATATATATATATATATATATATATATATATATATATATATATATATATTATTCATTACATATCAATCTATTTTATTTCAAACCAGTCCACATTAGGACTTAAGCCATTCCCATGTCCATTCATTCATCTATTCTCATTGCTATTAATTTAGCCAATCCATTATTTCCCATTCATATATTCATACATCCATTTACTAATTCACTATCATCATTCATTCAACCATCCCTTTCATTCATCCATTCAAACATACGTATCCATATATGTATTCACCCCTTCAATCATTCATTCGTTCCTTTCCACATTCAGTTATCACATATTTGACCCTTTCATACATTCAGCCCACCTGATATCAGTCCCATTTCAGTCCTAGAAATCAGTCTACATATCACTTTATTTCATTCAAATTGAGTCCACTTCACTGTCATACAAAATTAGTCCATATTCCTATTTACCTATACATTTTAGTCTTAGATCTATAGGTTTGATGTTGTGTTAGTGTTAGTTAGTGGTTAGTTAAGTTAGTGTCCTAACTAGGTTAGTATCCTAGAAGACTAGTTAGAGTGGCTAACCTAGACACCAAAAGAGTGTGGGAGAGTGAACTAGGAGGGTTGGATAGAAAGTAGAGTGTGGTATCTCAAGATACCAAAGAGTATCATGACGATACTTAAGGTAAATGTTGAGATGACCAACATGGCCATAAGATGGACTAGATGTCTAAGAACCCTAGTTTTCTTGGTTGGTAAATCCTAGATCGGATAGTATCTAGCTACCCTAAAAAGCCTAGGCTAGTATCCTGAGATTTAGAGGGTACTTTCCTTTGTAATGGGCAAGGTATCGGGAATACTTTGTAAGGGTAAATGTTAGGATATTGGGTAATATAAGTATTAGATTTCTGATTGCTAGATGGGGTTAGAAATAGGTTGTCTTGGTGGGTAATGACTAGATAAGGGTAGTTTAGGCTAGTCTTGACCTCCGTTGACCAAGAGTTGATTTTTTGAGGAAAAGTCAACTTCGAATCAACGCTTAACCTAGAATCGATCCAAAACCAAACCATAGTTGACTAGTTGACTGAAAGTCAATAGTTGGTCAATGTTAGCCTAGTTTGACCTAGGGTTGACCTAGAGTTGACCAGAGTTGATTAGATTTGACCAGTTGACCAAAGTCAACTGTAAGTCAACCTTTGACCCAGATTGACCTAGTTTGACGTGGATTGACCTGTAACCTTGTTTGATCTTGGTTGTCCTAGTGTGTCCTAGTTTGGCTCAGTATGACCTAATTTAGCTTGGTGTGACTTAGTTTGACCTAGTTTTGACTTAGACTTGCATATCATGACTAGTTTAGCTTTTCTTTCATTATTAAATCCTGTTTGGACTCATGGTATCTCATCTTTAGGTCTGTGATTACTCTAAGTGTCTGTTCACCGTATCAACTCAGGACCACAGGTGAGTACATTCACTGATAGTTTTTATTATCTTGATAACTGATATATCCGATTCAGTTGTAGTATCTTACTCGATTTTCAGTCAAGATAGTTCACGGACTAGTATATGTTGAATCATGTCATGAGATGTTGTTTCAAAATTTTCTTGGTATAATGGTACATTTCCTATCTTATTCCCTGTATTTGTATAGATACCGATTCCTAAGGGGACTTGCTACCCTCTTATGGAATCACGTGTCATGACGTGTCATGTCCAGATCTATTATACTATTCGAAGATGGGAGAATTATTAGGGGCTATGTGATCAAAGCCTCCTGTCACTATTATGCTTGTGCCACTCTCACTTCACGTAGGATGTAGCAAGATCCTTCCGTGTGCTTGTTATCCAGGTTGGCCGGCATGACCCTTTTCATTGATTTTCTTGTGATTGTCGGGCCATGTGGATAACCTGTCCTGTCACTTACCCAAAGATGATCAGATAACGCTCTAATAATTCAAGTCATATTTTATATTTATTTATCATAGGAGGCTAAGTTCTGTTCGGGAGAAGGGTTACAACCTCGGTCCTTGTTTGGTTTAAGGATTGTAACTCGGCTTCCGAATAGTTCGCAAGTCATCATATATATATATATATATATATATATATATATATATATATATATATATATATATATATATATATATATATATGACTTGGGAACTTTTCGGAAGCCGAGTTACAACCCTTAAAATATATATATATATATATATAAATATATATATATATATATATATATATATATATATATATATATTTATATTTATATAAAAAAAAAATATATATATATATATATATATATATTTATATATATATATATATTTTAAGGGTTGTAACTCGGCTTCCGAAAAGTTCCCAAGTCATATATATATATATATATATATATATATATATATATATATATATATTGTCGTCCTATTCAGTACTCACACCCTTTTATATATTTCCAGTTGATTTTGTCCTGTGTTTCACATGTTCTACATGCTCTCATACTATACCTTGATTGGAGGCTAGGTTCTGTTCAGAAGAAGGATTACAATCCCGGTTCTTGTTTGGTTTACGGGTTGTAACTCAGATTTCGAATGGCTCCCAAGTCTTTCCATATCTTTGTCTTATATTTCATTATACTGTCTCTTATAGAATTTGTCAAATCATATGGAACTACTGTTAGTGTTTGTACTTGCTCATTTTTCTGACAGGATGTCGATGACATACTACAGATGTTTCTGAGGCAAACTGTTCGACCTACTATGGGGTCAAGACAGATGGAGACTAAGGCCAAGTCTGTGGCCTGATAGTTGAGCCACTAGACTTTGTACTCCCAGAGTAGTTAGCTTAGTTAGGCTTGCTTGGACTATGATCCAGCTAGTACTTTTAGACTGTAGTAGCTTATATTTATATTTTGTGACTCTGTGTTGTTGTGTATACCTCAAGGCTTGTGTTGGATCTTGAACTTATTTCCTATTTCTTTTTCATCTACCATATTTCCTTTCCATGCTATCTACCTTAGTTTTATCGTATGATTGCGACTGTATTTGCTATGTCACCTCCATTCGGAGTGTATATACTGTACAGGTACCCTTATACTGTTTAGTGTAGTTTTTGTAGACGACCTATATAGCATTCTACCATCGATTCTGTGGCCTAGGCTGGACGTAACCACGTACTCGTGCCTCTAATCAGGGCGCAGGTCGTGACACTGTGTGTCATAGAAGCTCGGGAAGGTGAGGAGGTCGTTCGGAGATGAAGAAGAAGCTCGGGAGCTACCAGAGTACATTCTGGAAAAGGTGAGGCAGGGTTCGGGCCGAACTCTGCCCTGTTGGTTCCAGAACTGTTCTGTCACCAAAACACAGAGTTCTGGCCGAACTCTATATCGACGGGCTGAGGCAAATTTTAGGGTATTTTTATACCGTTGGATCGTATCCTACGGTCCAGGTTTTGCTGCGGATTAGGGGGTTTGTACATGGTTTTTCCTGACCCTAATCATAACACAACATTAAGGAATATAGAAAGAAAAAAGGCAAGTGTGCCATTGCAACTTTAGGAGAGAAGAAGGAGGATTGAAGGCCGTTTTTAAAGGAGTTCGGGTAATCTCTACTCGTCGTCTTTGTTCTTCGTAGGCTTGTAATCAATTATTCTTGCTTCCAAGTGTTGTGGGGATACGTATTGGTTCGAAAGAAGTTTGTAGAGGGTGTACTCCTTTATTTTATTATTGAAGGCTTCTCAAGGGTTGGACTTCGATCGTCCCGTGGTTTCTTTCCACAAAGATTTTCTGCGTCAAAAATTCTCTGTGTCTCAATGGATTATGTTTGGGGTTTGGTTCGTGCGTTGTACTGCTCGGATCTCTCGCAGTTACTCTCTAGTTTAGAAAAAGGTTTTCGTGCTTCTTTTCCAACAAAGTGGTAACAAAGCTAGGTTCTGGAATTAAGAAGAGTGTCAGGAGTTGACAGAAAAACTAGAGAGGAGAGATGGACACGAAGTCGGTGCACATGATGAACATGAATGGCACAGACTATCATTATTGGCAGAGCAAGATAAAATATTTGTGTTTGTCAAGAAGCCGCATCTGCCCGTATTTGCTTCCGAGCGACCAATTGATAAATCCGAGGAGGACCAGAAGTTCGAGCACATACAGGTGTGCGAATATATCAGGCAGTTTATTGACGAGAACATGTACAACTACGTTGCCAATATTGAGCCCGCGAAGATGTTATTTGATAAGCTGGAATCTTTGTATTCGAAGAAGACCATGGTAAACAAGTTGTTCCTAATACGGACAATGAAGGGTCTACGGTACAAAGATGGGACGTCTATTACGGATCACTTGAGTGATTTCCAAGCGTGGTTGACCAGTTATCTTCAATAGGAGTCAAGTTCGACGACGAGGTCCAGGGACTATGGCTGTTTTGTACCTTGCCAGACTTGTGGGAGACCGTACGGCTATCTATGATCGCTTCTGCTATAGAAGACATAGTCAGTCTGGAGTTTGCTAAGAGCGAGGTGCTGAATGAAGAGATGTATAGACATTCTCAGGGCACTTCATCCATATCCCACCACTCAGAGGTACTAGTTTCAGAGAGCCGTAAAAGGGACAAAAGCAGGGGTCCAGGTGGTGGCAGAGACAAGAGCAGGGGGAAGTCCAATGGTCGGTAAGAGGAATCAACGTGTTACCATTATGGCAAGAAGGGCCACATCAAGTAAAACTATTTCACTTGGAAGAGAGAGAAGAAGGGCGACGAGGAGAAGCATGATAAGAATACTACAGCGGTGGCTTCAATACATGGAGGCGATGTGATCATCATAGGTGATGAGGTTATCACAAACCTCGCCTACGATGATAATTCTTGGCTGGTAGACTTAGGGGCTTCAGCGCACGTATCTCACAACAGGGGACTATTTGCCACTTACAGGACAGATGACTATGGAGTGTTGAAGATGGACAATGGAGATGTATCAAATGCGATTGCCATTAGAGATGTGCATTTGAGGACGATGACGGATGCAGTTCTTGTAAGGCATTTATCATGTCCCTGATATCCATTTCAACCTGGTGTCAGTTGGAAAGTTGGATGATGAGGGATTTTTCACTTTCTTCAGGAATAGTATATGGAAGCTTTCCGGAGGTTCGATAGTGATTGCCAGAGGAAGCAAGAAGTTTGGTCTCTACTATATGGAGGGGAGCGCACAGGGGGCATAGGAGGTGAACACAGTTTTTGACACGTCTACCGAGTTGTGGCACGGACGGCTTGGCTATATTAGCGAGTAGGGGATGAGCTACTTGGTGAACAGGAAAATGATTCTAGGGAGGTACAAAATTAGAGAAATATATGTACTGTTTAGCTGGGAAGTAAAATAGGGTGTCTATCCAAAGTCACCCAAGTTCAAGGAAGCCGGCGTTGCTCAAGATGATTCACTCGGATGTCTACAATCCTATAAAGGTAAAATCTATTGGCGGTGCTTCTTACTTTGTAACTTTTATGGATGACTATTTCAGAAAGATTTGGGTCCATGCCTTAAAGACCAAGGATCAGATGTTGTCCACTTTCAAAGAGTTTCAGACCTCTGTTGAAAGAGAGACGGACAAGAAGTTATTGTATGTTCGGTCCGACAATGACAGCGAATACATTGGTCCTTTTGATTCTTATTACAGAGAGCAAGGATACGACACTTGAAGACTTCACCAAAGATACCTCAGCTCAATGTTGTAGCGAAGCGCATGAACAGGATACTGATGGAGAGGATGTAGTGTTTGCTGTCAGAAGCAAATTTGCCAGGCAGTTATTGGGGTGAGGCCCTTCTTACAGCTACTTATGTTATTAATTTCTCTCCTAGTACTCCTTTGCTAGGTGATGTGCCTGACAAAGTATGGTATGGCAAAGGGTCGTCATACAATCACCTACGATTGTATGGTTGTAAAGCCTTCGTGAATGTATGAAAGGAAGAGAGGTCCAAACTTGAGCCGTATACGAGGCGGTGCATCTTTGTCGGCTACGGTCAGGATGAGTTTGGCTATAGACTCTACGACCCAGTGGAAAGAAAGCTCTAAAGAAGCAGGGACATGATATTCGTCGAGGATCAGACCATGACCAACACTCAAGATTCTGAGATACCGTTTGAGGCTGAGTAATTGTCTGAGTTAAAGTCATTTCACTTCGAGCAGTTTCCAGAGGACATCGTAGAGGATCCAGTTATGGGGGAGCCAGTACATGGAGTTGCTCCCAACCTGGATCATCAAGCTGCTGATGCTAGTCAGGGTGTCCCTTAGAAGGACGAGCACGTAGGAGAAACAGTTCCTGAAGGGGAGGAGGTTATTGGTATACAGCCAGCACCAGTCGCTCCATTGAGAAGGAGCAATAAAGAGCGTCAACCATCTACGAGATACTCACCGGGTGAGGATATGCTACTGACTGACGAGGGAGAGCCTAGAAGTTTTGTAGAGGCTATGGAATACGAACAAAGGCAGGATAGGATGTAGGCTATGCAGGAGGAGATGAATTCCTTGCACGCCAATTCTACTTACGAGCTGGTGCGGTTGCCAAACGGCAAGAAGGCTTTGAAAAATCGATGAGTATTTAGAGTGAAGAAGACGGATGATGCTACTCGCCCTCGATACAAAGCGAGGATGGTAGTTAAAGGCCATTGTTAGCAAAAAGGAATAGATTATGATGAGATCTTTTCTCCAGTCGTCAAGCAGTCGTGTATTCGGGTGGTGCTAACATTTGTAGCCAGTTTTGAGTTGGAGGTCGAACAGATGGACATAAAGACGACATTCATCCATGGTGACCTTGAGGAGGAGCTATACATAGAGCAGCCAGGGGATTCTGTGAGAAGGGCAAGTCATATTTTGTCTGCCTGTTAAGGAAGAGCTTGTATGGTATAAAGCATACTCCGAGGCAGTAGTACAGGAAGTTTGAGTCATTTATGGGGGAGCAAGGTTATCCATGGACGACGTCGGACCGTTGTGCATTTGTGAGGTACTTTGTTGATGATTATTTCATCATTTTATTGCTCTATGTTGATGACATACTATTAGTGGGTCGGAATGCCACTAGGATAGCAGAGTTGAAGTGCCAACTGGGCACATCCTTCTTTATGAAGGATTTGGGAACAACAAAGACCATTCTTGGATTGGAGATCAACCGAGAGAGAGAGTCCAAGCTGCTACACTTGTCCCAAAAGAAGTACATTCATCAGGTACTTCAGTGTTTCGAGATGGATTGGTCGAAGAAAGTGAGTTGCCCCCTTGCGGCTCACTTTAAGCTCACTGAGGAGCAGTATCCATCTACCGAGGATGAAAAAAAGATATGGAGTGGGTTCCATATACCTCAGCTGTGGGAAGCCTTATGTATGTTATGGTGTGTACGAGGTCAGACATCGCTTATGCAGTTGGCACAGTTAGCAGGTATCTTTCAAATCCAGAAAGGGTACATTGGAGTGCGGTTAAGTGAATTCTACGATATCTTCAGGGCATTGTCGATTCGAGACTTTATTTTAGTGGTGACGAGCCGAAACTGGTTGGATATACCGATGCTGATATGGTTGGAGATGTAGACACGAGACGATCGACTTCAGACAATGTAATGATGGTTGTTGGAGGAGCGGTATCGTACCAGTCGTAGTTGTAGAAGTGTGTTACCTTATCGACGATAGAGGCAGAGTACATTGTGACGACAGAGGCTTGTAAGGAGTTGATTTAGATAAAAAAGTTATTGCAGGAAATGGGGCTGAAGCAAGAGCAGTATACTTTGCTTTGCAACAGTCAGAGTGTTATTCACCTTGTGAAGAATCAGGCCTTTAATAGCCAGTCCAAGCACATCGAGATTCGGTATCATTTGATACGGGATGTGGTTGAGAAGAAGGATGCAGAGCTTGAGAAGGTACATATAGATGATAACGGAGCAAATATATTCACCAAGATTTTACCCAAAAAAGTTTGAGTTCTACAGGCAGATCGTCGGGATGGCGACCTTCTCCATATAGTTGTGAGGGAGAGAAATGTTAGAGTGGATGGAGTTCCCAACCTATGTGTTGAAGACCCGAGAGTGCGACGAGCGCCGTCTGTGTGTCAGAGAAGCTCGGGGAGGTGACGAGGCCATTTGGAGACGAAGAAGAAGCTCGGGAGCTACCAGAGCACATTCTGGAACATGGGAGGTAGAGTTCGGGCTGAACTCTACCCTAGGCAGAGTTCTAGCCAAACTCTGCCCCCTTTGTTCAGAATTGTTCTGTCATGAAAACACAGAGTTTTGGCCGAACTCTGTGTCGACGGACTGAGGCTGATTTCAGGGTATTTTTATATCGTTGGATCGTATCCTACGATCCAGGTTTTGTGGCAGATTAGGGGGTTTATACATGTTTTTTTCTAACCCTAATTATAATACAACATTGAGGAATATAGAAAGAAAAGAGACAAGAGTGCCATTGCAACTTTGGGAGAGAAGAAGGAGGATAGAAGGTTGTTTTCGAAGGAGGATTGTGTTCGGGTAATCTCTACTCGTCGTCTTTGTTCTTCATAGCCTTGTAATCAATTATTCTTGCTTCCAGTGTTGTAGGGATCCGTATTGGATCGTGAGAAGTTTGTAGAGGGTGTACTCCTTTATTTCATTATTGAAGGCTTCTCAAGGGTTGGACTCCGATCGTTTCGTGATTTTTTTCCTCAAGGGTTTTCAACGTCAAAATTTTTGTGTCTATATCGATTGTGTTTGGTGTTTGGTTCGTGCGTTGTATTGCTCGATTCTCTTGTAGGAACTCTCTATTTTGGGGAAAGGTTTTCGTGCTTCTTTTCCAACGGCTTTGTCTATGGCTATCTTTCGGGAGCAATTCCAAGAGATCCGATCCACACTTGAGGAGGAGCTCAAGGGACATCGTGTAGAGATTGCGGACTTATGTAGGAAGTTCTGAGGCTACGAGAAGCTAAAGACCATGGTCGAGAGTTGAAGAGAACTTAATACCAAAGTTTCTATCTTGGAGAAGGCCGTTGCGAATGGTAGACCTTCGAGTAGGGAGGCACCAAAGAGAAGGAAGATCCCCGAGCCAAAATCCTTAAGTGGGGATCGAGATTACAAAGAAGTTGAGAATTTCTTGTGGAACGTGAATTTCAAGACGTTGTACACCAACGATGACGTCGAGAAGGTGCATGGAAGCAGAGAAGGGTTTGTGCTTGATAGAGATTTAGGAGGATCTTAAGAAGGAGATCAAGTCTTAATTCTATCTAGAGAATGCAGAGTTTGTAGCGAGGCAAAGCTTGCGAAAATTTAAGAATATCGAGACGATCAAGGAGTATATCGCGGAGTTTACAGGCTTGATGCTCGCGATATCTATTATGGGCGAGAAGGATCACTTATTCTTCTTCCTCGATGGACTTAAACCGGGTAACTCCTCTTCCTGAATTTAAAAAAAAATTCTAAAAATTGTAGTGGAAATAAAAAAAATTTAAAAAAATTTTATTATTCTCCCACATTTCAGAAAAAAGAATAGTTTCTAGAATGATTTGAAAATCATATTTAATTATTTATTTTATTTGTTTTCTCGACAAAGGTTTTATCAAAGTTCTAGGATATATAAAGATATATGCTTTACATTATCTATTATTCTTTATTATTATTACAATCAAATTATTGATTTTGGTTTTTGAATTTATATGCTTTACTTGGTTTTAGAATATCTATTAGTATCATCAAATCGTGATTCATTTATAAAAAGATTTGAATTAATTTAAACTATTTTTATGGCAATCATTAATAGGTTGCGATTAGATCAATTTGTGTTTAAAACATCATTTGATTTGGATTTGGCAAAATGTATTTTAAATGTTATTAACAATAGCTAGAATTACTTTTATTATTAATTTTGATTAATTGACAATTTATTGGATGCGATAATTATTTGATTTAAATCTTGAAAAGTTTTGGTTTTTAAATAATTTAAAAATCATGAGTAATTTGGAAACAAATAAAAGATTTATCAAAGTATTTTTAAATTAAGTTTTTTGGATTTATAAAGATATATGTTTTAAATTGTTTAATAATATCATTATATTTAAATTACTAGGAGTATTATTTATTTGAATTTAGATTGATAATATTAAACATTATTTGAATAATGTTAGTAGATCAACGATTTGATTTAGATTTATATGTCTATGATTTAAATTGGTTGCTAATATCAAATATATGCTTTAAATATTTTACGGTAATCATTTTACATGATCACGATTAGACCAATTTTAATTTAAATGTTATTCGATTTAAAGTAAAAGGGGAGGATTTATCTACATAAATTCTAGTCCTTATCGTATTAGGAGTTCCTACTCCTATTTAAGGAGACTAGTTGCTCTTCTTTTTCTACCAATAGCAATTCCCAAAACAAAGTCAACAACTCTTCCCTTCTCTACCTCTACGGCAGATCCCGACCACCCATATCCTTCCCGCAAAACCAACCATGTCCTCCACCACAGAAATTACCGTGTCTGGACCGTGTGTCCGTGTCCATCTATCTTATTCCACTGTCTATTACATTTACATCAAGACCATATCGTGTCCGATACACCGGACACGTGTACACGATAAATCTTCGTGACGGATACACCCCGACAAGACCCAGCTGCTGTCTCCGTCCACCTCCTGTCGCCTCCCGGTCACCCGAGCCGTCGGGAGCACAACAGCGCCACCACCGCTGTTATCACGCAGCTACTCCGCCCAACGCTGCCACCACCCCATGGCAGCGTCTTCCCGGCGACTACCGCCAAACCCATCAACACTAGAAAAAAAAGGAAAGCCCTAACCTCCACCTCTCCATGCTCCAACTCTACAAACTTCGATCCCCTAGCCGAGCATCCCCTCCTCCTCGGACTGATGGCAAGCCAATGCGCCGTGAGTACACCGACGAGTCCCGTCTATATTGGCGAACATAGAGCCGGAGCCCCATGTGATCGACGGCCATCCGCAAGTGCTGCCTCGCCCCCTTCGCACGCCTAACCCAGTGAGCCCACCGCCCAGACTTGAGGCTCTCCGTGGCGCTTGTAAACTCTCTATTTTACATCTTTATTATTATTATTATTATCTTCTAAAGCCTATTCCCGAATTTCACATTTAAAATTTTTCATTCCAATTTATTACTTCTTAAAACCCATTAGTTAATATCTAAAGTATTAACTAAATTTCTACAACCAACTAAATCCCGCATATTTCCCACAGCCAACAAATCCCAGTAACCCACTCTCCCTTTCAAACCATGTAACATGTTCCATGGTCTCCTCCCGTACGAAGGAACAGGGAGCTTCCTGTTCCCAAGCCGATACTTCTGCGCATGACACCAACTCCATTCCAACGTTCAGATCTGAAGGTTCTCCTCCAACTCTTCAATTCTTTCTCCTCTATCACAACCCCCATTCCTCATATCTTCTTCTTCTACTCTCAATTTCCCATCTCCTCATTCTCCTTCTTCATCCATACCGACACCACCGAAAATAATGTCGACGTCAAGCCAACGTCGTGCACAGCAATCCCGTCGTGTACAGCCAAAGGAGCACCACTACGGAGCTATGCACGCACCCCCTTCGCACGTAGTATCACCTCGAGTCGACAGGCTCCTTCTCAGGGCAAAGAAGACTCTCTTCGTAGAGCCAACCCAACCGCGCCGAGCCAAGTTCGAAGGGTCCGTTCTTCCTCCTCGATCAACCAAATTTTGATCCGGCTTTTCAGGTGAACGCTTTAGTTAACCCTCTTCGTTTCGATTCAATTTGTGGCAAATGATTCAGATTAAAACATAGTTAAATTTTAGTTACTAAATCATTAAAAAACCATAAAAACAAGTTCATATCAGAATTTTGTTAGTTTTTAGAATGTTTGTATGGATATATCTCTATATTCTTTCAATCTATTTATGAACCAACTTCACCAGAGCTTAGATCTATAAACCTAGTTTAACCATGCCAAGTCTCATGGTATGATTCAAGCAAGAACTAGTTCAAATAGTCAGCCAGACTAGGCTACATTAAAAAAAAAGAAAATTATATACAAAAGATGAACCAGAATTCTGGGGATTTACCTAAGTTTGAGCGAGCGTAACTTTCAGCTCGTTCAACAAAATATAGCGCCACTTGTGCGCACCCATTCTCGATTAACTTGTCTATGACCCCACCAAATTCCAGAACCTAATTCACCCTATAACTAGATCAAAACTACAGCCAAAGTAGGCTCCATAAAACAATTTAATACATAAAATTTCTTCAAATTGGGGTCCATCCCGACAAACTGAAACATCCCGGCTCGAATTGCTTGCACCAAAAGGTGCATATGGTCTACCCCGACGAGTAGGATTTGATGGAATTCGAAATCGTCGCGTATGCGTGACGAATTTGACCCGTATCTGTCAAAAACCACCGTATCGAAGTTTTTCAAAAATAGCAATTAGTTTTTGTGCACTCATCATATTGCAACAAATCTTGCATCACTAGACTCGTAATATTTGACTTGTCATGTGACCCAACTTTCGTCCAATTCTGAGACTGTTGATCGGATCGCCCTTTTGCGGGCCCCGCGGGCCTACTTAACGGACGATTTTGATTTTGGCTCATCAAAATTCAATTGTGGACATACAGTTGAGTTCGTATCGCTGTTCTGGTCTTGTGGACATATAATTTACTAAATTTAGAGAACTTTGATTCTGGCACATTTTTCGGTACGGAGTGGGCCTAACGGCGGACCCCATTTTGACCCGAAACTCATATTTTTGCCCTTGTGTCCAAATTTGACTTATGAGTAGGCTATTCTAGAATTCTCACTCATTCTAGAAATGTTGGTAATATTTATTTCAGCATCCGGAGACGTTCATTCAGATTTCATCTTTTCTAAGACGGTTGACTTGCCGAGTTCATGACTTGGACATTTTCTTGCCACTAATTAGTCACCAGGCAAATATACCTTGCTATGACTACTGTTTAAATACTTCTAATTTAGCATATAGTAAATTTATTTCCTATTTACTTTAGCACTTGTGATATAAACTGTGCGTCCAAGCTAAACATGGGTGCGATCGACGTAGTTTGCTGATTCACTTGATTTTATTTTTTATGCATGTTGACTTAGTTGCTAAACGACTATCTTATATCAGTGGGATATTGTCATACCTCATTTGGCCTTGACACACACGTGACAAGGATATGAGATTCATGTTAGCTCACGGACTATCGTACTCGAATAGTTATCGGTACGTACGAGACGTGCAACGGTTAGAAACGTAACTGCTTCGATTTAGTACATTACAGACTCGAGCTGTTACAAGCTGGACATATTGTGTATACGACTTGGTCAGTATGGGGATTGAGGGGGAGGACAGTCACTAGGCATATGGGCTATCCAAATCGGTAAACCATAGTATCCAGAGGAAACTATGGGTTGATGACCCCCATTTACAAATACCCTCGGACAATCGTCAATTATTAAGGACGTTTACAGATAACTGTGAGACAGTATATGTATACTACTAGCCTCGAGTTACATGGAGATCCTATTTCAGCCTATACTTTCCCATCACTTGAACATTGTCCTCTAAATTTGTACTTAGGAGGTTAGAAAACCCTTATGCATATATTATATTTCAGTATTTATAGCATGTTTGTAACTTATTACATCCCACTAAGGGCCTGGCTTCCTTCCAGACTTGGACGAATATGAGTACACTCAGGTGTACGGATCAGGACCTACTGCTGCACTTCTAGAGGAGGAGATCTTGCCTTCAGAGTTTCCATGATCATCTTCTAGATGGATCACTTATTTTCTTTCACTTTCTTTTATTTCAGATGTACTGGACTATTTCCTGTTTATGGTTGATAATAGTAATTTGGTAGTGGATTTGTTTCCACCCGTCTATTGACAATTTCATACTATCATTTCCTTCAGTTCATATATATTTTCAGTGTTTCTTGCTTAGTTAATATTTTTATATTGTGAATGAGATCATTAATATTAGATATGCGACCCAATGTCTGCATACCAGCTGGCATAGTCACGTGCTAGTCTCACGTATTTTGGGACTAGGACATGACAGTGCTCGACAGAGTCAGCCGCGTGGCCTTCCACAGACTTCGTCGGTACCAGCGTCGGTGCATCGCACCGCCCCGCGAGCAAAGCTGGACCTCCGAGCACGGCCACCGTCTCCTCCGTGAGTGCTCACGCCGTCGCTGATCTCATGGAGCTCCATCCAGCGCCGGTGGCCAACTTTCCGAGCACCGCTGGTGAGTCTTCCATCTCGACTTCTCCTCCTCCATCAATTCCTTTTTCTTTTGCTACTTCTTCACTTTCCCTTCTTTGCTTATGACATGTTCTCTTTCTTCCCAGTGAGAAGAGAGGGAAGTATATGGGGGAAAGGTTTTTAACTTTTGTTTTTTGTCTTCACATAAGACGAGGAAAACCTTATTACAATTATACTACTGATAAATAGTTTATAAGTAGTATTATTAAAGTTGTTATTAATTTTTATTAGTATGT
This sequence comes from Iris pallida, assembly GCA_029216955.1. Taxonomy (NCBI): domain Eukaryota; kingdom Viridiplantae; phylum Streptophyta; class Magnoliopsida; order Asparagales; family Iridaceae; genus Iris; species Iris pallida. The sequence continues at coordinate 12,051,307 of JANAVB010024597.1, read as the reverse complement.
ATTAAATGTATATTGATTACAGGTAATTCAATGACTTATTACACTAATTTTATCAAAGGTTGCCAATAGTATTATTCTGTAATTCTATTAGCAGTTAGCACATATATTATTAATATTGAAGTTATTGATAACCTAGATTTTATTATTTACTAATATTATTATGGATAATTATTATTTTATATATATATATATACATCTAATATTTTTCTAAACAAATATTGTAACAAAAATATAGACTTTTGTGCTTGATCCTACAACTACCGTCTAAATTGGGTTTAGAAAACCTAAAAAATATTATTAAAGTATTTTGTTGTTATTTAACACAATTTTTAGCCAAAAAGTGCAATTGACAAAAATTATATTTTGGCCAAAATGATTTCCTAGGATTTTTGTTAAATACGATATTTTTTACTAATACAATATATGTTTCCTATATAACTATTAATAAGGGAAATAAACTTTCACGGACTTTCATATTATTTTCATATATAAGTTTATAATATATTCTAAATAGTTTGTGAATAGTTTTTCTATATAAATATATTTTAAAGGATTACGACTAATCTCTAAATAGTTTATAAATAAATAGTTCTTCAAGATATTGGGATTAAAGGGGTAACTTTTCTTTAGATCAAATTTTCACTTAGATTAATCTTAAATCATGACTGATCATTTCTTCCTATGTTCCTTGCAATTTTGGACATTTTCATATCAACCCTAGGCTAACAAAACTATTCTAGACGCAATGGTATTATCGGTTTCACCAGCAAAGGACCCCATGCAAGTACATATACTGATTGCTTTCGATTCTTAGTAGTTTTTCCATTTCAAGTTTATACATATGCTCTCCTACTTGTTGACAGGTTGTTACACAGATTAGTATCATGGATCTCTACATGTTATATTTCTTGATTATCATATTTTCGTGTTTAGTGACTTGTTCGAGTCCATGAGTAATAGTCGGGAGGAAAAATATCTTACTAGACGTGTGAATTACCCAGAAACATCCCCCGTATCTTTCGTGGAGAATAGCAGCTGTACACTATACGTGCAGGGTGCCTGATTTACCCCCTAGTCGTTCACACGTCGAACACGATATTTTAAAACACGTAGATAGTTGTAATTTACTTGATTCTCCTTGCCTCTTCACCACATGCCATGTTACGCTATTTACATGTTCTTTAGTTGCTATATCCTATTGTAGAGTTATCTACTTCTTTTCTTGATTTGCCAAGATATCAGGCTTTATTTACTAGATTTTTTTCACATATGTTATTTTCATGTCTTGCATATTCTATTATTTTTTGAACAGCCTGTCGGTCTGTGGGCTTGTTCCATTCCTGAGTGGAAACCAATAATTTTCAGGTTAGCCGTGGCTTCTCTTCACATTGGAAGATACGATTATATGTTGAGTTCAACCATAGAAGACTAGTTAAATGTATGGTAGTTTCTATAATTGTACAAGTTTTACATTCTTCTTCAAAATGTAAAGCTTGTAAAATTTTGTAAAGTTGATTTAGTCTTGTGAATGTGCAATAAAGTTATTCTTCATGTGATTTTAGAATATTGTGGCTAGACAGCATTCTACCGCCGACTCTACGGCATAGGCTGGCTTGCGCATGCACTCGCATCATAAAAAGCGGGTGCGGGTCGTGAGAAGTTTTTGTGGTGGCCCATGCAGGTCAGTTTTTGCAATAATTATGCGAACTTGTGGTAGTACCATAGTAGTCGTACTACTACGAGCCTGCGACTAGGAACTAGAATGCTCATTCACGATTAGGCTTAATTTAATTTTTATAAAAATAACTAAGACTAGGAGTCCCTTATTCAATTTGATTGTCGGGTAGTTAAGGTTTCTATATCGGCCATGTGATTTAGCCAAGGATTATTGAATTCTAACCCTATTTGTATAACTTTTTTTATAGAAGGATACACTATTGTGTAGGAAGATAAGACCAAAGGTGGGTTGGCTACTCGCTTGATAAATTAGGACTTTCTAGTATTCTATTCCTAACCTTGATCATTTGTTTTTATTTTATTTTCTCTTCTCTAATCGTCATAACCATATCATAAAATTCGTATTGCTTATTTATTTCTCTTGACCACGTGGAATTATACTTTTAAAATAATTCTTGACTATCCATCTCAAGCCTTGATTTAAGGAATATATGTTTTTCCTCAATCATCAAATATCCACGCCATAAGAATTTGGAGATTCACCCTTATTTTGGTTTCGATCATTACCTTCCCTAATCGCTCATTTTATATTTCAAGAATTGATACTCAAAGGATAGATACCTATATTTTTTCTATCTAAATAAATTATTGAAATTCTAGAAGCTCCTTTGAAATTCTTAGAGATATAGTTGGAAAAATTTTCATGACTTACGATGGCATGATAGCAACGCACTGTCGTACTTATTTGAATTATCGATACTACGGGTTCACTGCAGCAAGCAGCGCACTGGCGTGGCACGATCCCTAGGTTGAATTAAATTTGGGTAAGTGTAAGTTATTGAATGTTATTAATAATTTATCCTATTTGCCATATTTTGATCCTTTGAGTTGCATGTTAATATTGGTAGAGCTAATTGAAATATTCGATAACATATTATATTTGAGCCATAAAACCAAGGGTTTACTGCAGCCAGATGTACACTGGTAGGGCACAAATTCTCGGTGAAATGACTTAAGATATGCATGCAATTTTTGAATACCCTAGAGGCTGTCTTTTATTAGCATATGACTATTAAGCTTTCAAAATAATTTGTGCCTTATTTCTAGTCAATACCTTCTCAATAAATGGGTTGTTCTTCCTTTTCTGTTTTTGAATCGTCATCTTTTAAACCTATTTTAATTTCCTTCCACTAGATTCCTGAACGTATCTAGATTTCGGTTCTAAAACTCGTGCCTAAATGATTATAATAAACAGTTAAACGTATCAAAACAATTTTGATTTGACCATTCTTAAACGATTTCAATCGCGACTAGACTACTTTTATTATATTTCGATCGAGTCAATCCGCACCTTTACCTAGATTTTAATTTTTAATCATGCCTAAACAATTTTACTTAACTAGTTTATCATGCCAAAATGATTTCAATTTTGATCGTTTCTAAAAGACTTTGAGCGTGACTAAACCATTATTGACTATAGTCATAGTCGTGCCTATATTTCAGCCCTGTTAGTGCTACTGCCTATATTTAATTCCAACTTTGAACATGACTATTTTGATCATGTTCATGCTCGTGCTAATTTCTTTTTTAATCATACTTGAATGACTTGCATGATTAGCCTTGATTGTAACTACATCCTACTCTTATCTAAGTAAGTTAATCATGTTAGGTTTTGTCTAACTTTTGGTCGTTGATCATGCTTATGTAATTTCAGTTAGTAGTTAATCATGCATATGACATTTTCTTGTTTAGCTAAATCCTATTTCGATTATATCATTGACGATGTGGCTAGACGCTTTCGACTATACTTTAATCGTGCCTCGTTGTATCTTTTCCTAAGGATCAATTCTATTAATGATCTAACTCTTGATCATTGATCAAATCATTTTGATTATATTCTTAGTCACACTAAATCGTCCCCTTGAAATTTTGAGGACGAAATTTTTCTATGGTGGGTAGATTTGTAACTCCTGTTTTCGAATTTTCAAATTTTTTAATAATTGTAGCGGAAGTAAAATAAATTTAAAAAATATTTTATTATTCTCCCGCATTTAAAAAAAATAGTTTCTATAATGATTTGAAAATCTTATTTAATTATTTATTTTATTTGTTTTCTCGTCGAAAGTTTTATCAAAGTTCCATGATATATAAATATATATGCTTTACATTATCTATTATTCTTTATTATTATTATAATTAAATTATTGATTTTGGTTTTTGAATTTATATGCTTTACTTGGTTTTAGAATATATACATGAAATGGTGATTCATTTATAAGAATATTTGAATTTATTTAAACTATTT
>JANAVB010024597.1:11989825-12042325 GCA_029216955.1 Iris pallida | reverse complement strand
AAAAATCACATAATTACCAAAATACCTTTATTTTAGAAAAGTGGTTGTTACAACAACAGCGCCGCCACCGCTGTTATCACCCAGCTACTCCGCCCAACACCGCCACCACCCTATGGCAGCGTCTCCTCGGCGCCCACCGCCAAACCCATCGACATCATAAAAAGAAGCAAAAGGGAAAGCCCTAACCTCTACCTTGCCACGCACCAATACTACGAACTTCGATACCCCAGCAGAGCATCCTCTTCTCTTCAGACAAATGGCGAGATAATGCACCTTATGTACGCCGGCGAGTCCCGCCTATGCTAGAAAACATAGAGCCAGACCCCCGTGTGATCGGGGACAATCCACAAGTGCCGTCTCGCCCCCTCCGTGCCCCTAACCCAGTGAGCCCAGCGCCCAAAGTTGAGGCTCTTCGCCGCGCTCGACAGAGTCAGCCACGTGGCCTTCTGCAGACTCCGTCGGCGCGAGCGTCGGTGCGACGTACCGCCCCGCGAGCAAAGTCGGACCTCAGAGTATAGCCGCCGTCTCCTCCGCGAGTTCTCATGCTATCGCTGATATCAGGGAGCCCCGTCCAGCGCTGGTGGCCAACTTCCCGAGCACCGCTTGTGAGTCTTTTGTAACTACAATTTTTCTAAAATGAGAGTAATTTTAAAATTTGTAAAATTGATTATGTTAGTTGTTAAATACTGGATTTAAATCATGCTAGTAATAAATTGGTAAAATTTTGATTATTTTAATATTGTTTAAATTGATGTATTGTGATTTTGTCATTTGCTAGTGAAACCTTAGGACTACTTAGCCTAGAGACTAACTATGACCATGGAGACCTAGCTAACGATTTTAGATTAGTAACTAGACTCTAATCTAGCTAGGAATCACTTAGAATCAAATTAGGGATTTAATTCAATGTGTTAGTTTGGGCCTTTAGCAAAGGGGCTAGAATTTACAACATAGAAAGGCCTTTTAGGCAATTGCACCTAACCAAACCCTAGCCCACTAGTCATGCCCGGCCACACTATGATTCCCCTCCCTATAAACTCATCATTAGCCCCCGTCTTTCCCTCTTTCATTGAAACCTTAACACTAATTGTGTTCTTCCCTAAATTTGCCCCCTTTATCAAATTAGGCCATGTTTGGTAAACATGAAGTGGCCGTGGATTCCTAAGTTCGGGTGAAGTAGGGAAGGGAATTTAAGTCCGGGTGTTTGGTTGGTGGGAGAAGAGGGGAAGGGAACTGGCAGAAGTGACTGCTGCCAGTTCTTGTCGCAGGATTTTGGTTGGGTTTTTGGGCTGCTCCACATCCGGAGTTGGCAGCCGGATGTGGGTGGGAGTTTGTTTTTTTTTTTTTTCAATTAATTTTTTTTTACTTTTCTTTCAAAAAAAATCTTAACTAGTTGTAGATTTTTTTTTGCTAACAACCACACTAATTTCTTGCTGATTAATATAATTAATTTAAATAATAGTTTTTTTTCCTAGTAATTTTAATATTTTTTGCTAACAGCATTATAATAATTTTTAATAGTAGAACTATTAATGTAATTAATAGTTTTGTTCTTAGTAATTTTAATATTTTTTGGTAACATCCGCATTATAATAATTTTAATAGTAGGATAATTAATGTAATTAATAGTTTTTTTTTTGCTAACAGACGCACTATTTTTTTGCTAACAGCTGCACTAAATTTTTTTAAAATGGAAAGAATAGTTACATAATTAATATAATCAATGTAATTAACATTTTATTTAATTTTGAGTTGATAAATTTTTAGTTGATAAATTTTGAGTTTATTTTCCACTTTCCACTTTCCTATTCCAACCAAACATATTTATCTAATTTTTATTTCCCACTTTCCACTTTCCTATTCCAACCAAACACATTTGTCTCCTACTAGGGGGACAAGGAAGTATATGGATTCTAATCCATCTTTCATCTTTGTAAGTCCAAATCCAAAAAAATCACACTTAAACGGTTTACCAAATAGGCCCTTAACTATAAATTCAACCAAATGAATTGCAAACCACTCACCTTGAGTATAGGAGGTCTCTAGTGGCTAGCTAGGAAGGATTTGAAGTAATTTGACAATTGGATTTGGTAGGAGAGCTTTGCAAGAGGATTTTCATTGGGATTCCAACTTCCAGTTGGTAAGTGTTTTGCCCCGCTCTCGTAGGAGCGATCTTACTCGCAAAGGCGTGATGCCGCATGAGCCTAGATTGCTCTCGTGCAAGGCGGGTTCCATAACGGCCGATTACAACAGCTACGACGGGGTCATCGCACAGAAGTTCCAAGACATTGAATAATAGCAGCAGAAATTTAAAGCAAAACACAAGTCATTCTAAATACTCTTTATTGATATTAAAATAAAGATTACCGAAGGGCACGAGGCCAATATTACAATAACTCAAGCTCACTCTTCTCAAATTACATGTCACTCAGCTCTCCCATCTCTCAATACATGTCTTGAGTAGGCCGATGGAAGCTTTAGATAGGCGATGTCCATACATTATGTCCCATATAAGTCTAGACTCTACGCGGCCGCACGCCTCAAATTGCCCAGGAACTTCGTGCCTCGACGCATCCAAACGAGCTCCGCGCCACGAGCTTCTACCTGTTCTTGCACATAAACACTTTATGGGTGTCAGTACTCAATTGTACCGGTGGCGTGAGCTTCTCGCCCAACCATACAAAACCGACACGTTCATTTACTTTTGTGTCACATAATTCCTTTATGATTGTCTTTCTACTCTCGCCTTAGGATCAGTTTTAGGACAGACGCCTGAAGTAGAGGTAGGCAACTCTAGAGGGGGGTGAATAGAGTTTATAGCAAATAATTGATCAATTAAAAATTTAAACTCTCTTCACCAACTAAATAATCAGAGTAAAAGAAATACGAAAATAAAGAGTAGAGAGCAAACACAACACAATAAGATTTTTGACCTGGTTTCCCTCGTGGAGGACTAAGTCTAGGCCTTAGAACTCTAGCTCAGGTTTAAAATCCACTATTTGGGAAATAGGATTACAATCACGTGCCTTTACACAAAAGAGCACGCCAAACTTCTTTCAATGATCGCTTTGGCGAAACTTGGACTTTTCCAAGTGACTCACAACTTCTTGTACTTTAAACTTCTAGCTGGATCGTACCGAGCAACTTGGACGGTTGGAAAGTTTGAATGCTAAGTGGATGGAATGTTAAGGCTCTTTAATATATAGGTTATGTAAGAGAAGAAGAAGAGAAGATTTGATTGTTTGAAATGAGAAAAACCATGGCCTATTTATAGGTTCGGGGTAGGCAGAATTCGGCCAGAATTCTGTCTGTAGAATTCAAATTTTTGGCCGTTGGACAACTAAGCAATGATCAAGACCTAAAAATCAGCATCCTATAATTTAGAGGACAGAGTTCGGCCCGAGCTTTGTGTGGAGGCGAAGTTCGGCCCGAACTCTGTCTCCTATGGACAAAATGTTCTAAGTGGGCTTTTGGATGAATAAGTTGATTGGGGTTTGGGCTAAGTATACCTATAAAGCTATGTCTAGCCCAAAGTTGCTCAGTATGACCCAACTTACATCATCCTATACGCAAAAATAATAAAAAATACAGACTCCAGTATACACATAATAGTAAATCTTCAAGCAGTAGTGATCTTGAACCAATGAGCTGAGTAGATTGATTTCGAGCTCGATGTGTCAAATTGGACTATGACAATATTGTTTTGTTAATTTTCAAGAATAGGTTGACTGTGATCCTGTTTGGGTCAACAATCTCCTCCATTTTGATAATTGACTAAATATGATATTTATATGTCTCAATATTCATACCTGGAGACATTATGGCTCTTTCTTACTTTAACAAACGTACTCCCCCGCAAACTGATATTTCCTGTGACAAGTAATCATCCAAATATACATATCCAAGTATACACAATTCATAGTATGGATAGCAATGGTTCACAATTCATAGTATTGAAGACAAATATCAATGGTTCTCCCCTTTTGACAATCAGCAAAAATGGAGACAATAAAAGAGAAGTACCAATTGAAGTAATAAAACTACCATCCATAATAAAACTACCATCCACATAATGAAATAGAACATGCAAGTAGTACTAACAAACTGAGCCATAAAGCTTAAATACATAAAAACATAAAAACATAATCAAAGAAAAATATAGTGCCAAAATAAAAATAGTCTGAATCATCAGTAGCAGTACAATAGCCATATCCATCAAGGAGCGTGTGAAGGCCCTGCACCATCAGAACCGGTACGACGGGGATCCACAAATGCAGAAGTCGGATCAAGATAGCGACGAACCTAAGAATCGTTAATGCAATAACCGTCGCGAGACGGGTCATGCATCATCGGAATCGACATCATCGAATGGGAGGCCATGGAGTACTGAATGTTGTGGATGGAGTTGCTGAGCACACTATCTGCAGAGTGGTACGGTAGTCCATCTGCATCCAGCGATTATCCATCTCAGCCCAGCGCTCGTCCTTCAAAAGGAAGGGATCGTGAAGCATAGTCTAAATAGAGTCCAGAGTAGCAGTAGACTCGGGAGCAGGTGAAGCAGGAGCAGCAAAGGGTACAGGAGAGTCAGTATCCTCAGCAGCATCAGACTCAGAAGAGTCGACAACAGCAACAGTTCTCCTTGCCTTAGTCAGAAAGGCAGAAGGGGACAAGGACTGACACTGATCCAACCGGACATAAAAGGTACCAAAAAGCAAAGGAAGATACATGGTATAAACCAAAGATTTTTGTTTAGGCCTAGCACGAATCTTCCAATCGGTCATCGTGCGAGAAAAGTTGAAAGGGACACAAAAGTGGAGAAAGAAAAGAGCAGTAATATCAAAGTAAGTAACTTCATCAGTTGATCCAGCCTTGGGCAAGACCGAAGAAAATATAATACGATGAAGTTCATAAAAATGATTATTGAGATGTTTGGCCATAAGTTTTCTAGGAGAAGGATTCGAAGAACAAAGATCATCCTTGAAACATTCCAACGTGGTCTCACCGGGGAAAACAAAGTCCCGGGCATCATCAAGCCGTTCCCAAGTGTTGGGGTCGGGCAAACCAAAAAGGTCGGCTAACTCAAAATTATCAAAAGAGATGTCTATACCGGCAACACGTGAGAAGATGCGGTCATGGTCATAAGTCGTGTTGCAATAAAATATTTGAATGGCGTTGACATAGATCGGTTCACGAGTTGCAACAAGTTCATCGAGACATAAGTTACAAAAATTAGGAAAAAAGTCAGAGAACACCGTAAATTTAATAGGGTATCCGACAAAGACACTACGATGACAGAAGTCGGCGAACCATGCGTTAGACGCATCTAAGGACACAAAAATACGGTCATTGTATGTGTTGGGATTGATGGGTGAAGGTGGGTTAAAAAGAGGGTGGATCATGTTAGGAGGAGGATGAGGAATAGGTTGTGGTGGAGGATTAGGTTGTGGGTTTGGGTTAGGATTGGTTGAGGATTCACCAATACTTCTCCTTTGTCTCTTACCCCTACCAAGCAACTTAGGTGCCCTGAAAAAATTGAGATAGAAGAAGAAAAATGAGAGACATACATTAACAAAAGATACCTAAGATGGAAGAGAAGAACTCCAAGAGTGACTTCCTTGAGTTTGGAGAGAGATGTCCCAAGGATTGGAGACTTCTAGGGTTAGAGTTTTGAAAGAAATATGTGTGGAGATGTTTGAAGAAGACAATGGAAGGAAGAGAGAGACAATCCCGAATATTTGTCTCTTTGGTCGGCTGGTCGGGTGAAACAGGAGCCATTGGATGAAGATTAGATCAACGGCTAAGCGTGATCTGAGGTTCTGGAACAAGGAGGCCGAACTTGGCCCGAACTCTGGGTGGGGCAGAGTTCGGCCCGAGTTCTGGTCCCTTGGGCCATAACATCAAGCAGGGAAAAAATTAAAAAATAAGGGACATGCCAAAGATAGGAATAAAACAAGATGTAGACTATTTCAAATGAGACAAGCTATAATATGAATTGACTATATAATAACTAAAGAGTTATGACGTAAGTCAATATGGTGAAGATGCTATGGGGTAGCTGTAGGGGTCGAATTCCAGCTAGAGGTAGTCCGAAGACTAGTGCACAGTATCGCTTAGGCTTTTACGCCTTGTTGTCAGAAGGACCCTTTCGGCTTGTACCCATAACAAAGTCAGCATAGAAAGTCATGACATAATCGATAATTATGCAGGCCAATTTAATATATAACCGTTTCATCTAAAATTCCTAATTCACGATAAAAAAATTGAATCGCTCCTCGGATAATTGTTTTGTAAAGAAATCGTCCAACTGATAATCAGTGTCAATAAATTCTAAATTAATAGTGCCATTCTGTTGGTGATCACGCAAAAAATGGTGACGAATTTCAATGTGTTTCGTACGTGAGTGACAGATGGGGTTCTTAGTGAGATTGATAGCACTAGTGTTGTCACAAAATATAGGAATGTGCATAAATGTTAAGTTATAGACTTCAAGGGTTTACTTTATCTACAGAAATTGTGCATAACAACGACCAGCTGCGATATATTCAGCTTCTGTTGTGGATAGTGCGACAGAATTTTGCTTCTTGCTGAACCAAGAGACAAGAGTCTTTCCTAATAAATGACACGTACCGTTAGTACTTTTACGGTCGACCTTGCTTCCGGCGAAATCATGGTATCAGAGTAACCAATAAGGTCAAATGATGTTGACTTGGAATACTATAGGCCCACTGTAACTGTACCCTTAAGGTATCGAAAGATACGCTTAACGGCGGACATGTGTGATTCCTTAGGATTAGCTTGATATCAAGCACACAGGCAAACACTAAACATAATATCAGGGCGACTAGCAGTTAAATATAATAGACTGCCTATCATACCTTGATACTTACGTTGATCAACAGGTTTGCCGCTTTCATCTGGTTCTAGTTTGGTTATAGTAGCCATAGGAGTGCCGATTGGTTTGACGTTGTCAAGGTCAAATTTTTTCAGCATGTCCTTTGTATACTTTGACTGACAGATGAAAGTTCCAATTGATGTTTGTTTGACTTGTAGTCCAAGAAAGTAATTGAGCTCCCCCATCATGCTCATCTCAAACTCGGTCTGCATACACTTAGCAAAATCTTGACAGAAAGTTTCATCAGTAGAACCAAATATAATATCATCAACGTAAATTTGCACTAAAAGAATTGTGTCTTTGAAAGATTTTATAAAGAGTGTAGTGTCTATTTTCCCTTCTGAAAAACCTTTATCAAGAAAGAAATTGCTTAGACGTTCATACCAAGCTCTAGGGGCTTGTTTGAGGCCATATAGAGCTTTCTTAAGTTTGAAAACTTGTTCGAAAAATTTATGATTTTCAAAACCAGAGGTTGTTTTACAAAAACTTCCTCCTTAATAAATCCATTCAAGAAAGCACTTTTAACATCCATTTAAAATAGTTTAAAGTTTTAAAAGTTAGCAAATGCACAAAGTATCCGAATGGATTCAAGTCTTGCAACAGGAGCATACGTCTCATCGTAGTCGATACCTTCCTCTTGGTTGTATCCTTGAGCTACTAGACGAGCTTTGTTGCATGTAACTGAACCATCTTTATATAATTTGTTACGAAAAATCCATTTCGTACAAATAATCGAGTGATTAGCTGGTCTAGGAACAAGTTCCCAAATCTGGCTTCTCTCGAATTGGTTGAGTTCTTCTTGCATGGCAGAAATCCAAAACTCATCATTAAAAGCTTCTAAAACATTTTTAGGCTCAATTTATGAAATGAAGGCAGTACTAGCAATGGATTCTCTCAAAGATGATCGAGTACTTACTCCGCATGAAACCTCACCTATGACCAAATTTTCTGGATGTGACGGCTTGAAAGAGAATTTTTTTGGCAAGCCCTCCAGAGAATTGCTTTTCAGTGGTGGTATTCATCGGTGTAGAAGTCAATAGCTCAATATCATCGTCAGGAGTGGCTGATGTACTATTATCATCATCAAAAGTCACATTTATAGACTCTTCCACAATTAATGAGCATTTGTTGAACACTCTATATCCCTTGCTCTTGGCAGCATAGCCAAGAAAGATACCATCGTCAGTTTTGGCATCAAATTTGCCAAAGTTGTTTTTGATGTTAAGGATAAAACGTCGACTACCAAAAACTCTAAAATAAGAAACATTTGGAGTTCTTCCAAACCAAAGCTCATAGGGTGTTTTCTTTGTAATGGGTCGAATGAGCACCCTATTTAAAATGTGGCATGCTGTACTGACAGCTTCAGCCCAAAAATATTTTAGAAGTAAAAATTTTATTTAGCATAACTCTAGCTATATCGCCAAGAGTTCTATTCTTCCGCTCTACAACACCATTTTGTTGAGGAGTTATAGGACAAGAAAAACCATGATCAAAGCCGTTTAAATCACAAAACTTTTCAAAATCAGTATTTTCGAATTTGCCTCCATGATCACTTCGGATTCGAGTAATCATGTAGCCTTTTTCGTTTTGAACCTTTTTAGCAAAGATTTTGAAAACAGAAATGGCATCACTTTTGTTTGTAAGAAAGAAAACCCAAGTAAATCTAGAAAAGTCATCTACTATAACAAAGGCGTAGAGTTTTCCACCAAGACTGGCTACTCTACTAGGACCAAATAAGTCCATGTGAAGTAATTGCAAGGGTCTAGTAGCACTTACAGTGTTTATGGAATAAAATGAGGACTTGGTTGCTTTATTTAACTCACATTCGACACATAACGTGTCCTTTTTGAATGTGATGTCGGGCAAGCCTCTTACTAGCTTCTTAGTCGATAGCCTGGATATAGTATCCATGTTGGCATGACCAAGACGTTGGTGCCACAGTAGTCTTCCATCCTTGTTGACGTAGAGGCATCTCCATGCACTGTTAGTAACGCTAGAAAGATAGAAAATGTAAATGTTATCCTCTCTTATCCCTTCAAAAGCGATGTCTCCCGTTGACCTATCATAAATGTAACATTTATTTTGTCAAAAGTTAATATCATATCCGTGATCAGCAAGGTGGCTTATGCTGAGCAGGTTATGCTTTAACTCGGTCACTAGGCAGACATCCTTAATTACAGGAGAAAGAGGATGACCAATAGTACCATTACCTATGATATATCCTTTTAAGTTGTTGCCGAAGGATACATACCCTTCCCTCTTCATCGATAGTGATGTAAAAAGATTTACATCTTCCGTCATATGTCGCGAGCATCCACTATCGAGAATCCACTAACTTTTAGTTGAGGAGGGAAGGTCCACCTACATCAAGTGTAGATGTAACCTTTGGTACCCAAGTTCTTGTGGGTCCTGAAATGTTAGTTTTCGGTACCTATGCATATAGATTTAAATCTACTAATCTCCTAATTCTACATTGTGGTGAGATGTGTCCATGTAATCCATAATAGGTGCAAGTGGCATGCCTATTTGTATTTGGTGCATGTCTATATGTAGCATGGTGAGAATTATATGGAATGGCAGGATAGTGATTATATGTGGTAGCAAAATGATGGTAGTGACTATATGCAGCATAGTGGTAATTTTATCTATGTGTAATATGGTGATGATTAAGTTTATGTACAGCATGGTGATTGTGTGTTGCAGTAGAATGATAGTTATGAGAATAATTTCTATGTGCACGTGGTTTGTGTGCTGCATGGAAGTTAGTGTATATGTAAGCATGTTTGCGTGCTGTAGGTGGATGACGTGTTTGACAATTTTGAATGGTCTTGTGCTTTATGTGTGTCTTATGTGATTGGGTTTGAGGTTGAGCAACCAATTTTTCCAATCTAATCTCTAATTTCTTAGAGACAACATGCAGTTAAGTACATTTAACATTCAAACAATCAATTTTAGTAATAGAGATCTTGTATCTATTCTTTTCTTCAACAAGCTCAGTGTTGAGTGCTGTGATCTCACGTGTTTGCTTTTCAATACGTGCTTCAACATCATGTAGGCTTAGCTTAAGCTTCGACACCTCATTAGTGACTTTCGTGGGTTAAGTGTCTCTAACATTATTTAGCAAAGAAAAGAGTTTTTGAATCTCGACTTCATAGCTTTTGATCTTCTCCTTGGCATGTTTATATTTACTAATGACTTTCTTGTTGTCATTGAGTAAATTATTGAATGCATCGTCAAGTTCATCAAAAGTGAAATCATCGAGAGTTTCGCTAGTTACCTTATTGGATGTTGCTATTAGGCATACATTGGCGGTGTCTTGAGGAGAGTCCTTTTCTTCCTCAGAGTCACTAGCTTCGCTTTCATGCCAAATGCTTGTGTTGGCATATTTTCTTGAGGAGGTCTTCTTGTATGGTTTCTCATATCGGTTGCTATTTTTTTCGAATAGACAGTCTTTTCGGTTGTGTCCAGTCTTCTTATAGTCGTAGCATGTTGGCTCTTCTTCGTCATCTTCTTGTTGTTCCTTCTCTCTTCGATTGAAGCGGAGGAACTTCTTGAAGTTTTGGATGAGGAGAGCTTGATCATCACCTTCCGAATTGTCATTATCAGTCTCTTCAGGATCAGTCCTTCGACGATGAGCTTTAAGGGTAATTTCTTTTGCCTTTAGAGCAGGCTCTTCGAAGTCTTTGAGGTCAAGTTCGTGAGTCATCAACTTTTCCATCAAAGTCTCCATGGATATTGTAGTGAGATCATTTTCTTCTATAATAGTTGTCACCTTAGGGTTCCAAATCTTTGGTAGCCCCCTAAGTAGCATGCGAATCTTCTCATGATTTGTATATCACTTACCGAGAGAAGACAAGGGGTTGATGATGTCGAAGAATCTTGTAAACATTTGTGTGCTTGTCTCATTTGGTTTTATCTTGAATGTCTCATATTCTTGAGTGAGACGGCTTATTTTCGACTCCATGACTTGGGTCGTTCCTTCATGCGTCACTTCTAGAAGTCTCCATACTTCGTGAGAGGTGGTACATGTTGAGACCCTGTTAAACTCATTCCTGTCTATAGCACATAATAAAGCATTAATAGCTCTCGCATCTAGACTCGCATGTTTCTTCTCTTCGTCAGAATATTTGTTGTGGGATTTCTTAACGAGATCACTATTGACAATTATCCTGGCGGGCTTTTTGTAACCATCGGTAACAATGGTCTACAGGTCGAAGTCTAGCGACTTGAGATAAAAACTCATCCTTGTTTTCCAATAGGTGTAGTTTGTTCTATCAAATTGGGGAGGCCTATGAGTGGACTACCCTTTACCGTGATTGGAAAACATAGGTTGAGTGGTTGCCATGGATCAGCTCTAGGACGTTAGTCCTTGAAAAGAGAACAGAGCTCTGATATACCAACTGAAGTACAGGTAGGCAATTCTAGAGGGGGGTGAATAGAGTTTATAGCAAAAAATTGATCAATTAATAATTTAAACTCTCTTCACCAACTAAATAATCAGAGTGTCACGACCCGCACCCTAGAGGAAGGGCACGAGACGTGAATACGTCCAGCCTACGCCGCAGTGTCGGCGGTAGAACGCTGTCCTAAGTCACATCATCTTGCAGTACATATCTAAACAGTTTATACTCACCCAAATGGGGGTGACATAGCAATAAATAAACTCAATCACAACTAAGGAAGAGATAGCACGATATGAACAGAACTCAAGGAAATAAAATAGATAAAACAGTAGTCTAAGATAATCCCAGCAATACAAGGTCTCAGATAAAAGAATATATACAACTGATCTCCAAATAAAGAGTCTAACTAGAACATGATCCAACTACATAAAGATAATAGCCTAACTATCTAGTCTAGGCAGTCGGGGGAAGGTCCTCAGCTACTGCTGGATCCTCCTGAGGGTCCAGCTCACAGGTGTCATCTAGGGCTGCCCCGTAGTAGGTGTCCAGGCAAGCCTCCTCCTCGTCCTCTGTAATATTTTCAACAGGTCCAGTCAGGACAGGAGCGAGCACAGTACATCTCAACAGATCATAGCAGGTTAGAAAACATATAACATGTAGTAAAGTAAGATACAGGTACTGAAGAAAAGCAGTATGTAAACAGGAAGAGCTGTAATAGAAATATCTACTATAAATAGAGACTAACAGTGGCTAGTGAGTCAGAGTACAATATAGACATGTAAATGACATAGAAGATTCTGATAAGACACTAGGGAAGTGATTCTGATAAGATACTACTTGGGTATTATTCACATGTCCAATTCTACTCCCCCGTACCCCCAATCAATACACAAGGATCCAGCCAGGTTATGTTATATGATTCCATGCACGGCCCCGCAGGGTGATACATGGATGCCCATAAATGGGTGATTCTGGGGGTTACCCAACAGTGTAAGATTCTATGAAGACTCTACGATCATAAGAGTATATGTCGTAAGTGATCAAAGAACCAAGAAGCATAGTGATATGCCATGTAAGTGAAACGCACAGAACACGTAGTATCCGATGCTCCATAAGGATAACATCTCAAGAAAGGATCCATATAGTACCAATCCGTGTGACCGTCGTGACAGTACAAGTAAAGTATTCTACTGCAGGAAATAATTCTAAGCAAGATATGAAATAATCAGAGAATGTACTCGCCTGTATCTGAGTGTCCAAAATGAAACATACTGTCCAAGGAGTGGTGTCTGGCTCCTAATCAGAACAGCACACGTCACAACAAGTTCAGAATAGCAAAATGGAGTCCTACTATGCATTCTACATGATTCTAAGTCAATCTAGGCCAAAGTCAACTTTTGGTCAACTTTAGAAGTCAAACTAGGTCAACCTAGTCAAACTTGAGTCAAACTAGTCTATACTAGTCTAACAAGTCTATTCTAAGTCTAACAGGACTACACAAGTCTATTCTAGGCTAACAGGACTACACAGGCATAACCATAGGCCAAACCAAGTCTAACAACCCTTAATACACCTACACAAAGCTATTTTATCTCTGAAATAATACACAAGTACAATATGCCTATATACTCTAATATAGGAAATCTCACATGCATCCATTGATATAAATTAACAGGAAATCACATATAGATGTGGTTAGCCAAAATAATGATATAGCCTACACATGTATCCCTATATAATATAACTTAGAATTTATAACCTATAGACTATATGTGTAACCCACACAACATCATATTGACATTACAATATATATATGCCTATGCATATAGATATGGGGAGACACAAGGCTATGTGTCCAAAGTATAAATGTGTGTGTAAAGAGTGACAGGAAAGTAGGGTAGTGTGATAGGATATGTGTTAAGTGAATGTGTGGGTGTATAGGAAGGTAATATATCATGTGTGTGTGTGTTATACAACCAGTGTGTAGGAAAATAGTGAGAAATGTGTGTGTGTTCAGGTATTAAGTGAGAGTGCAACAGTGCCAATGTATGCAGGAATTTAAATGTGACAGTGAAAGGGAAATACTGTGTGTGTGTGTGTAATATGACATGGTGTAAAAATACCAAAACAGTGAGCAGCAAGGCAACACATAAAAATGTGTGTAAACTGTGATGAGGACAGTGGGTGTGTGTATTTGAATGCTTGTGTGTGTGAGAGAGATGTGAGTGAACTGTGTGTCAGGACAATGAGAAATAGGAAGGAAAGGAAATCAATTCATGTACCAAAACAGTTCAGAATTTAGACTGTAAAAAGGAAAGAAGGAGATTAATTCATTTCAAAACAGTTAATGAAAACTGAAACCCAGTTTCAGTCCCCACATTTCCCAACCCCATTTCGAAATCAAAAAGACACCAATCAACACTAAAATTGAACCACAGTTAGTTAACATATAGGAGAACTAGTTTAGGGACTTAAACCCATCCTTAACATCATAAAATAGGTTTAATTAGATGTCAAAGTTCATCTTTCAAAAACTCGAAATAACAGAATATCATTCATGTATCAGTAATTTGGAGTTTTCAAGAATTCACAAGCCAAAACAAAGAGAAATACAAAATCAGAGGTTGGTATCACTAATATAGGGTGTGAACATAATATAGGAAGTAAACATGTGGAGGATGGCATTAATTTAGACTACAATCATTGACAAAACAAACTAAATCTGGAAACACTTAACAGTGTATCAGTAATTTGTATTTGAGCCCAATACTCCACATAAGACCTGAACAATTTGTAATCCTATCATAACAGAGATTAAACATGATGTTTAGAAACTAATTAAGCAATAAAACATCATTTAGAAGCATTTAAAATGATTAAACATCAGAATACACATACAGGTCAGTGCACAGAAAGCCACTCCTCGTGCACGTGTGCACGCGTGTCGTGTGCATGACACGACACGAACTGGGTCGAGTCCCTTTGTAGGATGGTTCGCCTAGGGTCCCCCTAGGTCTGTGTCACCCTGGTTTGGGTCAATGTGTCCTGTGTCGTGATTGGTACATGCGTATCAGAGCCAAAAACACGCTAAAACTAACACAGGCAAAAACCCGTGTACTCATCCGTGCGTGTCCGACACGACACCTAGGTCATGCCACTTGGGGAGTGTCATGACAGACACTGCCCCAAAGTGTCCAGTGAGAATCTCGTGCTCTAGTGTCTTAACCAGCGAGCAATCGTGCTCGAGTAGCAGGGGATTGAACAGTCCCGAGCCAGTGCACAAACTCGTGTCCAGCCCGATTTGCACCCGACACAGACACAAAACGACCATGGTTCCTTCACAAAAATCAATGAGCACACATAGATCTACATTCCTATTCGAACAGAATTTAAAAACAGCAAAGTTGATCTCTCAGAGGCATTTTGTCGAACACCCTACACACATGACTGATATGTGTCCGATACGGACACGAAACGAACTCGAACCCTAGGTTTAGCCTATCCTACAGTGGGTGGAAAATCATGGGTTAGAATTGGTTTTACCTATTGATGAACAATGGATGGAAAAGTCCTCAAATGCAATAAACTCCTCAAGCCTCCAAGTCCCACAAATTGTTTCTTCCTGCAACCAATTTATTCCAGCAGTAAGAGAATGAATTTTAGGTCCTTATGAAATTGGTTTGGGGAAGAATGGATTTAAAATGGATTTTTAGTGAATTTTGGAAGATGGAACTCACCTCTTTCCTTAGAACTTTTGAAAGAACCTTAAAAGAGGCTAGCCCTAAAAACTAGGAGGGATTAAATAGGGAGGAATCCCTAGGTTAAACCTAGCTGGTCAGCCATGTTGTGTTTGGGTGGGGTTTGAGCTAGGTTAGCTAGTCCTATCAAGTTTAGTCACAAAATGACTTGTGAAACCACAAGCCATTTATCAAAACACTTGATTCCTAAATTCCTAATTAATATTCTAATGAATCAATAACTACTAACTTAAGTCATACTAGGTTAGACTAGGGTCACTTGACCTAACCAAGCCCAACTAACTAGGGTTAGTTCCTAGGTTGGTCTACATGAGTCAAAACTAGTCAAAAAATCAAACTAGTCCAAATAAATCTAAAATAATTCCTAAAAAATTCCCATAAATTCTAATTAATACTAATAAATTTTATTTACCCCAAAAATGACAAATTTACCCTCAAACTAGAAATGTGGTAGTGACAAATCTACCCTCCTTAAAAGAATTTCGTCCTCGAAATTGAAAGGCGAAATACAACTGATGAGAAGGATAGAAAGTATACCTCAAGGTCCAAAAAGATAAGGGTACCGCTCGCGCATCTCATCCCCCCGCTCCCAGGTAGACTCTCATGGAGAATGATGCCTCCATGCGACGCGTACCAAGGGTATCACCTGGTTCCTCAGAACCTTCTTCCGTCGATCCAGAATCTCCACTGGCTGCTCTGGATAGCTGAGAGAAGGACCCACCTCAATCTCCGAATGATCGAGCACATGGCTAGGGTCAGCCACGTACCGTCTCAACTGTGATACATGGAATATGTTGTGGACCCCCACAAGTGCAGGCGGTAAGTCTAGCCTGTAAGCCACGTCACCGACTCTCCCGCTGATAACGAAAGGGCCGATGAAGCGCGAGCTAAGCTTTCCGCCTCCACCAAAACGTATCGTACCACGAGTCGGAGATATCCTCAGGAAAACCTGGTCTCCGACCTAATCACAAGCAAGGTCTCAATTAATATAAATAACAACATGATAAAAAAAATCACAAACAACAACCTAAATCTAATCCTACTCTAATCTGTACCTCAAACTCCAAGGGCCTCCGGTGGCTGTCGGTCCAGTGCCGATGTCTGTCCTGCGCCATGCGAAGTCTGTCCCTGATGAGATTCACCTTCTCGGCCGCATCCACAATCATCTCTGGCCCCAGCAAAGCTCGCTCACCAACATCATCCCAGTATAAGGGTGTACGGCACCTACGCCCGTACAGAGCCTCGAAAGGTGACATCTCGATGCTGGCCTAGAAACTATTGTTATCGGCAAACTCCACCAAATGAAGATGATCCTCCCAGGAACCTCCAAAGTCCAGAATGCACGTCCGCAGCATATCCTCAAGGGTCTGAATAGTCCGCTCTGACTGTCCGTCCGTCTGGGGGTGGTATGCAGTACTAAACTTGAGCTGAGTGCCCAAGCTGGTCTGCAGACTCCTCCAGAAATGGGAAGTAAAACGGCTATCCCGATCTGAGACGATGCTGACCGGAACTCCGTAAATCCTGACTATCTGCCGTATATACATCTCCGCCAGCCTCTCTGTAGACGTACCCACCTTGAATGGCAAGAAGTGGGCCGATTTGGTCAACCTGTCAACGATGACCCAAATCGCGTCTTTCTCTCCTGGAGTACGCGGCAATCCTGATACAAAGTCCATAGTGATATGCTCCCATTTCTACTCGGGAATGGGCAGCGGCTGCAACAATCCACCGGGCCTCTGTCTTTCTGCCTTGACCTGCTGACAGACCAAGCACCTAGCTACGAAGTGGGACACCTCCCGCTTTATTCCTGACCACCATACGTGCTCCCGTAGATCTCGGTACATCTTGTTGGCACCCGGGTGTATAGAGTCCTGAGATCTGTGGGCCTCCTGCATAATCTGCTCTCTGAGCTCCCCGTTAGGCACACATAACCTGGCACCGTACCTCAGGGCACCATCCTCTGCAAGTAAAAACTCAGGATCCCCCACTCCTATACTGATCTGCTCTCTGATACTTTGCAAAGCCACATCCCCGAACTGGGCCGCCTTGATCCTGTCCACCAAGTCTGACTGAATCTGCATCCCCCATAGCTGCATCTGCACTCCCGACACGATCACCTCAATCCCAAGGCTCTCCAAGTCGGCAAGCAAATGCCGATCTATGGTCAAACATATGGCTGTCGGATACCTACTCAAGGCATCGGCAACCACGTTGGCCTTCCCTGGATGATACTATAGTGCAATGTCGAAGTCCTTCATCAACTCCAACCATCTGCGCTGTCTCATGTTCAACTCCTTCTGAGTGAACACATACTTTAGGCTCTTGTGATCTGTGAAGATCTCCATCCGCTCACCATACAGATAATACTTCCACAACTTCAAAGCAAAAATTACTGCTGCTAGCTCCAGGTCGTGGGTAGGGTAGTTCTTCTCATGGGGACGTAACTGCCTGAAAGCATAGGCAATCACCTTCCCGTGCTGCTGCAACACACAACCCAGCCCCTTCCCTGAAGCATTACTATAAATAGTGAATCCACCGGATCCTGAAGGCAACGTCAGAATCGGAGCTGTCGTCAGCCGCTTCTTCAACTCATCAAAAGCTGCCTGACACTCCTCTGACCATACATACACAGTATCCTTCTGGGTCAACCGTGTCAACGGCTCTGCAACCCGGGAGAAATCCTGCATAAATCTCCGGTAATACCCTGCCAGCCCCAGGAAGCTCCTGATCTCTGCAACTGAAGTCGGCGCTGTCCATGCCTCAACTGCCACGATCTTCTTGGGGTCAACTGAGATACCATCTCCAGTCACCACATGCCCCAAGAAGTC
Organism: Iris pallida; assembly: GCA_029216955.1. Lineage (NCBI taxonomy): Eukaryota > Viridiplantae > Streptophyta > Magnoliopsida > Asparagales > Iridaceae > Iris > Iris pallida. The sequence continues at coordinate 12,024,444 of JANAVB010024597.1, read as the reverse complement.
CACCCGATGCAAGAAGAACTCACACTTAGAGAGTTTTCCATAAAGCTGCTCCTTCCTGAGAATCTCCAGCACTATCCGCAGATGCTCCTCGTGCTCCTCCTCAGTCTTGGAATATATCAAGATATCATCAATAAACACCACTACAAATTGATCCAGATACTGATGGAACACCTTGTTCATAAGGTTCATAAACACAGCTGGTATATTGGTTAGCCCAAATGGTATAACCAAAAACTCGAACTGTCCATACCGCGTCCTGAAAGCGGTCTTCGGAATATCCTCTCCCTTCACCTTCACCTGGTGATATCCCGACCTCAGATCAATCTTGGAAAATACCCGAGCTCCGCTCAACTGGTCAAACAGATCGTCGATCCGCGACAGTGGGTATTTGTTCTTGATCGTGAGGTTGTTGAGTGCCCTATAGTCAATACACATGCGTACTGCCCCATCATTCTTCGGCACGAACAACAGTGGTGCACCCCATGGCGACGAACTCGAGCGGATGAAGCCCTTGTCCTGTAGCTCATCCACTTGCTTCTTCAGCTCCACCAGCTCGCTGTTGTTCACCCGATAGACGTGCTGAGAAATGGGCTCCGCTCCTGGAACCAAGTCTATCGAGAATTCAATGTCCCTGTCTGGTGGCAGTTCCGGCAACTCCTCCGGGAAAACATCCATATACTCTGCTATCAAGGGGTGTGGAATCGTCTGCTCCTCCACCGAGACTCCACAGAAGACTCTGCTGCTCTGCTCTGCCTGACGTCTGGAGTACTCGAACTCTGGCTCCCCCGGCGCTCTGAAGAGAACTCTACCCCCTCTGCAATCAATGCTGGCGTGGTGCCTGCTCAACCAATCTATGCCTGGTACTATATCGTAGTTCGGCAGTGGCATTACGAGCAGGCTCACCTCCAACTCACGGTCTCCCAAAACTACTCTTCGACCCTTACAAACATCACTCACGAGGATAATACCACCCCCGGTCGTGATCTTGTAAGTCCTAGGCAACGATTCAGCTATGATACCGTGTCTAATCACAAAAGATACAGATATGAAGCTATATGAAGCACCGGAATCAAATAATGCAAATGTTGGACTAGAATCAAGAAGAATCGAACCTGCAATCAGCTCCCCAGTACCTCTGCCTCTCCAGCTGCCATGGCGAAAGCTCACCCCTGCTGGCCTCCCTTGGCCTGCTGCTGGTGCTGGACGAACCTCTGTTGCGTGTCGGCAGGGCTGGTCCCCGCTACTGGCCCACTGGAGCTCTGGCTCCACCTTCCTGAGCTGCTCGTGCTATACGGCACTTCCTCATCTGGTGATCTGCTGAACCACACACCATGCACAGGCCCAGCCTCTTTCTGCACTCAAGGAAGACGTGCCCAGGCTTCTTGCAGTAGCCACAAGTACTACCCTGCCTCTGTCCCTGCTGGTGCTGCCTCGGCTGCTGCTGATGCTGCACTGGCTGGTGCCTCGACTGCTGAAACTGCTGCGGCTGGAACCTCTGCTGCTGGTGGTGCTGCTGCTGAAAGTGCAGCCTCTTGGCCGGTCCTCCGCTACTGCTGCCTCCCTGGAAGTCTCGCCCCCTCTTGAGCCTAAGCTCAAGATTATCCTCTGCAGCTAGTGCGTCCACCAGGATCTCCTCAAATATAGCACTGTGGGCGTTCTTGGTGTAGGACTTGACCTCCTTTACCAAGCCCTTCCGGAACCTTCGGGCCTTCCTCGTCTCCGACAAGTCCTCTACAAATCTGCCCAGGCGGCAGAACTCTCCTGCATACTCCTTTACAGACTGACTCCCCTGAACTAAGGCCTCGAACTGAGTCTCGAGGGCTCCCACAACTGCCTCTGGGAAGAACTTCTCCTCGAACAGCTTCTTGAGTGCTGCCCAAGTCTGTCCTGCTGTCCCGACCCTCGGGTCGGTCTGGTACCATGTCCGGGCCAGATCCTGCATCATGTTGGCCGCTGCCTCTATCTGGAGCCTCGTCGTAATCTCAGCCAGCCTGAAGATCTCCTCCATATGCTCGATCCACTCATCGGCATACAGGATCCCCTCTGTCCCTCGAAAGTCTCTCGGATGCATCTTCTGAAAGTCCTGGATGCCTTTCTCCCGCGGCTGGTGCGGCTGCGGAGCTGCCGCTGGCTGAGCTATGACCCTCTCCACTGCTGTCACTGCCAGCTCAATGCCTCGAGTGAGCTCTGCCGTCTGCCTCTGCTGCTGAGTCTGCTGACCCTCCATGTACTGCCTGAAGAAGGCTAGTAGCTGTACTGCGTCCACTGTCCCGGCAGGTGGCTGTCGGTAGGGATCCTCTAGGAGAACTGGGTCCTGCCTCCCTGCCGGTGGAAGCATACCCCCTGCTGCAACTGCCGAGGTCTCAACACGAGCTGAGGTGGCAGGAGCTGCAGTCCCCTGGCCTCGCCGTGCTGGCTGAGAGGTAGCAGTCCCCTCTATAGCATCCTCATGGACGGCACGCTGCGATCGAGTCTCTACCATCCTGAAGATAGACAAACAAGAGTATCAATTTCTGAGAAGAAGCGAAATAACAAAGGCGGACAATTATAATTCAAAGGATCAGTTGACAAAAGGATTTAGATGGCAATAAAAGGAATTTTCCTAAAGTGATTGAGTATCTTAAAATTAATATCCTATATCCTATAGCAGGCTGCAGTGATACTCTAGTTCGAGCACCACTATACTTCTAGTCTAGACCTGAATGGGCCACCACTAAAAACGTGTCACGACCCACACCCTAGAGGAAGGGCACGAGACGTGAATACGTCCAGCCTACGCCGCAGTATCGGCGGTAGAACGCTGTCCTAAGTCACATCATCTAGCAGTACATATCTAAACAGTTTATACTCCCCGAATGGGGGTGACATAGCAATAAATAAACTCAATCACAACTAAGGAAGAGATAGCACGATATGAACAGAACTCAAGGAAATGAAATAGATAAAACAGTAGTCTAAGATAATCCCAGCAATACAAGGTCTCAGATAAAAGAATATATACAACTGATCTCCAAATAAAGAGTCTAACTAGAACATGATCCAACTATATAAAGATAATAGCCTAACTATCTAGTCTAGGCAGTCGGGGGAAGGTCCTCAGCTACTGCTGGATCCTCCTGAGGGTCCAGCTCACAGGTGTCATCTAGGGCTGTCCCGTAGTAGGTGTCCAGGCAAGCCTCCTCCTCGTCCTCTGTAATATTTTCAACAGGTCCAGTCAGGACATGAGCGAGCACAGTACATCTCAACAGATCATAGCAGGTTAAAAAACATATAACATGTAGTAAAGTAAGATACAGGTACTGAAGAAAAGCAGTATGTAAACAGAAAGAGCTGTAATAGAAATATCTTTTGTAAATAGAGACTAACAGTGGCTAGTGAGTCAGAGTAAAATATAGACATGTAAATGGCATAGGAGATTCTGATAAGGCACTAGGGAAGTGATTCTGATAAGATACTACTTGGGTATTATTCACATGTCCAATTCTACTCCCCCGTACCCCCAATCAATACACAAGGATCCAGCCAGGTTATGTTATATGATTCCATGCAAGGCCCCGCAGGGTGATACATGGATGCCCATAAATGGGTGATTCTGGGGGTTACCCAACAGTATAAGATTCTAGGAAGACTCTACGATCATAAGAGTATATGTCGTAAGTGATCAAAGAACCAAGAAGCATAGTGATACGCCATGTAAGTGAAACGCACAGAAAACATAGTACCCGATGCTCCATAAGGATAACATCTCAAGAAAGGATCCATATAGTACCAATCCGTGTGACCGTCGTGACAGTACAAGTAAAATATTCTACTGCAGGAAATAATTCTAAGCAAGATATGAAATGATCAGAGAATGTACTCGCCTGCATCTGAGTGTCCAAAATGAAACGTACTGTCCAAGGAGTGGTGTCTGGCTCCTAATCAGAACAGCACAAGTCACAACAAGTCCAGAATAGCAAAATGGAGTCCTACTATAAATTCTACATGATTCTAAGTCAATCTAGGCCAAAGTCAACTCTTGGTCAACTTTAGAAGTCAAACTAGGTCAACCTAGTCAAACTTGAGTCAAACTAGTCTATACTAGTCTAACCAGTCTATTCTAAGTCTAACAGGACTACACAAGTCTATTCTAGGCTAACAGGACTACACAGGCACAACCATAGGCCAAACCAAGTCTAACAACCCTTAATACACCTACACAAAGCTATTTTATCTCTGAAATAATACACAAGTACAATATGCCTATATACTCTAATATAGGAAATCTCACATGCATCCATTGATATAAATTAACAGGAAATCACATATAGATGTGGTTAGCCAAAATAATGATATAGCCTACACATATATCCCTATATAATATAACTTAGAATTTATAACCTATAGACTATATGTGTAACCCACACAACATCATATTGACATTACAATATATATATGCCTATGCATATAGATAGGGGGAGACACAAGGCTATGTGTCCAAAGTATAAATGTGTGTGTAAAGAGTGACAGGAAAGTAGGGTAGTGTGATAGGATATGTGTTAAGTGAATGTGTGGGTGTATAGGAAGGTAATATATCATGTGTGTGTGTGTTATGCAACCAGTGTACAGGAAAATAGTGAGAAATGTGTGTGTGTTCAGGTATTAAGTGAGAGTGCAACAGTGCTAATGTATGCAGGAATTTAAATGTGACAGTGAAAGGGAAATACTGTGTGTGTGTGTAATATGACATGGTGTAAAAATACCAAAACAGTGAGCAGCAAGGCAACACATAACAGTGTGTGTAAACTGTGATGAGGACAGTGGGTGTGTGTAATTGAATGCTTGTGTGTGTGAGAGAGAGATGTGAGTGAACTGTGTGTCAGGACAGTGAGAAATAGGAAGGAAAGGAAATCAATTCATGTACCAAAACAGTTGAGAATTTAGACTGTAAAAAGGAAAGAAGGAGATTAATTTATTTCAAAACAGTTAATGAAAACTGAAACCCAGTTTCAGTCCCCACATTTCCCAACCCCATTTCGAAATCAAAAAGACACCAATCAACACTAAAATTGAACCACAGTTAGTTAACATATAGGAGAACTAGTTTAGGGACTTAAACCCATCCTTAACATCATAAAATAGGTTTAATTAGATGTCAAAGTTCATCTTTCAAAAACTCGAAATAACAGAATATCATTCATGTATCAGTAATTTGGAGTTTTCAAGAATTCACAAGCCAAAACAAAGAGAAATACAAAATCAGAGGTTGGTATCACTAATATAAGGTGTGAACATAATATAGGAAGTAAACATGTGGAGGATGGCATTAATTTAGACTACAATCATTGACAAAACAAACTAAATTTGGAAACACTTAACAGTGTATTAGTAATTTGTATTTGAGCCCAAAACTCCACATAAGACCTGAACAATTTGTAATCCTATCATAACAGAGATTAAACATGATGTTTAGAAACTAATTAACCAATAAAACATCATTTAGAAGCATTTAAAATAATTAAACATCAGAATACACATACAGGTCAGTGCACAGAAAGCCAGTCCTCGTGCACGTGTGCACGCGTGTCGTGTGCACGACACGACACGAACTGGGTCGAGTCCCTTTGCAGGGTGGTTCGCCTAGGGTCCCCCTAGGTCTGTGTCACCCTGGTTTGGGTCAATGTGTCCTGTGTCGTTATTGGTACAGGCGTATCAGAGCCAAAAACATGCTGAAACTAACACAGGCAAAAACCCGTGTACTCATCCGTGCGTGTCGGACACGACACCATAGGTCATGCCACTTGGGGAGTGTCATGACAGACACGGCCCCAAAGTGTCCAGTGAAAATCTCGTGCTCTAGTGTCTTAACCAGCGAGCAATCGTGCTCGAGTAGCAGGGGATTGAACAGTTCCGAGCCAGTGCACAAACTCGTGTCCAGCCCGATTTGCACCCGACACAGACACAAAACGACCATGGTTCCTTCACAAAAATAAATGAGCACACATAGATCTACATTCCTATTCAAACAGAATTTAAAAATAGCAAAGTTGATCTCTCAGAGGCATTCTGTCGAACACCCTACACACATGACTGATATGTGTCCGATACGGACACGAAACAAACTCGAACCCTAGGTTTAGCCTATCCTACATTTGGGTTAGGGCTAGGGCCTTCCTAAAATACAAACCAACAAGAAAATCATGGGTTAGAATTGGTTTTACCTATTGATGAACAATGGGTGGAAAAGTCCTCAAATGTAATGAACTCCTCAAGCCTCCAAGTCCCACAAATTGTTTCTTCCTGCAACCAATTTATTCCAGCAGCAAGAGAATGAATTTTAGGTCCTAATGAAATTAGTTTGGGGAAGAATGGATTTAAAATGGATTTTTAATGAATTTTGGAAGATGGAACTCACCTCTTTCCTTAGAACTTTTGAAAGAACCTTAAAAGAGGATAGCCCTAATTAAACCTAGCTGGTCAGCCATGTTGGGTTTGGGTGGGGTTTGAGCTAGGTTAGCTAGTCCTATCAAGTTTAGTCACAAAATGACTTGTGAAACCACAAGCCATTTATCAAAACACTTGATTCCTAAATTCCTAATTAATATTCTAATGAATCAATAACTACTAACTTAAGTCTTACTAGGTTAGACTAGGTCACTTGACCTAACCAAGCCCAACTAACTAGGGATAGTTCCTAGGTTGGTCTACATGAGTCAAAACTAGTCAAAAAATCAAACTAGTCCAAATAAATCCAAAATAATTCCTAAAAAATTCCCATAAATTCTAATTAATACTAATAAATTTTATTTACTCCAAAAATGACAAATTTACCCTCAAACTAGAAATGTGGTAGTGACACAGAGTAAAAGAAATGCAAAAATAAAGAGTAGAGAGCAAGCACAACACAACAAGATTTTTAACCTAGTTTTCCTCGTGGAGGACAAGTCCAGGGCTGAGAACTCTAGCTCAGGGTTAAAATCCACTATTTGTGAAATAGGGTTACAACCACGTGCCTTTTCACAGAAGAGCATGCCAAACTTCTTTCAACGATCGTTTTGGCGAAACTTGGACTTTTTCTAGTGACTTACAACTTCTTGCACTTCAAACTTCTAGCTGGATCGTACCGAGCAACTTCGACGGTTGAGAAGTTTGAATGCTATGTGGATGGAAAGGTAAGGCACTTTAATATATAGGTTATGTAAGAGAAGAAGAGAAGGTTGGATTGTTTGAAATGAGAAAAACCAAGGCCTATTTATAGGGTTCGGGGTAGGCAGAATTTGGCCAGAATTCTGTCTGTAGAATTAAAATTTTTCGCTGTTGGACAACTAGTAATGATCAAGACCTAAAAATTAGCATCCTGTAATTTAGGGGACAGAGTTCGGCCCAAACTCTGTGTGGAGGCAGAGTTCGGCCCGAACTCTACCTCCTATGGACAAAATGTTCTAAGTGGGCTTTTGAATGAATGAGTTGATTGGGGTTTGGGCTAAGTATACCTATAAGGCTAAGTCTAGCCCAAAGTTGCTCAGTATGACCCAACTTACATCATCCTATACTCAAAAACAATAAAAAATACAAACTCCAGTATACACAGAATAGTAAATCTTTTAGCAGCATTGATCTTGAACCAATGAGCTGAGTAGATTGATTTTGAGCTCGATGTATCAAATTGGACTATGATAAATATTGTTTTGTTAATTTTCAAGATAAGGTTGACTGTGATCCTGTTTGGGTCAACAATGCCTTGGCCTATTTTGTGTCTTTAGGCCATACCGTACTTGCAACAACAACGCCAACACATACTTCGCCTTTAGACCCTTCTCGTACCAACAATGGTAACCTATCATGTCATGCTTGCCTTTCAGCATATAATCAGAGATGCAAATACACGATAGTAACCAATTTCCACGTCACCGTGCTACATGTCCATTGTGTCGTGCCTCGCAAACTCAGTGTGACAACTATATTGTCGCCTCGTGGTCCTTACTACTTTAATCACTAACTGACCCAATCATGACATGTGGACTATGTCACTTGACCGACTTTGCCTTGCGGTATTTCCTGACTTAAACTCAAGATGACTCAAATCCAACTTATGCAACTTATATGCCGACAACTTATGACTTGATGCTACATCTCGTGCTGAAGTACAATGTCTACGTTACAGCCAAATCATAGTCCGAATATTGTCTTCTGATCGTACACGCATTAGACTCGACTTATGGGTATAGTGCACATAATACTCGACTTAATCCAATGGCATACACGCGGATGGCGCCCATGCTGACTCATCTATATGAACTATTCACTATCGACCAGCGCTATCCTGGGCACCATATCTTTTGTTAGATGGACACCCCTTGCCAGCACGAGTAGCGAGCTCCGTTCCAAGTCCCCGTCTAACCCGTGCGGTCATCCACAATGCGGTCATCCAGCACTACTAATCATGTCTCCATCAAAATGGTCCCGTTGGCCGTCTGGGTCGCTGTTTGAGAAATATTATCTTACCTTGTACAAGTTGTCCAATAACCATGCGAGACTTGACTCGAACTGACGTCTCATATAGTCATTCTACTTCTAGTATTACCATCTCTTTCAGGGCCAATTTCAATACTTCTTACATCTGAGACTGCCTCGACGACCATGGTCGCGAGCCTTCTTATTTTTTCTATCAGTTCATTCAATTCAGGAATGACTATTCTAAAGCCCTTCTTTCCAAACTCAAAATAAATTAACCGTGACCCGTGCCTTAGAAACACTAAGTCTGTGACATCCTGATCTACACCAATTGATGTTCTGGATGGTACTACCGCCCAAGACATACCTATACAATGGGCCTTACGATCGTGGAACTAAGTAATTTCGACAACCGCATAAAATATGGGACGGTGCTTAGAAAAGACTTCTATAGCCTATCATAACTCAGCCTAACTTAATCATGCAATAACTTGACGAGCAAGGGCTACGTCAAGCCTTGGACGATGGGACCATGCATGCTTTATGAAGCGTTTATGCGGGCGACGCCTATGACTTAGACTGACTCTTAGCTTGTGGCGAAGACCAACATTTCCTTCTTCTAAGCCACGGGATGAAGGACTGAGTATCATTTTCAAAGCATGCTGTGTAGCAACTCTAAGCCGACCTGTTGGACCTTTCTATATTCTAACTCAATTGGACCTGTCGGAATTATTTCCTTAGCTATGTGGATTCATCTCTTTTATTATCAAGCTTACATGTGCAAGTTAAAAATATGCAATTTATTATGTGAAGGCTAAGAAGAGGCGAGTTAACCGAAACTACCTCACCAGAGCGAGGAGTCGCCTCAACCGAGCGGGCCTTCGAGTCACCGTTGCAAGGTTAAGTCTGAACGCCGTTGGTGTTCCGATTCCTCCGATTGAATGAGCGGAACAGGGCACTACATCATACACTACTTAGAAAAAGTTTCATCCTCGAAACTAACTGAGTACACTTATCGACTTATAACTTGATTCAACATCCTACATTTTTCGCACATATTTCTCCTATGTGTTCCTTCAATCCGAGTCACGCTCGTACTACCATCAATCTTTTCTTTGAAACACTAATTCAAAATCCTTGACACTTTTCTATTTCTCTAGTCTCACTTGATTCAATGTACCACTTAGTTGGATCATGCACATATTCCAGGCGTCCCTAAAATACATACATTTTAGCCAAACCTCGTGATAGCAAATTTTACCATTACCAGTCAAGTCAGATCGTGCACTTATTCAAGCGTCCCTGATATACATGCATGTCAGCCAAGGCTCACGAGTGGTATTTTCATATTTCTGAATCATTCCATTCATCAATACAAATATCCCAACCAATCAATCCTCAAGATCACTCGCACCGATGCTGACTCTCACAACATAGATGTCTCGCCTAACCGCAAGGCCATTTTTTTCTAGGCTAAAGTTAGTCTGTCAGTATTGGAATCATAGTTCCCAAACAATAATATCAACACTGACACTGTCCTAAGGTCAAACCAAAGTTGATAATACATGATTTTCTACCCAAGCTCGCATCACTCTAATTTCTAAACATCGAGCATAGATTCCTACTCATATCTAGACATTCGTCGCATGGGGTTTTTTTCATTCAGCAAAGACAACCTATCGTAAGTTCACTCAACCAAATCTTCGACATATCAATATTACTCGACCAACAAGCCATTTCGTATAGTCTATCTCTTCGAACACGTTCGACATAATTCACCTATCAATCCTTCTCAAGTCAAGCATGCTACGACACGTTTTATCGCTAAACCATAATTCACATTTCATACTCCCTAAGTTATTTATCTCAATTCACGTAATCGATCACAAGGTCATCTGACTTAACAATATACTATGCCCCGATCTCACGTGAGTCCGATTATCTACGGTGGGTATAAAATCACTATGCATCGATCCTGCGGGATAATCATCCTCATCGGGACGTAACCCTTGTTTTGTGTCTAGACTAATTCATTCTCGATGCATGGATTGTACCTACTCAATCCTCTAGTTTTATTCAATCATCAATCTCATGTCCGACTAATCCTCGAATCCACCTTCGAATCAAACTGCAAATCAAGACAATCCAAATTGTCACGTCCTTATTTTACGAGTTCGATCATTAGTGCGACATGAATCACCATGTCAGCGCTCACGCAAAACGATTGCCCCAAATCCGACGTGACGCATGTGCGAGGCTAGAGTTGTGCTCATGCAAGATAAGATCATCGACGTTGTGGTTATCAATGCAACCATCAAGACAATTCTGTTTCATCCCAACAAACATTTCAATCAAAATCCTAAGTATAGCATCCATCAGAACGATAACACTTGTACTATCGTCATTCGCTGAGTCAGAGTACCCTCGAGTTATCACATATCGATCTTTGATACACCTCAATACCATCGATGACATGAGTAACCTAACGATCTTCCTTTGCAACAAATTTCGAGTCGTGCGACTGATGCTATCTTCCAGCTAGATAATCTCTATGACATTCAAAATCAATTTTGATCATTATCCCTCGAATTATTTACATAATTAATTTGTTCAAACCCAAAATTATGCATTTTCTTCTGTCTATCTTAAGTCATTGACCAACGTATTCCTTCAATTCGCATCATTACTTTGCTAACTCAAATCATCGAGCAACATTTAATCCAATCCTTAGAGTTATTTGCGTAGCTTCAAAATGTATAGTTTTCATGCAAGCTATCTTCTATCATGCTAACTTTTTCTATATGATCCACCTATCGATTTTCTTTATCAAGTCATCCATTTGCTACACCTTAACTATTCCTCGATTTGATTTGCCTACTCTATCATTTTCATATTTCATACATGCACAATCTTAATCCCGTGCTCGTCATTTCTAACTTTTATTCGAATCATCTTATCAAATCTCAAGACTACAACAACTTAATCAATAATACTCAATCTAAGGCTTTGCGTACGTGCGACGCTCGCTGATAGGCTCATTGGCACCCCACATCCTCAAAAGATTGACATCCTTGAAGCTATTGCAGACACCACTCAGGGATGAAGTCATTCGACAAATTCTCAAACTATCATTCGAATCAAAATTGACTTCTTCAAATTTTTCGTTCGAACTATTCCTCGAATTCCAAGCACGCTCATCTATATCGCACCGACTTTATCGTCGCTCGATAGCACCCCTATTGATAGTCATCTCACTTTACTCAATCGAATTCCACTCATTCTTGCTCGACACATTTTCAATCCCACATACGACTTTACTAAGGTCGACACAACTTTTGGTGCATACGCCCGGCCCGACTTAGCCAATCGTGCTTACGCGAACCATCTTTTTATTTCTTGTCAAAAAAGTGTTCTCCTACATTTTGCAAATTACATAGACTTATTGCATAGACATCCCGTAAGACATGTGAGAGAGAGCGCACCAACGATATCAACTTGGATAAGCAACAGAGTTAAAGAATTCAATCGATATTCCAAAGATGAAAGCCTTACTCTAATACCATTACAGCGGCTGCGACGGCGTTGTCACATAGAAGTCCCAAGCAGCGACATTGAATAATAGTAGCAAAAATTTAAAGCAAAACACAAGTCATTCCAAATACTCTTTATTGATATTAAAACAAAGATTACAAAGGGGGCACGAGGCCAATATTACAATCACTCAAGCTTACACTTTTCAAATTATAAGTCACTCAGCTCTCTCTCTCATCTCTTAATACATATCTTGAGTAGGCCGGCAGAGGCTTTAGATAGGCGATGTCCATACATTATGTCCTGTATAAGTCTAGACTCTACGCGGCCGCACGCCTCGAATCGTCAAGGAACTTCATGCCTCGTCGCATCCAAGCAAGCTCCACGCCACGAGCTTCTACCTGTTCCTGTACATAAATACTGTGTGGGTCTCAGTGCTCAACTGTACTGGTGGTGTGACCTCCTCGCCCATCCATACAGAACTGACACGTTCATTTACTTTTGTGTAACATAGTCCCTTTATGATTGTCTTTATACTCTTGCCTTATGATCAGTTTTAGGACAAACGCCTTTGCCTATTTTGTGTCTCCATACCATCTTGTGCTTGCAACAACAATGCCAACACATACTTTGCCTTTAGACCATTCTCGTACCAACAATGTTAACCTATCATGTCGTGCTTGCCTTTCGGCACAAAATCAGAGACATGACTACACGATTGTACCCAATTTCGATGTGACTGTGTCATATGGACATTGTGATGTGCCTCATAGACTTAGTGTAACTTAACAATATTGTCGTCTCGCGCCCTTCCTACTTTAATCACCAACTGACCCAGTCAAGACTTGTTGACTAAGTGTCACTCTACCAACTTTGCCTTGTGGCATTTTCTTAATTAAACTCAAGATAACTCAAATCCAACTTATGCAACTTATATGCTGACAACTTAAAACTTGACGCTACATCTTGTGCCGAAGTATTGTGTCTACGTTACAGCCAAATCTTAGGCCAAAACATTGTCTTCCGATCGTGCACGCATTCGAATCGACTAATTGATATAGCACACACAATACTTGACTCAATCCAAAGGCATATACGCAGATCGTTGTCCATGCCGACTCATCTATGAATTAGTCACTAGTACCCAACACTATCCTGGACACCATAGCTTTTGTTAGATGGATGCCCCTTGCCGACGCAAGTAGTGAGCTCCGCTATAATTCCCCGCCTAACCCGTACGGTCATCCAACACTACTAATCATGTCTCCTTCAAAACGGTCCCGTTGCCTGCCTGGGTCACCGTTCAAGAAATATTATCTCAGTTTGTACAAGTTGTCCAATGACTATGCAAGACTCGACTCGAACTGACGTCTCACACAGTCATTCTACTTCTAGTGCACCATCTCTTTCAGGGCCAAGTTCAATACTTCTCACATCTGAGACTGCCTCGACGATCTATGGTCGCGAGCCTTCTTCATTTTTACCCTATCATTTTATTCAACTCAGGAATGATTATTCGAAAGCCCTTCTTTCCAAACTCCAAATGAATCAACCATGACCCGTGCCTAAGAAACACTAAGTTCGTGACATCCTACCTTACACCAATTGATGTTCTGGATGATACTACCGTCCAAGACATACCTATACAACGGGCCATACGATCGTGGAACCAAGTAATTTCACAACCAAAGAAAACATGGGACAATGCTTAGAAAAGACTTCGATATCCTATCATAACTCAGCCTAACTTACTCGTGTAACAACTTGACGAGCAAGGACTGCGTCAAGCCTTTGACAATGGGACCGTGCATGCTTTATGAAGCATTTATACGGATGACGCCGATGACTTAGGCTAACTCTTAGCTTGTGGCAAAGACCAACTTTTCCTTCTCCCAAGCCATATTCTAACTCAATTCGACCCGTCGGGATTATTCCCGTAGCTATATGGATTCGTGTCTTCTATTATCAAGCCTACGTGTGCAAGTTGAAAACATAGGATTTATTATATAAAGGCTAAGATGAGGCAAGTTTATGGAAACTACCCTACCTGAGCGAGGAGTCACCTCGACCGAACGGGCCTTCGAGTCACCGTTGTAAGGGTAAGTCCGAACATCGTCAGTGTTCCGATTCCTCCGATTGACTGAGCGGGATGGGGCACAACAGTAAGGATCTCTAAACCTATTATAATTTAGTTTTATTATAGTAGTTGCATTCATTTAGGGTCCCCCTTGCCCTAAGAATGATTTAGGTTTAATTCGTGTCCATTTGAGGTACGTATCATGGGTGTATCGCTCTGTATCGAATACGTACCTCAAGTGTTCGACGAAATGTCCCATAGGAAGTTTTGATCACCAATTTCTAAATAAATTACATATTTAGATAGCTAATTATATGTAGATTACAATGGTGTGTGTCTGAGTTATTAGTTTTTGTGTCGTTCGCTATATTGATTTGGACACGGGACACACGATTTATACTATACAGGCACTGTAGCTGTCCTCTGTTGCTGCGAGTCTTGTGTCCCCTTGATACGATACTATTTCATGTGCTAGTGACTAGTTTGGTTAGCCCCCATGTCTGACACCTAGCCAAGGAAGTAGGGTTTCATTTGGTTGCGTTTTTGATCTGTGGCATTGGCCGCAGATCTATTCATGTGCAGTCGAGCACTGCACTTGATGTTCTGTTCACTTGGACACGTTTCATTTGACACACTTGGACACATGTTTGACACATGATAGACAAACATGGTGGACACTACTCACTGCAACACTTGCCTAGCATGGCCACACATTCACCTATTCATTCATCACCTCGACACACACACTTGTATTTACATTTTATATTGACACTCGAACATGTATGTAATTCTCTTATACACCTTGTACACTGCCTGAACACTTACCTTTGTTTGACACACATGCACACATTGTATTTTACATTCACTGCTGTGACACACACATGTACTGCATAGCCTATGCTAGTACTTAACCCTCCCTTACTGTATTGCATCATTTAACCCTTCACATACAAATACTTGACAATCTGTCACATTTATAGTTGTTGTACACTTCTTGTATTGACACCATGATACACTTCATTCGACACTTGATATTGACACTATGACACATGATTCACACCCTTGCCTGTACACACTTTTTATTGCTCTGCCATACAGCCACACATGTCTGCATACATCAACATCCTTTGATATTTGAGGTATCGGAGCATTCTCTGATACTTGACGTATCAGAGACATCCTAACATACCCCCTCCTTCACTGTATTTATCTTCGCATTGATCTGATACATTGGACACAGGCAACTGACACTATTCACATGTCTGATATACTTTAACACATATAACTCACTTACTCACTCATTCACACATGTCCTAATACTGCATTCACTTCACTCTCGATACCATTTCACTCTCACTCACTGCTTGTATCTGTTTTGACACCTTAATTTACTCACTATTCTTCATGACACACTTTGCATTCACTTGACACTATTGACACCGCTCTTAACTTTTAGTTCACTGGTCACCCCCTTGCTGCCTTACCTTATCCTCGCATACGTTCACTGCCTTCACCCATTCATTTCATCCATGTATTAGGTTCAGCCCTTGCTTGCACTAATTATTCAGTCTTTGATAACATATCTAGTTCAGTCCTTTGATTCTATGGTTCAGTCCCCTTTTTCTTTTGTTTCCATTTTAAGAATTCACCTTCTATCCATATATTTATCTATCTATATCATGTAGAAGGGATATTAGAGGATATAGATATATATTGTATCCTACTATACATGTGATTGTGTATATATATGAGATATATAGGATTGGCTAGGTATATAGGTATGGTATATATAGGTATCACCCTTGTATGTATTCCAATATCTGAACATTGTTCACATTTCATATGAACTCCATTGTTCAGGAAATCCATTACATTGGTTTAGAATATTGGTCCAGATGTCTATAGTATCTTGTCCAAGTTCAGAAACCCCAACCCTTCACTACATGTATATGTATTTGTCCTCTTAATGATGTAGTAGACCTTGCCTCCTTTGCTTTAGCATTAGTTTATAGGTTCAGTTCTTATTTCACATATTGTGGTCATTCCTGATATATTTCACTGCATATATTAGTTCAGCCAATAGTACCACACTTGCTCAGTCTTTGACATTGTCCTAAATTTACTAGTGCAAGCCTTTCCATATTTTCCTTTGACACATCTATGAGTATGTATACATATTATATAGGAAGGAGTAAGTAGTATGGTGGTTAGTAGTGATTTGATAGTATCATAATATAAGCCATAAGGATAATTGGAGATATGGTATGTTGAATCTATATACATAGACTATAGGATTATGAGGTATGGAGTTTAAATAGAGTTATCTTAGAGTATGGGATACTTAGATATATATTTTTTTTTTTTTTTTTTTTAGATATATATATATATATATATATATATATATATATATATATATATATATATATATATATATTGATATGTATATATAAGGATATATAGAGTTGTATATATATATATATATATATATATATATATATATATATATATATATATATATATATATATATATATATATGCTAGGTTTTGGGCGTGAGGGTAAAGGGTAAGTGGTTATGTTATATATATGTGATGCCTATATATATTGGATATAGGTTTAATTGGTTGTAGGTTAACTTAGTATTATGGGTTGTATGAGTCTGTTTATTTATGGGGTTGGGCAAAGGGTATGTGGGTTAAGGTATATGGTTTAAAAGGATGCATCTCTTATGGGCTATTTATATACAGGTATGTTATAGATGTTATTGGCATATAGGATATGGGTATTGGGTGAGCATATAAGTATTTGGTATCTTAGGTAACCTAGTTATGAGATAGCCTTATTGACTTAGAGTTGACCTTGACCTAGAATTGTAAATGTGCATGAATGTATATATCTATGTAACTATGTAAATATGCATGATGTAACATATGCCTATATATAAATATGTATGTAATGTGGATATGCATGTATATATGAAGGTACGTATTTATATATATTATCTATTTTATATTATGCATTGTTGTGGTTCACATTGTCTTATGATTGTGTGAGTGCTATCCTAGGCTTGGTTAGGCCTAGTGAGACTTGTTAGACTTGTTTGGGCTAGGACTTGACCTAGTTAACCTAATTTGACTAGTGTGGTTGACTAGAGTTGACCAAGTATCGATTTTAGTCTAGTTTAACCTAGACAGCATGCAGATGCATTGTACATTTCATTTATCATCTCTCGTATACATCTTGACCTGTGTTACTCTAAATAGGACTCTGTGGCTTCAGTTTGGACCTCTATACCTATCAGCTGTTCAGGTTATCAGGCGAGTACTTTCTCTGACCATTTTATACTTGTCTGGATTTACATTCTTGCTCTAGATTACTGTACTTGATGCTGACATGATTGTTATCACAGATTGGTACTATATGGATCTTCTTTTGAGATGTTATCCCCTTCTATTCACTAAATACATATTGTGATATGCATTTCACTTACATATTGTATTTATTGAATACCCTTATTCTTGTATACTCATTGTGCATATTGTACTATCATTATCTCATGAGTCCCATGGATAGACCATTGTACAACTATTGTATAACATTGTATATCTATTGTATAATATTGTACACTATTGTATAAGATAACGTAACTAGAGTGGATCCTTGTGTATTGATTGGGGAGGGAGAGTAGAATTGGTTATGAAATCAAATCCTATTATGCAACACTGTATAACTATTGTATATGTCCATTGTGCACACACGTCCAATGGAGTTACCATTGCATTGTCCTAAACCTTTTACATAACCATATTGTACTCTAAATCAAATATTGCTTACAGTTCTTACTTATCATATATAGATATTTTCCATTATCAAATCTCTGTTGTTTTTCATATACATTCTTCTTTCAGCGTTTCCTGTATCTTACTCTATTGCATGCTTTATATTTTCTAACTTGATATGAACTGCGTGAGATGTTTTGTGCTCGCTCCTGTCCTGACTGGACCTGTTGATAAATTTTATAGATAGCTTGGAGGTTGCCTGCTAGCCTAGAGGAAACACAGTAGAGGTTGTATAGATAGTTATTTTAGTTGTCTTGAGTTGTATTTACTTTATGGATTACTGTATTTGAGATTTGAGATGTTTTTTGGGTTTGTGTATCTTAGACACTTAGACTTCTATCTGCGGTATCTCTTTGTGGATTTCATATTTTATCTATCTTTTATCATGCTCTAACTTAGATGTGATTGAGACTGTATTTGCTATGTTACCTCCATTCGGAGTGTATATACTGTACAGGTACCTTTATATTGTTAGATGTTTGACATAGGACAACGTTCTACCGCCGACACTGCGACGTAGGCTGGACGTACCTACTTCTCGTGCCCTTACTCTATGGTGCGGGTCGTGACACGTTTTTATTGGTGGCCCACGCAGGTCGAGTTTGTGTAGTGGTATTCGAACTAGAGTACCACTACAGCCTGCAGTAGGATTAGGATATATTTTTGAAGGTACTCAATCACAGTTAGGATCCCTTAAGAGATTCCTGTGATGACCCTTGAGAATCTCATTATAAAATATCTTGAAATTTGATTCTAATAGTTTATATTTATCTTTCTTAGTTAGTTAATGAATTTGATTTTTGGGTATCCATTGTTGATTTAATTTAATTTTTGTCAAGATGAAATTATATGGGCTATGTCATCTAGGTTATGGAATCTAGTCTTCTACAATCATATTAGCCAGCATGGTGCGGACATATAGTCTGGCTTTGGATATATTTATCGGGTGTGAGAATTTAAGGTTTTCACAGTCAAGCTAGCGGTATCGCAAAAATTTTAAATACCATGATTCTAGAGGTATGTGCCTAAGTCGAGGACTTTGTGATTATCGTAGTCTTGCTTACTAGTATGACGAGGATTTAGAGTACCATGATTTTGGATAGACACACATGATTATCAGATTGTACCTTAAATGTTCTTGAACATGTTTTCTCTACTTTTGTTTCAGTCATTCTCCAAAAAAAGAAAAGAATTATTGTTTGTTTTGTTTGTTTTGCTTCTCATTATTTAACTTAGGTGTAGCTTTAGCTGTATTATAAACCTTGTGTAACTTCTTTTTATGAATTTTTTCTTAATACAATGAATCGATGATTTTGCTAGACCTTATCTTGGATTTGATATTATAGCTCTGGTTTCAAAATGGTTCTTCTTTTGAACAGATAAGTAGAACAGATTTTATCATTATTTTCTTCTTGCTATTATTCTTGTATTAAATAATAATAATAATAATAATAAAACTGTCTTGATTACATCAATCACCTACTTGCAATCTTGGTAGGAATCTAAATGTTGGTCTTGATATGTAATTTAATTTTTATATTGGGACATGAGAATATATATATAGCGGACACAGACACTTTGGCTGACACGTATGCATGCTACACTTTGATTACCAACCCATCTAAATACATATTAATATGTTGTTGATGTTAAATTCTCAAAACCCCAATATCTCTGACACAATACAGTATCAGAGAATAGTTCTCTATTTTTTTTCTAGTTTAAATTTGTAATTTAAATATAAATTTTATATTATTAGTTGTTGTTTACATCACTGCACATGTATATTATATACAGGGTTTCAATTCTTAAAGAAATTGGTTAAGTTTTGTGTTTGAATTTGTCAAATCTGAGACCGTGTGCAAATTAACCCTTTAACACTGGATTCTAAGTGATTAGTTCAATTTGCAGTTTTTAAATATAATGTTTTGAGCCATATACATTGTTGTATGTAGGAATATAATGTTACGTTTCATACTCTTACATGTTAGGTTGTGGTTGTGGTGAACATTGGGTTGGTTTTGATGTTCGAATTTGTCACTACCACTTTTCTAGCTTGAGGATATTTTAGTCATTTTAGAAATTTTGAGAATTATTTGGAATTATTATGTATTATTTAGATTTATTAGAATTAATGTATTTTTTAGTAATTTTTAGTATAATTGATTTTGGTCCTATAGTTGACTTGACAGTGTTGACCTTGGAGACTAACCTAGAGGCTAACCTAGGTCATGACTATTTGATTAGGATATGGAATAGTAGCTTGACCTAAGTTAGTGACAATTAACTCATTAGAATTTATTTGGAGAGATTAGGAATTGATTCGGCTAGAATGGCTTGTGACTTCACAAGTCATGATTAATGACTTAAGCCCATAAGGCCCAACCCACACCATGGAACCCTAACCCTAATTGCTTGGCCGGCCACTATTGATCCCCCTCCCCTATATTTAATGCTCCTAGAAATTAGGGCTAGCCTCCATTAGGAATTATTTGCAAGTTTGGAAAGAGGTGAGTCTCCATCTTCCCTAATCCATAGAAATTCCTATTTAACTCCTTTTCCTCCAAACAAATTGCTATAGATTCTAATTTTTCTGTTCTTGCTGATTATTTAAGGATATTTCAGAGTTTGGGCAATTTGGAGAAGTTTGGCAATCAAGAGGAACACCCCTCTTTGGAGTTTTATTGAGGATTTGACACCTATAGGTAACCCCTTCAAAACCAATTTTAATTTCTATTTTTATTGCATTCTAACCTAGATCTAGGTGTCCCCTAGCTAACCCTAGATTTTTGTAGGTTTTCGTGTCCGATTCGTGTCCCATTTGGACATGTATAAGTCCATGTGTCTAAGTGTTTGATGAAATGCCCCAATGGGCATTTCGATTGATTTTTAGGAAACTAAATGAATAGGAAATTAGGTTTTTACATTGCTTTTGGATTTCCAGTGTCTTGGTATGGTTTTCGTGTCGGGTCGAGTCACCACAGACACGTGAACATGCTGACACGCGCGCGCGTGCACGGGCACTGTAGGTGCCCTGCTACTCGGGGTCTGTAGCGCCGTGGACACGACACGTCGACATGTGAGACTTGACACATACTGAGGGGCACGGTCTGACACCACGTGTGTCAAGTCTCAGAGCCTCTCGTGTCGTGTCGGACACGCACGAGGCAGTACATTGGTTTTGTACTGAATCGACTGCTGTAGATTTCCAGCACTGATACGCGTGTCATATCGCATGCACGCGTATCGTGGACACGTGTCAGGGTGTCCTAGCCCTAGCCCTAGTCCTAGTCGACACTAGGATACGACCACAAGGTCCGTGTCGTGTCGTATCGTGTGCACGAGCACTGTGAACACGTACACGAGGATTGGTCCACTGCACTGTGTCCCGGTTTTCGATTTGGGTTCTTAACTGATTGGACACGTTTGTGTCAACTTGGGTGGACAGAAACACACTGACGGACACGTACACTACTAGTATTTTCTTTACCAACCTTTGGGTTTGCATTTTACCTAGATTTCAATGCTCATTTCTCAATTTCCCCAATTTTTTGGATACCTATTATATCAGTTATTTCCTGTGTGTTTCCAGATTTTCTAATTCGACTTTGACATCATATTTAACCTATTTTAAATTGTTAATTAGAATGGTTTAAACCTCTATGTGGTACACCTATGTGTTTTCTATTGGTGTGTCGAATTTGGGGTGATGTGGGGTTGTTGAGTTAAAATTCTGAGAATGCAATGTGGGACTAAAAAACTGAGATTTTGTGTCACTGTTCTGAAATACTGAACTGGTTTCCCTTCCTTTTTGCATTGTATTTAGTTTCCCAACTGAGATTCTGATTTCCTTCCTTATTGATTATTAGCCCTTTTCTTTTTTACTTGACAGTTTTTGAATGAATGTTTAATTCATTGTTAACTGTCACAGGTTATTGTCATTCCTATTTTACACACACACCACCACTGCCACTGTTTCCTGTTTCCAAGTGTCACTCTATACACTCTTGTTTTCATTCACTAACACCTCACTGGTTGCCTATTGCTCACTGTCACACTGTTCCTGATTTCAGGATTTTCCCACACCCTCACATACCATATCACACATACCCCATTGCCATGCCTTAGCTCACACACAAGTTACACACACATGCCATATCACACACATTCATGTGACATACACACACACACACACTTGAGTACATGTATATCCCCCTCTCTCTTTACATATGTATATGTATATATATATATATATATATATATATATATATATATATATATATATAAATATAGGTATCCTATATATATGAGTGTGGGCTATTATATATATATGATATATATGTATGGGTGATATATCATAGGTGGTCTATAAGCTAATGTGTATTTTAGTTATATTATATAATACATCAATATGTGTATTCTATAATAGAGTGTATTACATTTTGATAAATGATTTGACTTGTGTAGATGTGATTATAGGTTGGTTAGGACATGGTATTGCCTAGTGAGTCTAGATTAAACTTGTTTAGTCTTGTTAGACCTAGAATAGGCTAGTTAGACTAGTATAGACTGGTTTGACTTAGGATTGACTTGGTTGACCTAGTTTGACTTCTAGGGTTGACCAGAGTTGACCAAGAGTTGACTTTGGTCTATATTGACCTAGATTCATGTAAAACGCATTGTAGGGCTTCTTATTACTATTCTGGACTTGTTGTGACTTGTACTGTTCTAAATAGGAGCCAGACACCACTCCTCGGACTGTACTTTCATCTTGGACATTCAGTTAGTAGGCGAGTACATTCTCTGATCTTTTATACTTGTCTGGAGTATATACTTGCTCTAGATTACTTTACTAGATGCTGGAACGTATCTTCACGGATTAGTACTATATGGATCCTTTCCTGAGATGTTACCCCTCTACGGGTGCATCGGATATTTCATGTTCATGTACTTTATCATGTGCATCAGGTACTCCTTGTACTCGTACTAGTTCATATTTTTACATGTTCTCATGTGCTTTCATGTGCCTCATGTACTACTCATTACATGAGTCACGTATCTTTAGCTGTATTCATATGATTATAACGTAACTTGAATGGATCCTTGTGTATTGATTGGGGCGGGGTGAATAGAATTGGTTATGTGATCATTATCCCCAGTAGCTGTATTCATGTGCCTCTTAGTTGTATTCATGTGCCCCTAAGCCTTTTACATAACCATATTCTACTCTAAATCACTTAGCCACTTACAGTCACTACTTATCATGTATTTAATTTCAGTTACAAGTATCTCCTGTTTGCTCCTACTTCCTTTTCAGCACTTCCTGTATTTTACTCTATTGCATGATTTATACTCCTAACCTGTTATGAACTGTTGAGAGATATATGCTCGTTCCCGTCCTGATTGGACCTGTTAAAAATTTTACAGAGGACGAGGAGGAGGCATGCTTAGACACTTTCTATGGGACAGCCTTAGAGGACACTTGCGATCCGAACTTTCAGTCGGATCTATTAGCAGTAGAGACTGTTGCTCTATAGATAGTTTTATCTTACTTTATCGTATTTGGAGTTGAGTTGTATATATATTTTGGATCTGTATTATGTCTGGATCTTGTGGAGTTTATCATAGACACTTAGCTCCTCTCTATTTGTTTTTCTATGGATTTGGATCTTGCATCTTTTATTATCTATCTATCTTCCTTTCATGTTCTACCTTAGATGTGATTGAGATATGTTCTGTTATGTCACCCCCATTCGGAGAGTATAACTGTTTATTACCTTAAACTGTTAAATGTTGTGACCTAGGACACCTTTCTACCGTCGATACTGCGACGTAGGCTGGACGTACCCACGTCTCGTGCCCTTACTCTAGGGTGCGGGTCGTGACATGTTTTTAGTGGTGGCCCATGCAGGTCTAGGTTGGAAATGTAGTGGTATTCGAACTAGAATATCGCTACAGCCTGCAGTAGGAATTAGTATATTTTTGAAGGTACTCAATCACACTAGGAAAAATTCCTTATCAGATTCCGTATATCTATTTTGCTGCTTATTGTCTTCCTTTGAATTTTAAACTGTCCTCCTTTGGTATTTCGATTCATTTTCAGTAATTGTTTCTTGTTTGATATATGTCTCCAGGATGGTTGAGACGAGATCGCATCGCCCTGGACTGGGAGATGCTGGAGAGGGGTCTAGCACCTCTCGACCTCAGCAGCAGCCAGCGCCCGTTGCCACAAGGAAAGTGCAGCCCTCAGGAGTCTGTGTTTCTGCCACTTTTGGAGGAGCACCTCCACCAGTCAGGAGGCCGAGTGTTGTGATTCCTGAGATCCTTCCACTGTAGCAGCCTCTGCCTGCGGGGATGGTAGATGCTGCACATCTCTTCTCCTTCGTGGAGAGGATTCTGGAGTCGCACCAGCAGCAGCAGACGAGGCAGACTGCAGATTTTCGTCAGGGGATTGATGAGCCACACCAGCTGGTTCGTACTACAGTCGAGATGATTACAGCTCAGGGGACCCAGCTGCAGCCCCGTCGGAGGGAGAAGGATATTCAGGACTTCCAGAAGATGCACCCTCAAGAGTTCTTCGGTACGGAGGGCATCCACTATGCAGACGACCGGATAGAGCATATCGAGAAGATCTTCTGGCGGGCGGAGATACCAGCTCGACTCCAGATCGAGGCGGCGGGCAGTCAGATACAGGACTTGGCCCGTGTGTGGTATCAGACAGATCCCAGGGTGGGAGTTGAGGGCCAGACTTGGGCCCAGTTCAAGGAGCTGTTTAAGGAGCAATTCTTTCCTGATGTGGCCTTGGGAGGTATCGAGGCACAGTTCGATGCTTTGGTTCAGGGGAACCACACGGTAGCTGAGTATGCTGCAGAGTTTTGTAGACTGACCCGTTTCATAGATGACTTGACTGAGAAGACAAAGGCGAGGAAGTTTTGCCGGGGCTTGATTAGAGAGGTTCGGTCGCTGACTAAGAGCGACCAGAATGCTACATTTACTAAGATATTTTCTGGGGCTATGGCGGCGGAAGACGACCTAGGGCTAAAGTAGAAAGAGGGGTCGTAACTTACAGGGTGGTAGCAGCAGTCAGGGGCAGGCCAAGAGGCCTCACTTCCAGCCTCAGCAGCAGAGGCCAGTTCAGCAGTATCAGCAGCACCAGCCGTAGTATCAGCAGCAGGATAGGGCACCTTTTCAGCAGGTGCAGCACCAGCAACAGAGAGGGCAGCAGGCATCCCGTCAGCAGCAGGTAGTCGTTTGTGCCTTCTGCAAGAAGCCGGGGCACATGATCCATGAGTGTAGGAAGAAGCTAGGCAAGTACCTTCTTTGTGGTGCGGGAGATCACTAGTTGTGGGATTGCCCTGGGGCTTTTGGGCGAGGAGCTCAGGAAGGTGGAGCCAAGGCTCCAGCAGGCCAGCAGAGGGGGCCACTGCCGACCTTGCAGTAGAGGTTCCAGCAGCACCAGCAGCAGGCACGAGGTGGACAGCAGGGGCGAGCTTTTGCCATGGCAGCTGAGGATGCAGAGGCCATCGGAGAGCTGATAGCAGGTTCGGTTCTTCTCGACTCCCTTCCAGCATTTGCACTCTTTGATTCTGGGGCTTCCCACAGCTTTGTGTCAGTATCGTATACTATTAGACACAGTCTGGTTTCTGAACCATTGCCTAGGACCTGTAGGATCACGATCGGGGGTGGGGTCATCCTCGTGAGTGATGTTTGCAGAGGGGGAGCATCTTATTGGGAGGCCGAGAGTCGGGAGTGAGTCTACTCGTCATGCCATTACTGAACTACGACATTGTATTAGGTATGGACTGGCTGAGTAGACACCACGCCCGTATTGATTGCCGAGGGGGTAGTGTTTTATTTGGGGCGCCAGGAGAGCCAGAGTTTGTGTACACCAGACGGCAGGCAGAGCAGGATGGCAGAGTCTTCTGTGGAGCATCAGTTGAGGAGCAGGTGGCTCCGCATCCCTTGATCGCAGAGTTTATGGACGTATTTCCAGAGGAGTTGCCAGGGCTTCCACCGGACAGGGATGTAGAGTTCTCGATAGACTTGGTTCCCGACGCGGAACCAATCTCTCAGCATGTCTATCGAGTGAACAACAGTGAATTGGTGGAGCTGAAGAAGCAGGTAGATGAGCTGCAGGACAAGGGCTTCATCCGATCGAGTTCTTCACCTTGGGGTGCACCGGTACTTTTCGTACCCAAGAAGGATGGGTCGGTACGGATGTGTATCGACTACAGTGCACTCAACATCCTGACGATCACGAACAGATACCCACTGCCACGGATCGATGATCTCTTTGATCAGTTGAGCGGAGCTCGGGTGTTCTCCAAGATTGATTTGAGGTCAGGTTATCACCAGGTAAAGGTAAAGAGGGAGGATATTCCCAAGACCGCTTTCAGGATGCGGTACGGGCAGTTTGAGTTTTTGGTTATACCGTTTGGGCTGACCAATGCACCAGCAGTGTTTATGAACCTTATGTACAAGGTGTTCCACCAGTACTTGGACAAGTTCATGGTGGTATTCATTGATGATATCCTGGTGTATTCCAAGACAGAGGAAGAGCATGAGGAGCACTTGAGAGTGGTGTTGGAGACACTAAAGAGAGAGAAGCTGTACGGCAAGCTCTCAAAGTACGAGTTCTTCCTAGATAGAGTAGACTTCTTGGGTCATGTGGTGACTGGATATGGTATCTTAGTGGACCCGAAGAAGATCACAGCAGTTGAGGCTTGGACAGCGCCGACTTCAGTGGCAGAGATCAGGAGTTTCCTAGGGCTGGCAGGATATTATAGGAGATTTGTGCAGGATTTCTCCCGGGTTGCAGAGCCGTTGACTCGGTTGACCTGGAAGGATACTGAGTTTGTTTGCTCAGAGGAGTGTCAGGCAGCTTTTGATGAGTTGAA
Source organism: Iris pallida (assembly GCA_029216955.1). Classification (NCBI taxonomy): domain Eukaryota; kingdom Viridiplantae; phylum Streptophyta; class Magnoliopsida; order Asparagales; family Iridaceae; genus Iris; species Iris pallida. Next base: position 11,997,669 of record JANAVB010024597.1, on the reverse strand, counting down.
GAAGCGGCTTATGACAGCTACGATTCTGACATTGCCTTCGGGATCGGGTGGATTCACTGTTTATAGTGATGCTTCAGGGAAGGGGTTGGGTTGTGTCTTGCAGCAGAATGGGAAGGTGATTGCCTATGCTTCCAGGCAATTACGTCCCCATAAGAAGAACTACCCTACCCACGACCTGGAGTTGGCAGCGGTAATTTTTGCTTTGAAGTTGTGGAAGCACTATCTGTATGGCGAGAGGGTTGAGATTTTCACAGATCACAAGAGCTTGAAGTATGTGTTTACACAGAAAGAGCTCAACATGAGGCAGCACAGATGGCTAGAGTTGATGAAGGACTTTGACATCTTACTTCAGTATCACCCAGGAAAGGCTAATGTGGTTGCTGATGCCTTGAGTAGGTATCTGACAGCCATGTGTTTGACTATGGATCGGCACTTGCTTGTAGATTTGGACAGCCTTAGGATTGAGATGATTGTGCCAGGGGTGCAGATGCAGTTATGGGGCCTTCAGATACAGTCGGACTTCATGGATAGGATCAAGGCGACGCAGTTCGAGGATGTAGCTCTGCGGTGTATCCGAGAGCAGGTTCGTGCAGGGTTGGTGGATGGCGAGTTTTCACTTGCAGAGGATGGTGCCTTGAGGCACAGTTCCAGGTTATATATGCCTAGCGGGGAGCTCAGAGAGTAGATCATGCAGAAGGCTCACAAATCGTAGTACTCTATACATCCTGGTGCCAACAAGATGTACAGGGATATGCGAGAGCATGTCTGGTGGTACAGAATGAAGCGGGAGGTGTCCCACTTCATAGCTAGATGCTTGGTCTGTCAGCAGGTCAAGGCAGAGAGACAGAGGTCTAGAGGATTATTACAGCCGTTGCCCATTCCAGAGTGGAAGTGGGAACATATCACCATGAATTTTGTATCTGGGTTGCCGCGTACACCAGGAAAGAAAGACGCAATTTGGGTCATCGTTGACAGGTTGACCAAATCGGCCCACTTCTTGCCATTCAAGGTGGGTACGTCTACAGAGAGGCTTGCGGAGTTGTATATGAGGCAGATAGTCAGGATTCACGGAGTTTCCGTCAGCATTATCTCAGATCGGGATAGTCCCTTTACTTCCTATTTTTGGAGGAGTCTACAGACAAGTTTGGGCACTCAGCTCAAGTTTAGTACTGCATACCACCCCCAGACGGACGGACAGTAAGAGAGGACTATTCAGACCCTTAAGGACATGCTGCGGACGTGCGTCCTGGATTTTGGAGGTTCCTGGAAGGATCATCTATATTTGGTGGAGTTTGCTTACAACAACATTTATCAGGCCAGCATTGAGATGTCACCGTTTGAGGCTCTGTACGGGCATAGGTGTCGTACACCCTTATCTTGTGATGATGTTGGAGAGCGAGTTTTACTTGGACTAGAGATGGTTGTTGACGCAGCCGAGAAGGTGAAGCTCATCAGGGACAGACTTCGCTTGGCGCAGGACAGACATCGGCACTGGGCCGATAGCCACCGGAGGCCGTTGGAGTTTGAGGTACAGATTTAGAGATAGGATTAGAAGTAGGTTGTATTTTGTTTTGTTTGATTGATCTTGTTTGATTTTTAGTAACTTGAGACCTTGCTTGTGATTAGGTTGGAGATATAGTTTTTTTGTGGATATCTCCGACTCGTGGTACGATACGTTTTGGTGGAGGTGGAAAGCTTAGCCCGCGCTTCATCGGCCCTTTCGTTATCAGCGGGAGAGTTGGTGACGTGGCATGCAGGCTAGACTTGCCACCTGCACTAGTGGGAGTTCACAACGTATTCCACGTATCACAGTTGAGACGGTACGTGGCTGACCCTAGCCATGTGCTCGATCATTCGGAGATTGAGGTTGGACCTACTCTCAGTTATCCAGAGCAGCCTTTGGAGATTCTGTATCGCCGGAAGAAGGTACTGAGGAACCAGGTGATACCCTTGGTACGCATCGCATGGAGGCATCATTCTCTAGGAGAGTCTACCTGGGAGCGGGAGGATGAGATGCGCGAGCAGTACCCCTATTTTTTTGGACCTTGAGGTATACTTTTCTATCCTTCTCAGCAGTTAGTTTCGCCTTTAATTTCGAGGACGAAATTATTTTAAGGAGGGTAGATTTGTCAATACCACTTTTCTAGCTTGAGGGTATTTTGGTCATTTTTAAAATTTTGAGAATTATTTGGAATTATTATGTATTATTTAGATTTATTATAATTAATGTGATTTTTAGTGATTTTTAGTATAATTGATTTTGGTCCTATAGTTGACTTGACTAGTGTTGACCTTGGAGACTAACCTAGAGGCTAACCTAGGTCATGACTATTTGATTAGGATATGGAACCCTAGCTTGACCTAAGTTAGTGACAATTAAGTCATTTGAACTTATTTGGAGAGATTAGGAATTGATTAGGCTAGAATGGCTTGTGACTTCACAAGTCATGATTAATGACTTAAGCCCATAAGGCCCAACCCACACCATGGAACCCTAACCTAATTGCTTGGCCGACCACTATTGATCCCCCTTTCCTCTATTTAATGCTCCTAGAAATTAGGGCTAGCCTCCATTAGGAATTATTTGGAAGTTTGCAAAGAGGTGTGTCTCCATCTTCCCTATTCCATAGAAATTCCTATTTAACTCTTTTTTCCCCCAAACCAATTGTTATAGATTCTAATTTTTCTATTCTTGCTGATTATGTAAGGATATTTTAGAGTTTGGCAATTTGGAGAAGTTTGGCTATCAAGAGGAACACCCCTCTTTGGAGTTTTATTGAGGATTTGACACCTATAGGTAACTCCTTCAAAACCTATATTAATTACGTTTTTATTGCATTCTAACCTAGATCTAGGTGTCCCCTAGCTAACACTAGATTTCTGTAGGTTTTCGTGTCCGATTCGTGTCCCATTTGGACACGTATCAGTCCATGTGTCAAAGTGTTTGATAAAATGTCCCAATAGGCATTTCGATTGATTTTTAGGAAACTAAATGAATAGAAAATTAGGTTTTTACATTACTTATGGATTTCCAGTGTCTTGGTATAGTTTTTGTGTCGGGTCGAGTCACCACAGACACGTGAACACGCTGACACGCGCGCGCGTGCACGGGCACTGTAGCTGTCCTGCTACTCGGGGTCTGTAGCGCCGTGGACACGACACGTCGACATGTGAGACTTGACACATACTGAGGGGCACGGTCTGACACCACGTGTGTCATGTCTCAGAGCCTCTCGTGTCGTGTCGGACACGCACGAGGCAGTGCATTGGTTTTGTACTGAATCGACTGCTGTCGAATTCCAGCACTGATACGCGTGTCGTATCGCACGCACGCGTATCGTGGACACGTGTCAGGGTGTCCTAGCCCTAGCCCTAGTCCTAGTCTACACTGGGATACAACCACAAGGTCCGTGTCGTGTCGTGTCGTGTGTACGAGCACTGTAAACACGTACACGAGGATTGGTCCACTGCACTGTGTCCTGGTTTTCGATTTGGGTTCTTAACTGATTGGACACGTTTGTGTCCACTTGGGTGGACACAAACACACTGAGGGACACGTACACTACTAGTATTTTCTTTACCAACCTTTGGGTTTGCATTTTACCTAGATTTCAATGCTCATTTCTCAATTTCTCCAATTTTTCGGATACCTTTTATATCAGTTATTTCCTGTGTGTTTCCAGATTTTCTAATTCGACTATGACATCATATTTAACCTATTTTAAACTGTTAATTAGTATGGTTTAAACCTCTTTGTGGTACACCTATGTGTTTTCTATTGGTGTGTCGAATTTGGGGTGATGTGGGGTTGTTGAGTTAAAATTCTGAGAATGCAATGTGGGACTAAAAAACTGAGATTTTTGGTCATTGTTGTGAAATACTGAACTGGTTTCCCTTCCTTTTTGCATTGTATTTAGTTTCCCAACTGAGATTCTGATTTCCTTCCTTATTGATTATTAGCCCTTTTCTTTTTACTTGACAGTTTTTGAATGAATGTTTAATTCATTGTTAACTGTCACAGGTTATTGTCATTCCTGTTTTACACACACACCACCACTGCCACTGTTTCCTGTTTCCAAGTGTCACTTTATACACTCTTGTTTTCATTCCCTAATACCTCACTGGTTGCCTATTGCTCACTGTCACACTGTTCCTAATTTCAGGATTTTTCCACACCCTCACATACCATATCACACATACCCCATTGCCATGCCTTAGCTCACACACAAGTTACACTCACATGCCATATCACACCCATTCATGTGACACACACACACACACACACATATATATATATATATATATATATATATATATATATATATATATATCTCCCAATATATATATATATATAAATATATATATATATATATATATATATATATATATATTGGGAGATATATATATATATATATATTTTTTTATTTTTTTTATTTTTTTTATTTTTTTTTATTTTTTTTATTTTTTTATATATATATATATATATATATATATATATATATATATATATATATATATATATATATATATATATAAATATATATATTTATATAAAAATATATATATATATATATATTTATATATATATATATATATATTTTATATATATATATATATATATATATATATATATATATTTTTTTTTTTTTTCTTTTTTTTTTCAGAACAGATCTTTATTCAATGAACGAAAAAAGTACAAAAAGCACTAAGTGTGCCTACATTTGATAGTAGCCTTCTCCACTTGTCTGTGGACTTCATTAATCAACTTAGGAATAGAAAAACCCGAATTTTCATATCTGTTCTTGTTTCTATCCTTCCATAGTACCCAGATCACTGCTGCAGCAACAATCGCCTTCTTGTGCTTGTTCTTCTTTCTCCACCAATCGCGCAGTCGCTCCAAAAGAGTCCGTCCTCTGTCCCGAACCTTGTTTATTAGATGGATAGCTCCCCACACCCCCCTAGCCAATTCCCCATGGTGTAGAATGTGTTCCAGAGTCTCATTCTCACTGTTGAGGCAGCAGTGACACTTCGAGGCAAGACTGAAACCCAGACGAGCGATGTTATCATCAGTAGGAAGTTTATTGTGCAAAGTCCTCCAAAGAAGCACTGTCCATTTGATCGGGATACAGGTGCTCCATATATGAACAAAGTCTGGCAATATAGGCCTCTGGATCCTTGCAATGTCCCATGCTGAAGCCACAGTGAACTTCCTATTTTGAATTCTCCAACTCCACTTGTCACCGTTCTGGTACATATTTTGTTGCGACATATCTCTACCCCCTATGAGTCTCTTCCAAACATGGGAGGCATTAGAGGTTATACGAACATCAATAGGAGAGGCAGTTGAGCAGTACTTCACCTTAAAGAATGTTGTCCAAAGACAATTTTGGGTCATAAACTTCCACCAAAGTTTAATGGTAAAAGCGTTCATCATGTCCTCTAATCTTTTGATTCCAAGGCCTCCTTCCTGTTTAGTTCTAGCAATACGATCCCATCCAAGCCAGGTTCTCTTAGCCAGTCCGTCCTGAGCACCCCAAAAGAAACTGGAAAACATACTTTCCATTCGACGAAGAACCGCTAGAGACGGATTACATGCTGCTAATGTGTATACTGGAATGGATGTCAATACCGCCTTGATCAGCACAAGCTTTCCGCCTGGAGATAGGATTTTGTTATGCCAACCCTCTAATTTAATCCTGATGCGGTTGAGAAGCTCTTCGTACATTTCCCCATTGCGTTGCCCGGCCATGAGAGGACAGCCGAGATATGTAAATGGTGGCACGCCAATCTGAAAACCCGTTCTACCAGCCAGCTCCGTGCCCCTCTCAGTCAGAATATTCTTTGAAATATAGACAGAAGATTTGGCCTTGTTGATAAGTTGCCCCGAGATAGCCTCATAAGAAGACAAAAGATCAGTAATCTTAGATATCGAACGAAGATCCCCAGCCGAGAAAAGAAGGAGGTCATCCGCATAAGCCAAATGAGTGATCGCAGGACAGCCACGAGGTGACGAAAAGGACGAGAACCCTTCAGTATCAGTCAACTTCTTCAGGCTACGTGATAAAACCTCCGCCGCTATGATGAACAAAGCCGGGGATAGGGGGTCCCCCTGTCGAACACCTCAAAAAAATTGGAAATATTCAGTAGATTCACCATTAATCAATGGCGCATACCAAACATTGTTAACTAGGTGTAACATCATGTCCACCCATTTGTTATGAAAACCAAATCGACGAAGCACCTTCAAAAGAAATCTCCAATCAACCCTGTCATATGCTTTCGTCATATCAAGCTTGATAGCGGCGTTTCCTCCCCTATGTTTCTTGTTCATTCGCGCCATCATTTCCTGAGCTAGCAATATATTGTCAACTATCTCTCTACCTTGAACAAATCCACTTTGTTCAGGAGAGATTAGATTAGGAAGAAGAGGAGCAAGTCGACGAGATAGAAACTTGGAAATTATTTTGTTCATAACCGAACACAAACTGATTGGCCTATAATCTCCAAAAGTTTTAGGGAACTTCACCTTGGGGATCAACACTAAAGAAGTGTTCGTAATGGACCGAGGAAGTGCAAACCCGTCAACAAACAAGCCAATCGCCTCGACTATGTCTGGACCGATGATATCCCAACAAGCAAGGAAGAAGAGAGGAGTAAATCCATCTGACCCAGGCGCACTGTGCTGATCAAGCGACTTAATCGCATCAAGGATTTGATCAGAAGTTGGGGCCGCAATCAGCAAATCATTGTCTTCAACTGTCACAAGGGAGGGAATGTTCAGAAACAAATCACTATTCTCCTGGATGTCTCCTCTTTGATAGAGTTGCGAATAGAACTCTTTGGCATAAGCATGAATCAAGCCTTTATCTTTTAATATTGTCCCATCTTCTGTAGTAATAGAATGGATTTGAAGAGATCTTTTACGATTAGTAACACACCCATGAAAGTAGGCAGTGTTCTTATCGCCCTCAAGATCCCATTTAATCCTTGCTTTTTGCTTCCAATAAGCTTCCTCAATGCTAACCCGTTGTTTAAGCATGGCAGTAGCTTTGGCTAGCTGCTGGTGACTCTCAGCAGTATTAACTTGTTCGTGATGAATTTCTGCTGCTAACACAACATCCTTCGCTTGTTTAACCTGCTAAAAAATGTCACCATAGGTATTACGGCTCCATGCAGATAGAACCTTACGACAAGCATCAAGACGAAGAGCCAATCTGGTAAGGCCAAGTTTATGATCAACCGAAGACCAGGCTTGTTGAATCATGGGCTTAAACTCCACATGCTTCACCCAGAAATCGAGAAAGCGAAATTGTTTCTTTCCCATGGCCGAATTAGATCTGTAAGTGATCAGTAAAGGTACATGATCTGATTCAGCTCTGTTGAGGTGTTCAACTGTTCTCCTCCGTTCGTAAAATCGTATTAAAATCTCCTCCAATCGACCATAGGCAATTGAGAGAGGGATGCATGTGCAATAAGTTATCCCAGAGAAGCCTTCGGCCTTTTTTAGTGTTATCCCCATGGAAAACAGTCACAAATACAGAAGCAGGCAGCTTGGGATGAGAGAGAGAGACCGTCAAATCTTGATCAAATAAATCATGCAAGAGTATATCACAGTCTGACTTAGCCATGACCCATATATTACCCCTCTCATTCGAAAAAGCTTTGAGAACCCCAACTTTAACTGGTAACGAAGAAGTTGACTACTATCAACCTTAGGCTCAATGATGCCAATGAAAACAATCTTGTGAATCCGCACTAGGGTTTTAATTCTTTTGATAGTCATTTGGTTGGCAAAACCCCGAACATTCCAGATGAGTGTATTAATCATTAAAGGAATGGGTGGG